>JAZGTL010000015.1:10000-610000 GCA_037349345.1 Oemleria cerasiformis | reverse complement strand
CTTTCACTCGCAAAACTATTAATCTTCAAGAAATTCACTATGAGGCATTTCCATTCTCAAAAGGTGACTGTTGACACAGAAAATGACAAAATAGAAGAAAAATCGAATTATATATTTAAGGGCATTATCATGTTGACATGCATCAATAAGCATCTGTATGTTGACATGCATCAATAAGCATCAGTATGTTGACATGCAATCCCAATGTATGGGTGTGCTTGAGCCATTGATTATTATCACCTACAAGCCATGAACCACATTATGTAGGAGCCCAGTAACACCAACCACAAACATCCAAAACATGAAAAATGTATCTCAGTAACAGAGCCCTCTAATCACCAGATTTGAGAGCTAGAAAGCTCAAACACGCATGTGAATATGAGAAACCATACCTTATTACTGATCAGCTTCTCAGCCTTGCCACCTTTTGTTGACGCTTCTACAGCATGTGGGTCAAGTATGTATATATCTTTTATCCTGGAAATTTGAAAAGAATACTATTATCATAAATCAAAGAGAACAATAATGTGACAGCATGGAAGAAAAGAGAAGAAAATAAAGCATACTTTCCAGCTTCACCAAATATTCTCTTAAGGTTATCCACTGAATGATCCTCGGGTAGATTCTCTACCAGGACAGTGCACTATAATGCACAAATTACAAATTAGATGCTTAAAGTCTTCCAAATACATTACATCAAAATAAAAGAAAAAGAAGTAAGATTCCAAAGCAAACCTTTGGATCCCTGTTTTCCGGTAATGGAAGAGGATGAAGCCGCTTCACATTCTTTCCACTTGAGCTCACAACCTGCGAGAAGGCAAATTTATGTTCATCTTTTAGCATGCTCATGACCCCAGTCACCCTTACAACTTTAAAAGAGAGCAAAAGAAGAATATTACAAGAAGAGAAGACTCCCTCAATGCAGCCGCTATTAACGAATGGTTTCGAATGAGCTTTTTCATTTTTTTAAAAGAAGCAATCATCGAAACCGGAACTGCAAAAAAATATGCAAACAATTAGTGCAAAAAGTTAGATACAAAAATATATAAAACTAGATAGCAGAAAAGAGAACAATGAATTTTTAAGTTTTTGCTGCAACAAAGATTTTTGACAGCCCATATGAAGAAATTTGAATTATAAAAAATGCCAGCGCAACACACGGGTTGTCAGCTAGTGATATTAAAAAGAGGTCTTACGCATATACGCAAATTGAGGAACAATAAATCGAAGTCTAAAAGAAAGCAGTTCCCATATTCCTATAGCTAGAGGAGCAATCACTGAGATGACACTAATTTACAAGAAAAAGGAGCAAAAAGCTTCTAATTCTAAAATCTGGTTATACAATAGAAAAGTAGAGAAGGAATCAGACAGCGGTCAATTGCATAGTCATTCAAAACCAACCCCAGATGCTCGGCACAGCTATATCTGGCTGCACCAGGAAAACACCGAGGCCAGAAAACATGTCAGAAGTACCTGCTTTACTCATCACCTTCATCTTCTCTACTCTACTATTTCCGGATATTTGACAATGTAGATCCTAAGCACTCGGAAAACTAATATCCTAGAAAATAACCAGTAAACACCTGGGGACAGATAAGATAAGATCCACATCCATGACATCAACAAGTGGGAGGTAAGCCAAAGAAATTGCAAGTCAATTTGTCCCTTGATAAATTCAAATATTCATATGGTTGTCAAATGGAGCAGTCTACCTGAAACTAATTCTACTCTGGATGATTGAGGATGAGTTTCTTCACGTTGACCTTTATCAAGGCCATATAACTCAATTTGCGCAAGAATCGTGCCCTGCTGGCATAAATACTTCCCATAACCACATAAGAGGTAAACAATCTGTTTAAAATCCATTCACTCGGATTCTTAAGTCATGCAGCAGCCTAGATGTTAGTGAGAAAGGAAGAGGATGGCCACCTCTTAAAAAATGGACAAAGGGCAATGACTACCCATCAAAATCTATTTGCCTATTACCTGGAGTTGGTTTCAAATTACGGTGAACAAAGTTCAGAGGCAGCTATAGCATAGAAAAATAAGATTATTTTTCCTCCAGTTACAAAAATAATTAGATTTTCCCATAAATGTTCTTTTTCCCAGCATCCGCTCAATCACCTTTTGAAGAAGGTATATGTCCTTATCAATCACAGCACAGGTAATCCATTTGGGGACAAGAAAAGCATATTTATGTAACGTGAGGGGTCATATTTATGCAAGTTTCAGTTCTGTTAAAAAACATCATACTTGTGAACTACATTGCACCAAAAAAAGTAGCTAAACACTCACCAAAACCTTCTTTGTTCTTCTTAACCAAACTCAACATATACTTGTCAGTGGGCAAGTTTTCATCACTGAAATAATATTCCACCTGAAAAACCACAAAGAATAAAAAAAAAAATTCTGACATGAGAACTTAAAACGCCTATAGCATGACTTACAATGTAAATGACAAACATTTTATAATCCTTCTCCGTTACTTTTATTCAAACAATTATTTAACTACCTTTCAAACTTTAACCTCAACATTTGATTCAAAAGCAAAGACACTGAAACTACTCATTCGCTCTCCCGCCCAACTTCCCCAAGTTCTAAACCCTTCCTTGGTTTTTCGTATGTGCAAAGGTTTTCTGTTAATGGTTAGCAATGTGGGTATAGAGATAGTACATAGTTTTTTTTATCAATATGGCTATGAAAAGTGAATTCAAATAAGTACTCAATTCAAATTCACTTATCCAATGCACAATGGCGCAGGAACTCAAACTTGTATATGAAAAATCTTTTTGCATTCTTTTGCAAATGTTAGACCAGCATAAGTACTTAGGACATATTTTCGAAATCCTAAAGCTACTCAAACATTTGCAAGTGCGATTTTATGGTTCGTAGCAGATGAAACATGCTAATACAAGATCCAAATATCAATTTAAAATTGAAATCGTTTCTAAAAGAAAACAGCTCCTAGGGTTCGTCTCCACATTCCACGTGCTCAAAGAAAGAAGAGAGGGAAGGATCTTGCCTGCTTAATAATTTTTTGTTTGAGATCCTCAGAGAGAACGCCGGTCCCAGACGATTGATCGGGATCATCATCGGACGGCTGTGGTTGAATCTCGGAGGAGTTGCGACCGGGAGATCCAACGGGTGAGACATCCGAACCGTGGGGCGGAGACGGTGTGGGGGAGTCGGTGCTGCTTGTGGCTAACGTGGCGGTGGTGGTGGCGGCTGCCGAAACTGTAGGCCCCTCCTCGCCTTCCATTTTGTGAAAGAACAAAGAGGGGAGGAGAGAGAGAGGAGTGGAGAGAACCTTCAAAGGGTTCAAATGCTAAGGCAGGCCCCCGCTCTTTCTTCTCCTAATTTCGGGTCCGTTCTCCTATCCACCGCTAAATAGAATTGCAAGTGCTATGCATGACGCTCGCCGAGGACAGTAAGGTCATTTCAGCCCTTCCATTTTTTCCATTCTTTTTCATTTTCTTTAGGTGAATTACATAAACTATGGGTAGGGTTGTCCGGTTTGGACCGCTTCACCCCATAATCAAAATTTTAAGGATAAATTATATAAAAATACTTAAATTATAGGGGTCATTTTAAATGAGTACCCCAACTATGAAAACTTGCAAAAGAGTACCCAAACTATATTGCCACTAGCATAAGAGTACCTCCGTTACCTTTTCCGTCCAAAAGACCGTTAAAAGTACACGTGTCACTAATTTTGTCCACTCAGCTCATGATGTGACGCTATTTGAAGGGGCATTTTCGGATTATCACAAATTCACTCCCTCTTTCCTCTACCCCATCGTGCGAAACCCACCCTTCAAACCCTAAATCAATAACAACCCCCCACCCTAGACATCGTGAAGAGGAGGCCGTGACCGGACATCGTGAAGAAACACACCCCGCCCCAAGTCGTGAAGTTTCTCTATCGCGTTTGAGGGTTCGAAATTTGAAGGGAAATGAAGGAGTGGCGGTTGAGGTCGCGAGGAAGAAGGCAGCCTAAATACGGTAAGTGCTCCTTACTCTAATAATTGGATTTGGTAATTTGTCTTTGTCTTTTTTACTTTAAATTATAGCTTTTATAGGAAGATGAATGTATTGGTCGTTTTGGGGTCCTTGTGTTTTGTGTGTTGCTTGATGTTAATGTTGGAAAAATGATGGGTGGTTTGTGTGTATACGGAATAGGGAATATATTGAAGGGTGAAAAGCCTACAGGCATGTGCTGAGTTTGTTGGTTGGAATCTTTATTGAAGGGGACCATGTCCATGTGCTTTGCTGTTGTGTGGAATATTTAGTGAAGGGGACCGGCCACATTGTTGTTGTCTGATTGTTGTAGAAAAGTAGGTTTGATAATAAGGCTTCGGTAGTATACTGAAGATGAAAATTGGGTAGGTCTGTAAATAAACAACAGTATGTGGTTGTTTGTGGAGTGAATGTTGTTTGTGGTGACTTAAGACTTTAAATTTTACTTAATTGTAGGTCCATCGGGTTACTTTACATTAAAGCTATTCCATGGTGGGAACTGGGTTGATGATAGGTATCAAGATGGACAAGTTGACTACTTTGATTTTTGTGAGAAGGACATGGTGTCCCTGTTTGAAATTGACATAATGGTTAAGGAATTGGGCTACAAAGATGGTATCATCTTATACCAATATGAGATTGAAGAAGTAGTTGGTGGTAAGCTGCTACAAGACTCTGATGTGCTTAAAATGTGTGAGGCGGTTCCAAGTGTCACAGAGATAGAATTGTTCTTAACACACATTAATGTGAAGAACCCGATGATGTTTTTAAAAGATGCTAAAAAATGAGAAAAAGGAGAAGACAAGTAAAGAATTGTTGGTAACCAAGAAAAGCACGGTTGTGATTGAGGAGTTAGATGAGGAGACTGAAGTGGTGGGGACCACGGAAGCAACATCAGCTGTAATGAGTATAGGACCTTATAAGGGTAAGGCATGAGTGGTTGTAAGAGAATTACCACGTCAGAGGCCAGAGCTGGAAGCTGCCAATCTTGGTGAAGAAGCAATGCAAAAAACAGACAAATATAAGCGTAAACTGTCTACTGAAGATGATGAGTTTGAAGATGGGTTAGTGGAGGAGTATGAGGACTCTAAAGCATCAACATGTTCTAGATTTGCTGACAGTGGTGATGAGGCTATTCCTGCTAAGGAAAAGAGGTTGGATAGGAATATTCTAAAGGGTTGGCTGCAAGAAGCTTCAAACTTGGATGAGTTCTTCACTGATGTTGGGGGAACTTCATAACCTGCTGCAGATGAAGCCCCTGCAGATGAATAGGCTAGAACTTCAGCTGCTGCTCCACTAGAAGCTGATGCTCAACTAGAACCAACTCCAACATCAGCTGCTGGTCCAGCATAAGCAGTTGCAAATTCAGCTGCTGCTCTAGCAGAAGCAGCTACAACTTCAACTGCTACTCCGCCTGCAGCAGCTGCAACTTCAGTTGCTGGAAATTTTTGGAGGGCCAAATTCACTCATGCTGATGAATTAAGAGTGGAAGATATAGATGATGACCAACTTGAAGAGGGGGATCAAACACATTAAGAATACTTGAGACCAGCTGTGGATGGTGATGATGAAAATGTTGTGAAAAGGGGAAGTGGCAAGAATTTTACAGAGTACAATCCAGAAACTGATAGAGTCAGGCCAAGCTTTGATACTGGTTTGATGTTCAGTGACTGTGGTGTCTTTAGGCAAGCTATTAGGGACTATTGCGTATACACTGGTAAAGATGTGAGGTACAAGAGGAATGCAAGGTACAAGTTGAAGTGTGAATGCAGAGCAGAGGGTTGTCAATGGGAAATATATGTGTCTAGGGTGAGCACAACTGACAACACATTGGTTGTCAAGCACTATAACCCTCTGCACACATGTACAAGGGTGTATAAAAATCAACAAGCCATAGCTTCTCTGCTTTCTCAACACTTCCTGCAAAAAATCCAGGCAAACCCCAAGATGCCCATATCTGCAATTATGGAAGATGCATCTGCTGAATTTTCTATTGAGATCAGCCTTATGAAGGCATATAGAGCCAAAGACAAGGCTATGGAGTTAATAGATGGATCCCTAGCAAAGCAATATGGTATGTTGTGGGATTACTGCCATGAGTTGAAGCGAACTAATCCAGGTACTACCACATCATTGGCTTGTGATTTTGTGGGTGGAGACCAAATTTTCAAGAGGCTCTACATTTGCTTGGAGGCATGCTAGAAGGGTTTTAAGGACTGATGTAGGCCTTTCTTTGGCTTGGATGGTTGTCATCTTAAATGAGTCTATGGTGGACAGTTGTTGACTGCCATTGGATTAGATGCCAATAATGAGACATGGGTGATTGTTATGGATGTGGTTGAAATGGAAACAAAGGACTCATGGACATGGTTCTTGGAGTTGTTGATGGTGGGTTTGGGGATGCAAGACTACTATGGTTGGAGTTTCCTTACTGACAAGCAAAAGGGACTTGAAGCAGCCATTGAAGCCTTAATGCCTAGTGCTGAGCACAGATTTTGTTGTAGGCATTTGTGGAGTAACTACAACCATAGTTTCAAAGGTAAAGTCTTGAAGGATGCTCTGTGGGATTGTGTAAGAGCAACAACAGTTCAGTCTTTCCAAGATGAGATGGAAAAGCTAAAAGGATTAGATGAAGTAGCTTGGAAATGGTTGGTAGACAAGCCAGCTCATCAGTGGTCCAGGTCCCATTTTAAAACATGGTCGAAGACAAACATGCTACAAAACAACTACTGTGAAACCTTCAACAACACCATAATGCCTGCTAGAGATAAACCAATCATCACGATGTTTGAGATGATTAGGTATTTGTTGTTGAAGATGATACAATGGAGAAGAGATAAGATGGCTACTTGGCCTTAGAATATATGGCAGAATGTATTCAACCATATGCAAAACTTGAAAGTGGATTCGGAGCATTGCAGTGTTAGATGGCCTGGTGGACCAAACTACGAGGTTCGCGGCCACAGATGATAGTAGTTTGTGGTCAATTTGGAGGCCCACATGTGTTCTTGCAGAAAGTGGGACCTCACGGGAATTTCATGTGTGCATGGGATAACAGCCATACATTACAAAGGTGGCCCCTTGGTGGAGGAATATATTGATCCAATATATTCTAAAGAGACCTACATGAAGTGCTACAACAACCTAATTGAGGCTATAAATGGCCCAAAAATGTGGGAGAGAACTGGCCATCAAAGTATTAAGCCACCAGCAAATAAGAGGCAACCCGGAAGGCCAAGAAAAGTTAGAACAAAGGATCCACATGAAACAGTCGATCAAAGTGGGAGGAAAAAATTGGGAAAACAGGGCATTCCTATGCGTTGCAGTATTTGTTCATCACAAACTCATAATGCAAGAACCCACCATCGACACTTGCCTCCCAAGGAGAAGCTACCACCAAGGCCACGAGGCAGAGCAAAGAAGAATGTTGCAGATACTTCTGCTCCAAATGTCAGTACCATTTGAAGTTTTTTTTTTTATTAAAGTCATCGACTATATAGTCCTAATTAGATTTTGTTTCATGTAGACTCAAGGATCAACCACATCTTCTACAAAGACATCCAAGACAAACAACCACCCTAAGAGACATGCTTCAAATCAGGTATATAGGCCATTCTTACCCTTTCTCATGGTTGTTATTGTTGTGTTAATCTGAATCAGTTGTCACAATTCAATTCCATAAGTCATCTTGTAATGCAAAATTCTTCATATGTAGGATCCAAGTCAACAATCCACAAGTGCTGGTGCCAATGATAGTGATTTGAGAAGAAGTAAAAGGAGGAAACAAACTTGATTTCAAGTCATTGACAATGGTGAAATAGCTAGGGAGTAGAGTTGATTCCAAGTCATGTAGTTTTGCTATTTTGAAACTGAGGTTCTACTGTATATAATTCTGATACTTGAATGGTTGAACCTCATATATTTTTGGTAAATTACCTAGGGTATTGACAGGTTCAATTGAAGATGTTATGCCTCATTGACAATGGTGAAATAGCTAGGGAGTAGAGTTGATTCCAAGTCATGTAGTTTTGCTATTTTAGGTCAATTACGTAGGGTATTCACAGGTTCAATTGAAGATGTTATACTTGAATGGCTTTGTATGACAACTTGAAAATGAAGTTGAATCTTTGCAATTTTATGATTTGAAATTATTTGCATTGTTATGCTTTTAATTGGTTTAGATGTGTTGTAGGGTGTTATGGATGTGCCAGACCTTCATTATTTCACTCTAGCTATATTTCCATCTTGCTAAACCTCCAAAACACTCATAATTAAACAAAGCAGAATATTACATTGCAAATTCACCATTCATATTACAATGACCATGAAGACCCAATTGCATTATACAATTAAAACTCAAGAGCTAGATTCACATTCTTACTGGACATATCCCTATCATTTCCCCATACTCCACCGATAATCATTCCCACAAACAAAGCCACCAACATCCAGGAAACAGCAACCCAAACCAGCAAACACCTTTGCCTCTTCACACCAGCTTTAATCTGCTTCTTCAAACCCACGATTTCTTCATCTTTCAACTTCAATTTCTTCAATAGACCTGGGATTGGACTGGGTGAATTCTCGTCGAGCTTTGGGTCGCACCATTGAAAAAAATTGCACCCACCACCTCCTACTCCTTTCCAATTTCTTTGATTCCCAAATCAAAATTTGAAATTATAATCACAATTTGAAATTTATACTACAAATGTAAAACTAAATACCAATTAAGATCAAACATAAACTTACCCCATAACCATCACAACCCCAGAATCTTCTCCTTGGATTTTCATCTGTCAGACTTGTTATCAACTTCGCTTGTTTACCACAATGACAAATGGGGGCTTCAAATTCCATCATGCCTTTTTCCATCTCCGACATCCTCGCTTTGCGACGGGGAATTTCACATGAGAAGAACAAGCGGAAACTTGTTCAAACCTTTGACAAAAATCCTTCACGCCTTCGACGGAGACGGATAAGCTTACTCTGCAGTGCGCTGTTGGAGGAAGAAGACGAAGCCGTTTATGTCGTCGCCGTTGGAGGAAGAAGACGAAGCCGCTTACGTCGTCGCCATTGGACCAAGAGGTATGTCGCGCGTTTGTTCTACAACATTAGGGTTGGAGTCGTTGGGTGGGTTTCTTCGAGATTTGGGGTTGGGTTTCTTCACTCTCTTCGGGTTTGTCGTGATATAGATTTGGGGCTGGGTTTATTCAAGATGGTGGTGTTGGTCGTGCTAGAGATTTGGGAATCAGAGAAATCGGTCGTGCAAGATGGGTCTCAGCCTCTCGTCGAAGTAGTTGGGTTTGAAGGGTAGGTTTCGCGCGACGGGGTAGAGGAAAGAGGGAGTGAATTTGTGATAATCCGGAAATGCCCCTTCAAATAGTACCACATCACGAGCTGAGTGGACAAAACTAGTGCCACGTGTACTTTTAACGGTCTTTTGGACGGAAAAGGTAACGGAGGTACCCTTATGTTAGTGGCAATATAGTTTGGGTACTCTTTTGCAAGTTTTCATAGTTGGGGTACTCATTTGAAATGACCCCTATAGTTTTGGTACTTTTATGTAGTTTATCCAACTTTTAATTGAATCTTATCCAAAAAAAAATAATTAATTGAATAATGCATCGGTTTGGTATAATTTTGAACTGGGTCATTTAATTTTCTTCACTTTAACTAAATGATCATTTTTGGTTCAATTGTGATTCAAAATGGATAAATATACGTGTAAATGATTCTACTCTTTTTTAGTTCAGTGATTTTTTGTGTTTTCGCAAACACCTTATTAAGTTTTGGACTTTGCACAAACATTCTCTTAGATTCCAAAAATATTACACATAACTCATAAAATATGAAAAAACTTTAATTAAATGTAATATAAGTTATGTAAATATTAAAATACTCTTATAGTTGTTTGGATATATTATCATTCTAATTATGAAAATATTAATATAGAAAGTCAATTTTATCAATTTTTAGGTTACTGTCAATTTTTAATTGATAATCACTTAACAAATTAGTTATGAGTAATATTTTTAGAACCTAAGAGGATGTTTGTGTAAAATTCAAAATATGAGAGGACGTTTGTAAAAACATAAAAAATCTTAAAGGATGTTTGAGTAAATAACTCAATAAGAAACATACATTTAGTAAAAATAATTGATTCGATTCTTATAAAGAATTTAGCCAAATTTTCATATAAATTGGAAGGCTTCTCTATTTGGAAGTCATAAAAGACCGTCTTGCCTACCTATACACAAAGCGGCCGTGAAGAAGATGAGATGAACTTTTTTAACTTTTTAAGTGATAAAACTGTGATGTGTAATGATTGTCAATTGAGACCTAAGGCAGTAGGTCCTAGTGTGGATCAATAAATGTTCACATGTGGAAGTAATTTGTGTTCGTTGGTTCGAAATGTAATGCATTGTCAATTTCTTCC
Source organism: Oemleria cerasiformis (assembly GCA_037349345.1). Taxonomy (NCBI): domain Eukaryota; kingdom Viridiplantae; phylum Streptophyta; class Magnoliopsida; order Rosales; family Rosaceae; genus Oemleria; species Oemleria cerasiformis. Next base: position 599,547 of record JAZGTL010000015.1, on the reverse strand, counting down.
TCCATCATCAATCTTTATAAAAATTCATATAGAAAAAATAAATATTCGTGTTGATAAGATTTTGCAACCAATCCAATTTTACCATCAAACTCCCTAATGATCATATACCAATTCCATCAATCAATTAATTTTGATGTTGATTGATGTACTACAAATAATCTCGATTATCGATAGCCTTTATTTATTTTTTTTCCAATTATCGATATCCTTTATTGAATTCGTATTTTTTTACTTCTCAATTTATCAATGTTTAAGGGGTGTTTTTTTTTTTGTAAATTACACTTTAGTACCTTATAGTTTATACCAAATTTCAGAGTTGTACTTAACGTTTCAAATTTTGCATTTAAGTACTATGTGGTTTATATCAAATTTCAGAGTTGTACCTAACGTTTCAAATTTTGCATTTAAGTACCTTGAACTTTTTAAAACATTACAACTTGGTTCAACTGTTAATTATTTCGTTAGATAACAGTGGAACCAAGTTGTAATGTTTTAAAAAATTTAGGATATTTAAATGTAAAATTTGAAACGTTAGGTATAACTTTAAAATTTGATATAAACCATAGGGTATTTAAATGTAAAATTTAAAATATTAGCTACAACTCTGAAATTTGATATAAACCACAGGGTACATAAATGCAAAATTCGAAACGTTAAGTACAATTCTGAAATTGGATATAAATCACATAGTACTAAAGTGTAATTTGCTCTTCTTTTTTTTAAAAAATAAATATTATATTATTTTTTACCATTGAAGCTAAAACCCGCCTTCATTGTAACGGGCATTCAGTAAAGGGAAAGAAATTATCATTCTTATAGCAAAAATATATAGTGCGACCACATACAACTTAGTACTGGGACTATTGTTTGCAACAGTCCCATGCTAGACGTACTAAAACAAAACGTTACATCTGATTAAACGGACTTAGTACTGGGACTATTGCTTGCACATATGATTAAACTCCGTAGCCAAACACACCCTACCGCTAAACCGACAGCCAAACAAGAACCCAAAAAGCAAGCCCAAGTGTAATCCTCCTCAACCCTCCAAGCCCATTTCTCCAAGACCCAGAAAACCAAACCCTAACCTCATCGACCACAGGCCCACATAGAGAGCTCATGTCATCAGTCCTGGTGTTATAATACACACTGAAGAATGCAATCCTTGTCCTCTCAGCCTTGGCAGTGAAATTCACATCGGCCATTTGGAATGTACTATTGGAATTAGGGGTGTAATGGACATTTTGCGCTTGGTCGCCCGCGTAGGCCATGACAGCTAGAGGCTGCTTGCATTTGTCATTAGCATGACCTATTGAGAAGGTGAGTTTATAGGGCTTGTTTGGCTTAGTTTCAACCATTTGGGAAATGATACCTTCTTTTCCAGAGAGGAGCTCAATGGCTCGTTTGCCTTGTGGGACTGTGTAATGGTACGAGTCAATGTACCTAACCGCCCGGTTGGACTCCACAATCCAACCGGGTAAGGACGAAGTTTCTTCGTCTAGGTTGGTTGGAAGCAGTACTCCAAGAGAGATGTTTGGGAACATCCATGGACCTTCCTCAAAATCACCATTCACCACCGCATTATCTGAATAAAAATGGTAACCAGTGAACATTCAGTAAAACCCGAATCAAGTAGCCAGTGTGTAATAGGAGGTTTCGAGTTTGAATTTTTTTTTTTCATTGAACCGATTGAATAAAATTATGTAATGGATAGTTGGGTTAGGAGTTTCAACTAAAGTTAGACACTAGGATAAGGAGCTTTGAATATCATGACAAAAGGCCCACATAGCGGATCCGAAGGTCAAAAAGCGACGTACAATTTTTCACCCACCCATAGAAAATTAGAACTTTACCACAGTTAATGGGCCAATTGCGTTGAAAAGAGGAAAAAGCGAGAATAAAATTTACCTTTGGGCCTATCAGGAGTAAAGAGCTTCTTGATAGCAATGTCGTCAATGATGGGCCCACAAGTGGGGTCATCCTCCATACCGGGATTCCTGAAGACCAACATGGCATCATCCTCCTCAGCCTCGAAAGCCCACGCGTAAGGGTCCCACCCTTGCACATTGTACAATGTCTGCAGGTCTATCGTCTGCGATGCAGGTGGCACCGAAACGTTCAACGACTCGAGCTGCGCGCACGTGCGAGCCGCGCTGAACGTGATGGAGTAGATGGCTCCCTTCTCCACCTTCACTTGCTGGCTTATTTGGGCGTCGTTTCCGAGCCTCACTGCGTGTCTACCTTGTGGTACGATGAGGATCATCCCACCCTGTTTCTGCCCCGACTCCACCAGCTCTACGGTGCCGTTTGATTTCCAGCTTGGGATTCCCTCGGGCCCATCTACTATGGCCTCGTTTGAAAACCCGCCGGATGGGCTCACTTCAAAATCGCCGTTTGGCACTGGCCCTGTCCCATGGTTAAATTGCAACAATTAGTTTAACCTAAATAAAAAGTACAAATATTTGTACTACACTAACAAAGGACGAACATTTTATTGCCTCAAATCTTCCATAAGACGCATACGTAAACATCTTATTTGCGTAGGTTTACTTTTAAATTAATAAAAACTGGCACCTTAAAGTCCCTTGAGTTTTTTTTTAATAATAAAAGTAACCCAAAAAATATATATATTGGTTTAGCCAGAAAAAGACGATTATGTCATGGTCATACAAAGCTGGAAATTCTCATGCTCGGCCTTTCTACCACACCAAAATGGGGGACCATTTTGTAAATATGAGCAGTGCCGTGGACCATTATTACAATATTACCCATGGTCAAGAAGAAATGGTCTTTGAGATCTCAACGAAAGCAAAACAAACAAATCAGAGTCAGATATGCTCTATAATGACATGACAGGGGGAAATAACTCACAAAATTGTGTCGGCCATTGCCCATTTTGCCTCCTTCGAAATAAATAATGTTACAAGTTGAGAAGGGAAAAAAAAAATGCCATTCTCAAGGTCTAGCTTTCAATTCCAAAAATAGTTTAAATTTTTCTGCAAATAAATTAATGGTTTTTGCTTTTTTTTTGGGTCTTCAATTCTGAGTTGCTCCAAGTTCCAATCTCATTCTGGATAACCTTATCCATACTTGGGCCTCAAATGTGATGAAGCCCACAATCATATCAAATACAAAAAATAAATAACACTAATCATAAAATATTTAAAAAGTAATTAAAATTCTTAAACGCGTGGACCCTACACAACCGTATATTTACGGACACCAAACACCATGTGGGGTGGCGCTTTGGGGTTGCGATCTAAAGGGGCAGGCTATAAATTATTTTAAGGGTCAGTTCCTTTACGGAAAGGGTCTTTGTCCTTTTGTATATATAGCGGAGAATGTGCCAGCAATTTGGCTGTCCACTTTGGTCATTTACACATTCTTCACGATGGACCAAAGGGTAACCAGCCATAGGGCACTCAAACTTCACTTTTTAATTTACTTTTTTCCACGGTAATCTTTTCTAAGTTTAGCAACAAAAACTTCTTGTCACGAAGACAAGGAGGAACTAATGATATTTTTATTAACCATTTAAAGGTCTTAAATTTAATTATCGTAAATAATCAGATTAATATTCACTAATATCATTGAATTAAAGAAAAATACCACAAAAACTTATTCTTCATCAATCATCGTAGTGGCAAAGCCTCACAGATTAAGTCCTAAAGTTTTTATGGGAAATTTATTGTGAGAACACCAAAGACTTAATCCCTCCCAGGTTGTATTAAGAAAAATCTCAAATTACACACAAATCACCATATTTGAATGCCAAAAATCTTCAAGGAAGTGAGTTACAAAAAAAAAGTTAGGTCAACTAGCCAATGGGAGAAGCAGTCTGTTTTACGCACCTGAGTTTGATTTGTATTTCTTCAACTACATTTTTATACTTAGTGAGGAAATTTCTAAGTGATTTTAGAAGAGGTGCTGGTGACCAAAGTGAACGAGGGTCTCAAAGAACCATCAATGGTGATGGAACCCAAGATCATAACCAATATGATCCTGGTTGAAATGGAGCAGAAAGACCCAAGTTCAAAAAAACACTAAATTAAAACAAACAAAGCACAAAAATTGCAAATAAAATCCTAACCCATAAAACCTAATAACATTATCTCTTCTTTTCCCATTTGGGATATGATTATTATTTACAGATCTCAATAGTTTGAGAGACAAACAGAGAGATATTAATCAAACACCAAGAAGAAACAGATACCCAGAAAACGTACCATCTTCGGCTGAGATTTGTGTACCCAAATGGGCAAGAAGAAGCATAAACGGTAAGACCCATTTGGGCGTAGTGGAGCTCCGACCCATCTTCTTCACCTAAGCTCTCTCTTTCCCTCACACTCTCTGGTGCGTACTGCAGAGTTGGTATGTTTGTAGTGACACAGGAAAAAGGGGAGTGAGAGTGTCCTTTTATCCAAATGATTCGACTTCACTTTCTTTTTTAAAGCAGGAAATTAGAATTAAATCGGATTCACTTATAAATATTATTCTTTTAGAATATCCAAAAATTATAAATATTATAAACGCATACACAAACTTATAAATATTATTTTATTTTCAAAAAAAATTAAATTTAAAAATTATAAACGCATACACAAATTCGTTCTAATCACTTGACTACAAATAGTTATCTTCACTTTTTCTTGTTCTTGAGCTCGTAAGTAGGATTTACTTTATTTAATCAAAGTTTTACTTTAATATAATTAAATTCACAAAAAAAGGCAGAGTTTCATAATTTTTAATTTTCGAATTAGGGAAAAGAAAAATAAAGTAGAAAAGTCTTCCTGCAGTTCCCACCTTGCTATTTTTTTAAATTATTGAGGGGAATATTGATTTGATTATTTATTTGTTGTAACGCCGTGTTTTGAGAATGACGGTCTTGCGGCGGGCCCCTGAGCTAGCGCCGTTTCATGGTAGTTTGACAGTGCTCAAAGCACTCGTGAGTTTATTTATATCTTTGTCCCAACAAAAAATCACAAGTGAAATAAACAATTCAGCATAATTATTTAATTAATACCTAGGGTGGAAAGAAAGAGTAATTTCTTTCTCTATTTCATCTTCTGAATTAAGGGTGAACATTTTTAAAACAATTAGATAAACGACTCGAAATCTGTATTGAATTTATCCCGATTAATCCACAATTAAAATTTTAGGTCATTTTCGAGTCAACCCGTTATGACACGTTATATAAACGGATGAGTTTCGACTCAATTTGTTAACCCGTATAATGACCTATTAACTCATTTAATAAATAGATGAATTTCAGGTCAACCTGTTAACCCGTGTAATTATTTATATATTAACCCGTTTAATAAACGTGTCAGTCACTAACCCTATATCTACCAATTTACCTACCTATATACCTATTAAATCTTATAGTTTAAATAGGTTAAACAGGTCATAGGTTAATTGGGTTTATAATACAACATGTTTATTAAATTTATCCCGGTTAACCCACAATTAAAATTTTGGGTCATTTTCGAGTCAACCCGTTATGACACGTTATATAAATGAGTAGGTTTCGGCTCAATTTGTTAACCCGTATAATGACCTATTAACTCATTTAATAAATGGATGAATTTTAGGTCAACTTGTTAACCCGTGTAATTATTTATATATTAATCCGTTTAATAAACGTGTCAGTCACTAACCCTATATCTACCAATTTACCTACCTATATACCTATTAAATCTTATAGTTTAAATAGGTTAAACAGGTCATAGGTTAATTGGGTTTATAATAGGACCTGTTTATTAAATGGGTTACACATATTACCTGGTTCATTAATAGGTTGGGTTTGGGTTGGACATGCTTGACATGATTATTAAAATGGTCGGATTCGGATTAGGCATATTTGGGTAAAACAGAGTTCATGACACGACACAAACCCGACATGACCTGACCCAATACCAATCCTATTGTGAACTTGGATTTCAATTAGGATTGCAATGGGTCGGGTCGTGTCTAATTTGTATCGTGTTATGAACTCTGTTTTACTCAAATATGCTCCGCTCATTTAATAATCATGTTAAGGATGTCCAATCCGAACCCGACCTGTTAATGAACCATATAACTCGTGTAACCCATTTAATACACGGGTTGTGTTCGAAACAAAATAAAATTATGACTTGTCTAACCTATTTAAACTATTTGACCTTCTAGCTTTATGAATTTATGCTATAAACTCTAAAAAAATCAATATATACTACAAAATATCATCAATATATAATAATTTCAACCCCAAATGACTTTAAAATTATGAATATTTAATAGGTATATAGGTAGGTAAATAGGTAGATATATGGGTTAGTGGCTGACACGTTTATTAAACTGGTTAATAGATAATTACATAGGTCAACAGGTTGATTCGAAACTCACTCATTTATTAAACGTATCATAACGGGTTGACCCGAAAATAACCCGAAATTTTAATCATGAGCGTTGACCCAGATAAATTTAGTACGAATTTCGAGTCGTTTATTGAGTCGTATCAAAAATTACAACCCCTAATTCCAACCTCAACTTCCTTCTTTATTTATTTTTTTTACTTTTACTTCCCTCAATCTTTCTATTAATTTTATTTCGAAATATAAATTAACAATTTATAAGTTAATAGATAAGCTTGAGAACATCAATATCTTATTTTGATAGGCAAGAAAGAGCTCCCATTTGAATATAAGCAATTAAGCATACATACAACAATACTAGTTACTAGATGATTTTTTTTAATCGAGATGAAAGTTGGCAACCCAAGCCCAAGGCGAGCAAGGCGAGCAAGGCCTGTGCCTTAGACCATACCTCAAACAACTCATTTAAATGAGTTATCATATAGGTATAAAAAGCCTATAACAAATAAAAGTCTATTTTGTTATTAAAAAAGGCATCAGTTTTGAATATTTTTATAGTTATACATACGGAAAAAAAAAAACCAAAATAAGAAAAACAAATGGAAAGCCCACCAGTTTATGTAAAACATAATTTGTTCTATTTTAAGCCTTTTAATAAAGTCATTAATCTTATCATGGTTTTTTTTAACTTTTAAATTAAACTCAATTATTTCAAATAAAAAAAAATTAAACTCAATTATGTCATAAGAAAGAAATAGTAGTCTATTAAAAATGTATGTTAAAAATGATATTTTTTTAATATAATTTGAAAAATATTACTAAATTGTATTATTAATATTATTGTTCGCCTTAGGTCTCATGTCACAATGGGGCAACCTTTCCTAATTGCGTGTGGGTCAACTTGTTTGAATCAAATTTATTACAATTAATGTGATTATTTCGCTAAAAAATTTAATTGGATTATAGTAGTTAAATAATGCCTCCATGTTGTTGTTTTTAGAGCATCCACATCAGATTCTCTAAATTTTTGGTCAAATTTAACTTGAAATTAGCCAAAAGTTATTAATAACTAGCAAGTTTTAAAGAGCATCTACATCAGATTAGCTAAATTTTTGAACAAATTTAACTTGAAATGACCAAAAAGTAATTAATAGTTAGCTAATTTTTACAGCTATCAAAATCAGACTTTATATTTTGAACAACTTTGAATATTAAATTCATTTTTTTAAATTTGAATATATAACATAATTTTCCTACAACAACTAGTTTTTAACGACTAATCTTTTAAAGACTAATTTTTTAATGACTAATTTTGAACGACTAGTTTTTAACAACTAGCAAGGAAAGATGTAGAGCGAGCTTTTGGTGTGCTTCAAGCACGGTTTGGCATAGTACGAGAACCAGCACGACTTTGGAGTCAAGATAACTTGAGTGATATTATGACAATGTGCATAATAATGAAAAACATGATTGTTGAAGACGAGCGAGATAATGGACGAAAATATGAACAATTAATAAGGGATTATGAGCAAAGTGGGTCTAGTCCGCCGATATCAATGTCACATGAGCATACACTAGGATTGTTGGAGCTCTTTGAAAATCATGATCGCATCAGAGATAGAGGTCATTCTACACTCCAATCGGACCTAGTTGAACACCTATGGCAACTTCATGGAGAATATATAACAACATAATTTTCCTATAACGGCTAATTTTTAACGGCAAGTTCATCTAATATATTCTCAAATTGAGTTGGAATATTTGAGTGAATGAAGAACCAAAAACCATCTGCATAATACACCAAATAACTCAATTGATCAACTTGATTAAATCAAAATTAGAGGATTAATTGTTCACAGCGGTATGAATGGTTTTATAATTGGAAAAAAGGCGACGAATACCGGGCAAATTTGGGGGCAAGTAGAACACATCTCTCACTAAACAAATAGAACTCCTTTTCTTTAATTTTTCATCTTTACGTTTTTTCACAAGCAAATAGACCTCATTCTCTCACTAACCAAACACAACTTATTTTCTCACCAACCAAATAGAACTCATTTTATCACCAACCAAACGGAACGCATTTCCTCTCGTAGTATCAGTACAATTCCTCCATAAACAAATAATAAATCACCGAACACAGAGCAATCTAATCAAGGATAGGCAGAGGATTCCTGGAGGAAACAACGGAAAAATATCCAGTTGAATAAAAATGCAGAAACTGCAAATCTTTTCAACACCATCCTGGATATAGAAACTCAAAGTATAAACCCCAACACACTTCCTCGATGGAATAAAATGTCAAAATGCTCAGCTGCTTCCTTGCACATGATACTCTGTACAGCATACTATCACAAGTAGTAACCCTTCTAACCAAACTTTTTGGAAGCTCCACGCTCAGCTTAATTGAGGATATATCACATCTACCACTTACATGGACATCTTAGGTCCTTGGTTCTCTAAGATTCATGTATACTAAAGCGAATCACAAATCAAAGCCTAAACAATGTGCTTAATATATACACATATGTGCAACTTGTACTGTTACTTGAGTATGGAGACATCATAACTAACTTCAGTGCAGATGCTGCAAAAATATTTCAACATAAAAGAACATGGGCACAACAATTGTAACTAGATAAATACCAATTTAACCATGATCAAAGCATGAAAGTTTGCGCCAAGTGTTGTAATGGGAACATGAAGAGAGGGAAATCCAGTACCTCAGAAATGTATCTTAAGCTATATCAAAGACAACATGCTTTTGTTCTTAACCTGACCGCATAGATTTGGCCTCTCTCTATTCTCATTATATATTCAACTAGCACCATGACATTAGGTAGCCATTACACACGAAAAATAAAAAACATCCAAAGAAATTTTTTCTTATCTTTTCAAGTATCAGTGTCGTCGGAACCAAAACAAGCATACCATTAGAAAGTGCAAGAATGCTGTACTAAAGCATCCATACCAACATATTACACAATGGTATCACCAGATTAAGAAAATTGCTACACTTATTAAACCCAAAAGTAATTGGAATAACCGAATTCTAAACCAACAAGTAATGATTACCAACTCAGTTTCTGTGCCAAAATAATGAAATATAATCAGCTAGCATCCTAATCTAGAAAGGGTCTCTACCACTCGAAAGCTCCGTAAGAAAAAATGAAAATTTCCATGTTTTCAAACAACTAACAAAAACAAAAGAAACCCAGATGGTAAAAAGGCAAGAAGAACCTGAGAGAGCCACCAGTGGAGTTAATGAAGAGCTTGATATCCTTTTTGGAGTCCTGGGCATCCAACAAAAGAAACTGGCTAATAATACCGTCAGCCACAAAGTCATCAATGCTACTGCCCAAGAAAACAATCCTCTCCCTGAGCAAAAGCCCCATGGGTTCGGCCTCAGCGCCTATCATAGCCGTAGGCGGCGCCTGTTGAGCTGAGGAAATCAGGAGCGAGCCGTCAAGTGATTGGGGCCTGGAGGTGAAGGTGGGGTTTGGGGTTTGGACAGAAAGAGACTTAATTGTGGAAATTTTGGAAGATGGAGTGGGAAAGTAGGAAATGGGTTTGGCGCGAGAGCTTTGAGAAAGCTTAGAAGCGGGGGTGAAGAGGATGAAGGTGAGAGGAGAGAGAATTAGATGTAGCGAGAGGGAGAGGCTCGGTACATGTAGCGATCCCTATTCAAAAGTTAAATTTTGGGTTAAATCTAATCTGCTTCAGGTCTATTTTAAAGTTTTTCAACAAATTTTTAGATTAAATTTATCAAAAAGTTAAATTTAATTAGTTTATTGCAGATTCCATGCTTAAGTAGTTAAGTGGGCCTAATATAAATATAAGAAAGCCCAAGGTCAAGATCAATAACACTGAAGTGAGGCCCAATATAATTTAGGCCGAAAGCATTCTGAATTGGATCTCAAACAAAAAACCAGAAACAAAGTGGACAGAGCTAATCTGCTGCTAAGTAGAAGAAGACGCAGGAGAACTACAAGTAATTGCAGCAAAAGCAATGGCGTCTTCATCAGCTCTTCGAGAGCTTCAGCGCGAATTGGAGGCCAAAGCTAACGATCTCAGCAAAATCCAAAAAGGCAAGTCATAGCTATATGTATATACAGTTCTACCTGAAAATGCAAAACCCTAACTTGGACTTTGCTCTTTCAGATGTTTCAAAGAATCACCAAGTGAGAAAGAAGTATACTATTCAGCTGGGCGAGAACGAGCTCGTCCTCAAGGTTTATTTCTCTCTCTGTTGTGCTTTCTCAATTTTCTGTTTGGTTTCTGGGAAAACGAAGTCGGCTCTTGTTTTGATTTTAAGCCAAAACGCGAAATTTCATTGAAGTGGTTGTTTCAAAGTACTTGAAGTACATTTCTTCCAAATTGATTACCTCGTATCTGATGCATATAAACTTAGGTTTAGTTGGAAGCAAATGGGTATTCCTGTAGCCTTCACAATCACATGGTTAATAGTAGTGATTACTTTTTTTTAATCAAATAGTAATATGATTGATTGTGCTTGTAGGAATTGGATATTTTGAGTGAGGACGCCAATGTTTTCAAATTGATAGGTCCGGTTCTTGTGAAGCAAGATTTGGCAGAGGCTAGGGCCAATGTGCGCAAAAGAATCGAATACATCTCTGCTGAACTGTATGCATCTGTTTCATTTATTTATTTGTATTATGGTTTGTACTATTGCAATCTTTTCACCAGTTTAGCTTATCATTTCAAATTTGAGTTGTGCACTATTGATGGCAGGTTTCTTAGATTATCCTCATTACTAATCATTTCACTAATGAGGTTCAGTAACAAAGTTTACTAGTACTAAATAAAATTAGTACGATATATCAAATGCAGAAAAAATGATTAACCTAGAGTTTGCTAACGGTTTCAGAATTGTATGATAAAAGTGAGAATTTAGGCCAAATGTTAGAATTTGGTCAAACTAATTGATTTTTTTTGGTAGATTCAAAATGCTAACTAGTACATGGTGAATGATAGGTCTTGGTAATTGATCTTACTGCTGGAAAGTAACACCTAATGAACCTAACCTAAGTTTTTTCTTTTCTGAACGTGCATATTTGAAACAGTTTCCCATATTCAAATGTATACGACTTTGATATGTAGTATAAATGCCAAACCATCAACAAACAAAGTTCTTTGAGTGTAAATTTCTCCCCACTAGATGGGCAAGGACCAGGGGTGCAATAGCATAAAGAAAAATGCGCTGCTGCATTTTCTAGAACCCATCAAAAACATTGTTTTTTTTATTCGTAGCAATTGGCTCCATGGCTGCTGAATTGTTTCCTATAAAACAAGGCCACTAGTTCTGATTTTTCACAAAATGATGTGTCAGAGTCTGTTTGCAGTGGCATTATTGATGTCCACATTCCTGGTGAAGGATGTGCATTATTATAGGAGGATGTTCAATTTATTGATTCCCATAGTGCTCGTTTGAGTAAATGTGGGGTAAAGAAATGCGATTATTTTTGTAAATTCCAACAGAAAGGGAGAGGATAAAATAAAGTAGGTTTGGAGTCAAATTTATAAACAGGTTTTGGTGTGCTGTGCATTGTGTGTTTAATATTCACCATTTTCATTCGTTTGAAAATTATTTTGTGCATTATCATGAAAGACCTTTGTTATGGGAGGTATTAGGTTGATCTTATACCAATTATCTAATACATTTCCTGCTTTGAGATTCTGGGTTTATATCATCGGGTAGACGCTTTCACAACTTTTACCTATACAATTGGTTGCTTATACCAAAACCCATGTATAGTTTCATTCTACACTTTTTCGACCAGAAATTTCTTGTATTTCTTCTTACCATTGTCTAATCATAATTGTAATCATGTTCAACTTGTTGCACATGCTTGACATGGAAACTGTATTCATTCTTTATTCATTTTGCGCAACAGGAAGCGGCTTGATGCTACTCTTCAAGATTTGGAAGAGAAGCAAAATAGCAAGAAAGAGACGGTGCGTATTCTTTTTTTTTTTTTTTGTGCACCTTAAATGCTCTCTTATAATGCCAGTGTTGTTCATATGGTCTGACTTTAATTAAGTTGTGGTAATTTATCTATGGTATTTGAAAGATTCTTAAGAGCCGTATACATTAAACTCATGCTAGTGTCTTGAAGTAGTATCATTGGATATTAGTCAATACCCTTCTAAACCAACGTAGGCATGTATTTCAATATTAATTGATTCCGTTGGATGTATTGTCTTGCAGATTTCTAAAATCCAACAGAGGGCTCAATCTCTCCAGGCTGGAAAAGCAAAGGCATAATCTGTTTTCGTACTGTTTTCGGATATGTGAGTTTCAGTTGATGCTTGGATGTAGGATATTAGTTCCTTTTGATCTCGTTTGTTTAATTACTGTATCCAATTGGATCGTTTTCTTTTCCAAGACAAAATAGAAACTAAATAGTTGTCAAACGTGCCTTTAGTTTGCGGGATTTGTATTTGAATTTTGGGAATTGGGGACATTCTTACGAATATGGAAGTCTTGCTTGGAAATAGGCTTTCGGCTCAGCACTAGCAGAGAGCAGCTGATCATGATAGCATGATGTGTTTTATCCCGGGGGAAGCTTGAAATGAAATTAGCAGGGCCAGTCATTTCTGTCTCCATGAATGATGATTATTGAAGAAGTCATGATAGCCATTTGTGATTGAGGAGGAGGTAGAGACACTTTTTATAGGATTGGAGTCTAGTCATAAAAGCATGCTGAGAAGGATTGCACTATACAATATATCGTCCTACCTTCATTTCCAAGGGGACGAATAATATAGTTGGAGGGAGCGCCGTAAACAAGCCGAGTATTTTCGTGTTCAAATTTGGTTTATTTAAAAATTAGTCATTAAATCATAATCTAATGGTTTCGAGTTCAATTTTCGTAAAAACTGAGGCGTACCCATTATCTAATCCTAATGTGTGTAATTTATGAATCTCCTTCCGTATTGTTGTATATAAAAAAAATAATAAAAACATGGTTTATTGAGTTTAGACTTTGTTTGGTTTCTTATTTTACTAGTTAAAAGAAAAATTTAAGATCAAATACATTATACATGACAGAACGACATATTAAAAACTACGGGGCTTAGGGGAAGGACTACCCCTTGGAGTGAACGTACAAACTTTTGATACAAGGATATTGAGAAAGGGACTACGGGGCTTAGGGGAAGGACTACCCCTTGGAGTGAACGTACAAACTTTTGATACAAGGATATTGAGAAAGGGGGTGAACGTACAAACTTCGAAAGCCAGAGCGCCGTAAACAAGCCAAGTATTATCGTGTTCAAATTTGGTTTATTTAAAAATTAGTCATTAAATCATAATCTAATGATTTCGAGTTCAACTTTCGTAAAAATTGAGGCGTAACCATTATCTAATCCTAATGTGTTTAATTTATTAATCTCCTTCAGTATTGTTGTATATAAAAAATTAAAAAAAACATGGTTTATTGAGTTTAGACTTTATTTGGTTTCTTATTTTACTAGTTGAAAGAAAAATTTAAGAAAAAATGACAGAACGACATATTAAAAACTACGGGCCTTAGGGGAAGGACTACCCCGTGGAGTGAATGTACAAACTTTTGATACAAGGATATTAAGGAAGGGGGTGAACGTACAAACTTTGAAAGCCATACTTGTATTTGTTTGATTTTTATTTCAGTTTATACGCTGAAAAAAATAGTCATTTTTGTTAGGCATCAGACTTTTAAGAAAGAAAAGAAGGAGAAATCTTAGTTTTAAAAGGATGGAGGAGATATGAACAAGACAATCTTTATTGCTTTCAATCTTACATGACATTACAGCATTTTGTTAGCTATATATAGCTTGTAGTTGATTACTTAGAGATCAAGTAAGTCTCTAAACTAATATGACAATTTCCTAACTGTTCTAACAAACTTAACAGCATTCCATAGCTGTCCTAACTACCCTAACAAACTTAACAGCACACATAGCTGTCTAGCACCTATAATACAGCTAAGACATAGCTGTCATGGACAACAGGGAAGCATACCAGCTAGGCGCAGCACATCAGCATGGACATAAGCTAGGCGCAACACATCAGCATGGACAGCAGGAGGTGAGGCGCATCATAGGCGCAATATAGTCATAGCATTATCAAGTGTGCAGAGGTGAGGCGCATCATAGCAGAAGTGAGGCGCATCATAGGCGCAGTATAGTCATGGCATTATCAAGTCATCTAACATCCCCTCTCAAGCTGATGATGGAGAGGCACCAAGCATCAGATTGGAAGAGTGTAAATAGAAAAGATCATATGCTAAAGCTTTGGTGAAGATGTCGGCCACCTGATCACCTGAAGACACATGTTGAACATCCAAGTCACCACGAACCACACGCTCACGAACAAAGTGGTAATCAATCTCGATATGCTTAGCATGAGAATGGAAGATAGGATTGGCACAAAGACTTGTGGCGGAAGTGCTGTCACAGTAAATCAAACGAGGTTTTAACAAAGGGATGTGAAGAGCGCATAATAACTGACGAATCCAGGCAACCTCAGCAGCAGTAATAGCAAGGGCTCGATATTCAGACTCAGTACTAGATCGGGAAACCGTGGTTTGCTTCTTGGACATCCAAGAGATAGGATTATTACCAAGATAAACAACGACACCAGTAGTAGAACGACGATCAGTCGGATCTCCAGCCCAATCTGCATCAGTATAGGCAATGAGGTCTAAAGAGCCAGCGGATAAGGAGATGCCCTGATGCTGAGTACGTTTAAGATATCGAAGGATGCGTTTGACAGCCATAAAATGAGACTCAGAGGGTGAGTGCATGTACTGACAAACCTGATTAATAGAGAAAACAATATCGGGTCTAGTGAAGGTCAAGTACTGTAATGCACCAACAATGCTTCGATAGTTGGAAGGATTACCATACAAAGAGCCATTATTCTTCTTAAGTCGGGATCCAGGTACACTAGGAGTATCAATAGGTTTGCAGTCCAGCATTGAAGTTTTAGTAAGTAAATCATGAATGTACTTGGATTGAGAAACAAACAAACCATTGGAAGTATACTGGATTTGTAACCCCAAGAAGAAGTGAAGATCTCCAAGGTTCTTCATGTCGAATTCTGCAGTGAGAGAACTGTGACCTCTGATATTGCAGCAATATTACTACCAGTGAGGATGATATCATCCACATATAACAGAAGAACTACAACTGCAGAAGATGTTTGCTTGATAAAAAGAGAGGCATCAGCCCAAGTTGTTTGAAAGCCTAGCTCAGAAAGAAAGCTAGTAAACTTATCATTCCAGGCTCGAGGAGCTTGCTTGAGGCCATAGAGAGATTTTTGCTGTTTGCACACGTGATCAGGATGGCATGAATCTTCAAAACCAGGAGGTTGTGTCATATATACTTCTTCCTTAAGTTCCCCATGCAAGAAAGCATTTTTAACATCAAGCTGTTTAAGAGGCCATTGAAAATGAGTTGCTAATGCTAAGACCAATCTGACAGTAGTAGTTTTGACCACTGGACTGAATGTCTCACCATAATCAAGACCTTCTTCCTAACTAAAACCTTTTGCTACAAGTCGAGCCTTATGTCTAGCAATAGTGCCATCTGAATTTTTCTTGATTTTGTAAACCCATTTGCAGCCTACCAAGTTTTTGGAAGCAGGAAGAGGAACTAAACACCAAGTGTCTTGTCCATACAAAGCATTCATTTCATCCTCCATTGCTTGCTGCCACACATGAGAGGAAGAAGCTGATTTGAAGGATACTGGTTCAACTTGAGCAAGATCAACCTCAGATGATAGAACATGAGTGGAGTGAAGAGCCTTTTGCTTGAAAATACCACTCTTGGACCTAGTCTGCATAAGATGCATATTTACCCCAGAGATGGGTAACACCACTTCCAAACATTGAGGATGAAAGTCATCATCAGTGGTGCTACTAGGATGAGCAAGTGAAGGGTCAGGAGGAGGAGAAGAGGCTTCCAAGAAGTCAGGGGCAGTACCAGTCGATGTTTGATCAGAAGGTGATCCATTTGTGACATCATTTTGAGCAGGTTCAGGTGAATGCTGATCAATGTCAAGCTCAGGACTAGAACACTCAGGGAAAAAGGAGGACTAAGTAACAGGAGACTGTGTGAATGTTGAAGGTATGGAGGAAGGAGGAGACATGTTATCTGAGATGTCTAAGACAGAAGAAGCAGATGAAAGACACTGAGATTTAAGGAGCAAAGAACAATAAGGAAACTGAAGCTCATCAAACAACACATGTCTGGACACAAACGTCTTTTTAAACACCAAATCATGACAGATGAAACCTTTATACTTTTCTGCATACCCTAAGAAAACACACTTTTTGGTTTTAGGTTGAAGTTTAGTAGAGTTATAAGGCTTTAATAGTGGAAAGCAAGCACATCCAAAAACTTTTAGATGAGTAAGAACTGGAAGTTTGGAAAATAAGGATTCAAAAGGAGATTTCATTTTCAACAGAACACATGGCATTCTATTTATAAGGTAGGTTGAAGTAGCACAGGCATAGAACCAAAACTGAGCTGGTAAGAAAGCTGTTTGAAGAATGGTGATTGCTGTCTCAAGGGTGTGTATGTGCTTTCTTTCTGCTAGACCATTTTGTTCAGGTGTATAGGGGCAAGACCTGTGATGAGCAATTCCTTTGAGAGACAAAAAGGTCTGAATTTTTTGACTAATATACTCACCACCTCCATCACTTTGAAGAACTTTGATTGAAACAGAAAATTGGTTTAGAATGTAAGTATGAAAAAGGACAAAGATGGGAAGAACCTCAGATTTATTTTTCATTGGAAAAATCCAAGTATATCGTGTACACTCATCTACAAAATTGACATAGTATCTAAACCCTTCACCAGAGATAGTAGGTGAATGACCCCATATATCAGAATGAAGTACTGCAAAAGGAATAAGAGATTTGGAACTAGAGACATGAAAAAACTGTTTGGACAATTTCCCTTCTAGACAAGACTCACAAATAACAGGAGTTGAATCTTTAGAAACAGAAATGCTAGCATTGTGTAATGGAGCAGACACAATCTGGTTTGAAGGATGTCCTAATCTTCTATGCCAAAGTTGAGTATGAGTGAGTTTTCCAAGAAAAGCAAAAGGAGATGGATTCTGAGGAACATCAAAAACTTTATTTGAAGAACAACTGAAAGGAAGAGGATACAAGGCATCCTTACTCAGTCCTTGGAAGAGTGTGACACTTGTGGTTCTATCCTGAATTAGAAAAGAAGACTCAGTACAAGAGAAGGAACAATGGTTATCTCTGCACAACTTATGGACAGACAACAAGTGTGCTGAGATATGAGGAACATGAAGAACTTCATTTAAAAGAAAACAGTGAGGTGTAGGATTAGTAGTCTCAAGAAAAGAGTGACCAGCATGAGCTATTTTCAAACCTGAACCACCTGCTGTAGTAATGATGTCTTCAGAGGAGGAAGGATTTGGCCTTTGAACTTGAGATAACTCAGAAGTCATATGAGCTGTGGCTCCAGTGTCTGCAATCCAGTACTCTTGCTGCTGAGCAGGATGTGTTATCTGTGTATTCATAGCAGTCAGATTGGCTGGAGTAGAGGATCCTTGATAAGAGTAGTTCTCCCTGTGATAACAGTTCATGGCTGAGTGACCAGATTTCCAGCATATCTGGCAAGGCTCACTGATTGGTGATGGTTGATTCAAATGTCGATGATAACAATCTGCAGATGTATGTCCCTTCTTTCCACAAATTTGACAGATTGGTGGTGGCTGATAATAGTTCTGAGTTGATGCACTAGGAACACTAGGTGCTGAGGAGTAGCTAGAACCTCCCTTATTTCCATTATTCCAAAATTTTGAATTATTGTTCCCACCATTCCCACTATTTCCATAGTTGGGATACCACTTACCTTTGTTCTTGCCTTTGTTGACATTGCCTTTGTACCCATTATTGAAGTTGTTGGTCGAACATCCACTACTTTGGCCATAACCTCCAGTGTAACCAAACTGCTGAAAATTATCAGACAGCTGCTGAACATTTTGAGAAGTATTACTAGGTGTCACACTGTTAGACATGTTCTTGAAAGTAGGTGCACCAGATGAATTTTTGACTTCAAGATCAGACCTTGATTGAGTACCATTATTAGTAGTTGAGAAAGCAGAAAGAAAAGATGGATGCTCAGAGGATTAATTGATGACAGTTTCTTCAACCAAAAGTTGAGACCTGAAATCCTTGAGACTTATAGAATTCTCTCTACCACGGATGACACATCGAAAGGTGTTATATTCAGTAGGCAGACCTCTTAATGCAAGAATAACAACATCCTCATCTTCAAAACGGACATTACATGATTCTAAGAGATCTCTAGCAACCTTAATTCTTTGCAAATATTGAGTCATATTTTCTGAGCCTTTCTTAACATTTTGAAGATTAGTTTTCATCTGAAAGATAGAGGCTTTAGTAGAAGAGGAAAACCTATCTCTCAGGTTAGTCCACATTTCTTGAGCACTTTTGCATCCAATAACACAGGAAATAGCAGATGTGGAGAGAGTTGAAGTAATGAGTTGCATCAGTGCTTGATCGTGCATCCTCCATATCAGGTAAGCATCAGAGGGTGGATCCTCAGAACCCAATTCAGAGATAGAGCGAGGAGGACATTTCTTTGTGCCATTGACGAACTCAAAAATGCCATTTGCATTGAGAAGAAGTTCCATCTGGAAGTTCCAGGTGATGAAGTTATGATCATCAAGTTTGACAGTGATTGCATTTCCAATTGTTGGAATAAGAGAAGCAATCGGTGATTGCAAGATTTGAAGTTGAGTAGTTGTAACCATGGTGAGTAATCTTTTAAGGAATGTAATACGGCAGAAACAACTTTCTTTTGAGATGTTTTGAGAAGGGATTGTGAAGAAAGAGCAGAAACAACTTTCTTTTGAGAAGTTCTGAGAAGGGATTATGAAGAAAAAATAGAAGAAAGAGCATAAACAACTTTCTTTTGAAAAGTTCTGTGGAGATTTGCAGCGGAAGCAAAGGTAGAAGATCGATCACTCATAAATGGGGTCAACCATATATCATGAGTCAAGCTCTGATACCATGTTAGGCATCAGACTTTTAAGAAAGAAAAGAAGGAGAAATCTTGGTTTTAAAAGGATGGGGGAGATATGAACAAGACAATCTTTATTGCTTTCAATCTTACACGACATTACAACATTTTGTTAGCTATTTATAGCTTGTAGTTGATTACTTAGAGATCAAGTAAGTCTCTCAACTAATATAACAATTTCCTAACTGTTCTAACAAACTTAACAGCATTCCATAGCTATCCTAACTACCCTAACAAACTTAACAACACACATAGCTGTCTAGCACCTATAATACAGCTAAGACATAGCTGTCATGGACAACAAGGAAGCATACCAGCTAGGCGCAGCACATCAGCATGGACAGCAGGAGGTGAGGCGCATCATAGGCGCAGTATAGTCATAGCATTATCAAGTGTGCAGAGGTGAGGCGCATCATAGGCGCAGTATAGTCATGGCATTATCAAGTCATCTAACAATTTTTAAGCGTTGTAAGACCCTTTAACCCTAATAATACTAACCCGAGACCAAATTATTAGTTTTTTTTTTATTTTTACTTTTGCGGTAAGTGTATTTACAAAATCAGGCAAATTAAAATGAAGTTGAACTTAATACGAACTCGGACTATATGAAGCCAAATCGATCTTTATAATCAATGTATATGAAGGCAATTTGTAATCTAGGGGTTGTCATGGTTTCCATAATAATAGTGGAGGCACTCTTTCCTCCCGGTTTCCATGGCATCATTGGTGACAATCAATCGAGGGTCTTGACCTCTCACAGGTTGATGCTCATAGTCCCGAGTCCAACCAAATTAGGATGATCATGATCCTAACATTGAACTTAATTAATTTGTACATCCGATGATAGTTCCGTTAAGAAATATCAAAACCGACAATAAGAAACCAAAACATTTGATTTGAAATATAGGCTCCACCTCCATACACTCGCAATTTTTACGTCAATATCTCTAATCAATGTCACTATCTAGGGTTTTGTAGTACAAATATTCTCCCCCTCCCTCTCAAATTTGTAAGTTTAATGCATTTATTATTCAAATGTACGATGTGCATCCTTATGAAGAACATTATTTATCTATTTCGTAATCATTTAAGCTTAATTTTAAAATTTGTGATTATTTAAAAGTCTCCGTTTCCAGAGTTTTGAGTTCCGAGTGGGAAAAGATTGATTGATGCAAGATCGCGATCGACATCGCATTGCATTATAGCTATAGCCATAGTGTATGTATATATGTAGAGTACGTGCAGTGTCGAAGAATATGCAGAGAATATGAAAGGTTTCACGTGATGCTCTATATATTTCCATCCCGCCATCATTCAATATTGCCATCTCCAATCGTACGAACTTACAGAAAACTTCGTGCATGGTCAGTATAAACGAGAGGTAGTGCATGGTCATTGGTCGACCACCATGGCGTACCATCACGCATGCTTGCCATATATAATTGACAAGGTCGATCTGCGTTTTGTAGAACACGATGGAAACCCACTAGATATAGGGCTGCTAGGTTAGGGAGACGATACCATATCGTGTATCACATTTCTAATAGAAACGAGATTTACATGGATTGATCGGCTCTATATCTCTCGAGTTAGTGGTACTTACAAAATGTGAAGTGGTCTTCTTAGCAGTACTACATTGTGCGCATAGTCATTCAGTTTTCATTTACACTCCGCTACTTATGTCTATTACTTCATTTTGTTTTCATTTACTTAATTTGACTGTTAGAATAAATAGAGAGGAGTGCACGAAGAGAAAATAGGAGCGTGGAAATAAGCTCACCTTCAATTATTCAATTGAAGCCCTACAACAATCAATGCAGCATGGTTAGCGTACGTGCACACAATAATTTAGATTAGTCTTAATTTAAACATATTGTATCCACACCACATCCGACGACCAACCACACATTGTCGATGGCGGGACCCTCATGTCATGCCACATTATCAACATGTACAGCTCGATTTCCTCTGAATACGTGTCAGCGCGCACCATGAGATTGAGATTTCTCTATTTCTCTTATATATATATGAATAAGGAAAACTTCCCTTTTCCTTGGGTAACTTAATGTGCTACATTGCCATTACTTGGCCAAAATGACCACGCATCACTTACCATTCGAAGACCATTTGTGACCCCAGCCTAATCCATTTGTGACCATTCGAAGACCACACTGGCACCCCACTACCCCTGACCGACAGATCGAAGCAAGACTCACTTTCAAATTTGTAAACTAATTTCCTGCATCTAGCTAGCGAATGGAAATATCAAACCCCACCAATTAAGGTGATTATTATTAATAATTAAAACCAATGTCCACACTCCACACCTTGTAATTAGGACTTGAATGCCCACGTCATTATTCATCAAATAAATATGAGCGATATCGATGACTGCTGAGAAAAGATGATGACATGTCGACAGATATATTCATTGGTAAAGCCACTAAGAAAGGTGGTAGTTTGCTCTCAACCGATTCCAAATCTACGATGTATTATGCATGTATATGGAGCTGCAGGTGCGCGCAGTTGCAGCAGCACTGGGCTTTTTCTCTTATCTGCTTCGCCAAATTTAGCAGCAAGTCCTGAAAAATAATGCACATAATAACAACAAATGCTCTTAATTTGCCATTGTGGATGGAGGCCGCGCCACTCCACTAGCTAGGGTTTGCTAGCTAGTTAGTGGAAACATATGCATGCAAACCCTACTTAAGCAAAATAGGATCGTAAATCTTTACTTAATTATCGCATTTACACGTAGTAATTACAATTTGTTGGTATTATAAACGTATGAATCCGGCCATGATCGTAAAAGCAGGACCACATGTGCAATGCTAATTAAATTTGGCTTTTGCTGCAGTGAATAAGACCATTCATCACATATTGAGACTTCGCCTTCCTGCACATATTGGCATGCCTTGTGCACATATTATAATAATAGAATAATATTTGGGTGACTGCTGTCTTACGATCAACCACAAAACAAATGCTCCATGGAATTAATATTCGATCCCATCTATAATAAATTATACACACATATCAAGTTTGGTAATGAAGACTTGTAACTAAATATGATATTATAATTAATAAATTAATACTTAATTCTGAAAAATATATAATACTCCCCATGAATAGATAACAAAGAACAAATAATTTAAATTTAACAAAAAAAAGCATCATATATATATATCATCAATTCGATCATTACTTAGCAAAAAGCATATATATATATATATATATCATCAATTCGATCATTACTTAGCAAAAAGCATATATATATATATATATATATATAGACAATATTTGCATTCCATCCTGATGGGATGCCCTCATACCACCTCTTTGATATGAACCAATTGCATGTTGACATTTATCATAATCAGAACTGTTCATTATCTAAATCATTATGTCAAGATCATTTGCGTAAAAAATTAACAAAATTGGAGGTCGTTTAGTCATTCACATGTATAAAATAAATCAACGGTTTTGGTAAGAATTAGGATCCTTATGGAGAATCGTCCATTTAGAGAATAAATATAAATGACTAAACGACCTCCAATCTTACTGATTTTTTACGGAGATGATCTTGACATGATGATTTAGAAAATGAACGGTTCCGATTATGTATATATATAAATAATTTGATAAATGGAAAGGATGATACCAGGACATCCCACCTTAGTGGAATATGGGATGATTTCAAAGTCAAAAAAAGCCCAATTTTCCTTTTCATCATGAGTCCAAAGTTTCAGACTGGATTCATCAAAATTGGCCGTGAATATGTCCTACTTAATATAAACTTTTATCGATGAGCTAGCTTATGAAGCACATTTTGCACTATGCGATTGGGGTTTCCGTGATCTTAAACATATATATATATGATAGCAATAGTACATAAGTACATAACTAATCCTAAATCATATATTCTGCTATATCTTTATTCCTTCTTTGCATGACGTGACAAGACACTGGACGGATGTGTTGTCAAAATTCATTTTCACTCAATTTTCTTCCAACTAATTGGATCTTTGTAATTATCTAAGATGATTACTTTCGGTTTTTAGTTTTGGATCTTGTTTTACTCCAGTACGTCATGGTTCGATCATTTGTTGTGTTTTCTGATTGTGATCAAGAATGCGTTAAAATGCATGTATGAGTTTTTCCAGTTCCGAAAAAATGGACTGCCGTAGTTTGCCACTAACTAATCATTTTTTTTTTTAAATTTTAGAAAAAAGAGTGAACGTATGTATATATATATATATATATATATATATATATATATATATAAATGTATATATATATATATATATATTGATGATGATATATATCTAGTGATCGAAATGGGAGATAAGTAGATAAGTAGGAACTCGATAAGGCAAAGTGTGGACCATGAAATAATAATAACGCGCGTGTTGAGTCCTGGATTGCACGAGATCCAATTGAAAAGACTCATATCATATATTCATATAATCATTAGGCATGACAAATTAAAAAAAGCTGGGCGCATACATGATACATGCAACTAGTTCTAGCTGAAACTGGAGCTTCTGCTGCTATATATTCTGATTTCACCAAATTTTCAGAACAAGTATCAAATTAAAGCGAAATGCTGTACGTGCTGATCTATGCTTCACGGCAATATGTCAATGCGATGATGATCATATCGAACCATCAGATTTCTTGTATGGCCATGGCCCATCTCTGCCTCGATCTCATCTATGCCCTTCAATTCATTGGATTGGCGATCACTTTAATTGGTGATCATCGATCCACGACCAACATATTCTACATCGATCCATTCTTTTCACAACTTGATGCAACTCGATCTCTAGCTTTGCATATATATATATATATATAATGAATTTTTCGATGAAGAAAAAATATAAATTTTTTTATATCATATATAACACAATTTCAGCGATACACTTAAGAGATTTATGCAAATATTTGCATAGTTAGTTTTCTATTAGGCGTTAGGTTTTTTAATTTTTGTGTGGAGAGATTTTGCGTTGAGATTTAGCAAACCGATTTGGTTAGCTATTAAGACGAGCTTAGTGATCATACAAAAAGAATTTCGATAGAAATCGCAATTGTATCGTACTTAAAAAAAAGCAGTATAAATTTTTAAATTCAATATATAATCTATAATAATGTATCGTATCTTGATCGATCTTCCAATTGAAACATAGGATCTCAAATAGATCCAGAATGGGTACACTCGTTATATAACTACCTAAACTAAAAATGCAAACAGAGGGGGCTTTATTGGGTTCAAGGAGTTTAATTATATAGTCATAATAATTTATAAAAATTATGGTTTAGAAGATCATAAAATGCATTTTAAACTTAATTAGTTTAGTTTCAACGACCTCTTCTTTATAATACATAATGTATAAAATATAACTAAAAATGAAATTTATTTTAACTATTGAGTCGAGTCGATAGAGAAAGTGAGAATCCTTATCCTGAAAATGATAGAAGATGCTAAAACGAAAGGTAAAATATTGTCATGTACGTAAAGTTATTTTAAGTGGTAGGTAGATAATTTTAAGATCAATATTAATATGATAAATTCTTTATTAATTGACATGTGTACACATTATTATTAGATAGTTTAAAATGAGCGAAAGTGAATCATTTGTGAATTAGTGTATGCAAGTCGAAATTAAGCAATAGTGTAAATGTAGAGTATATAATTAGAAGGTGGAATTTAAGACAACAAATCTTTGGAGGATGATATATATAATGACTCTAATGACTTCAGATTAGTTTGGCATTAGTTGGTATACCAAAAGGTTACTACATTGGGAGTGGTCGGGAGAGGCATCATGAACCTTTTGATAGGGAGTGATATCTCACCCACATTAAAAAAAACCTAAATTATATCGACTTACTTATACTGTCATATAATGTTATCAGTTAGTTTATATCTTAAAATTAAGATATATCAAATTTATTTTAACTTACATATAAGAGACATAAAATAATAACGTACACCACATAAATGATATTCTCGATACATCTAACTATTTCTCGTAAAGCAAATTAAGACATATCAAATTTATTTTAACTTACATATAAGAGACGTAAAATAATAACGTACACCACATAAATGATATTTCTCGTAAAGCAAATTAAGCAATCTAGCCAACTCCGATTAATTTGAATATCTTAAGGAATGAAAGGAACTTGATCCATGCCGTCGGCATCTTAATAACCTAATAAATCTAACTAATGATGATCAGGTTCTGGACCCAACTTATCGCTCTCTACAGCACTTCATGAAAACGCAAACCAAATGAGGAATTGTTTGTAGCTTTCAATAAGAATCTTTTCATATATGTTCCAAACATTTAGGTGTTTGATCTAATCTCCATCGCTATATATATATATATATATATAGATGTTCTAGTCAAACAACATGACCTTTTTCAAGACTACAATGATATCCACAAATCTTTTAATATATGTAGATGATGATCATGATGTCTAGATTCAGAAAATTAACTTCAACCTCTCATCTATAATCTATATATATATATATATATGACCGTAAATATCTTATTCTTATTAAACTTAACATATAATCGGACAATATAAACTAATTGAGTACTGTAACGCACATAAACTAACCGAGTACTGTAATGCTGGAAAGTTGAGGAACACTAATTTCCAAGGACCACATGCATGCGTGATTGGGGAGGTGATGGTCATGGTAATTTGTAGCAATGTTATGATGAGCCATCACTTTAAATTAGGGTTTGGACCACCTTAATTTGCCAATAATATTGGCATTGCCCCGTGGCGGCCTTCCAACCATCACGAGAACTTAATTTCCTTCTCTACTTTTTTGCCTCCTTTTATTTAATTATTTCTTTCATTTTTCAACGCTAAAGATATCGTCGTAAGATAAATATATGCATCATGGGCCATGAACCATGTGTGGCACCAAAAAAGTTCAAAATGTAGTTAGTTATGTGATTATATATATATACATGCTCACATGAAACTTTGAGTTTGCAAATATGGTATTCTGCCAACATTAATCAACATCAGTGCATTACCACCAATTAGCTGCCTAATTAATTATTGGATTTAGAGATTGATAATTATTTAAGTTTATAGTGTGTTTTTTTAAATTTTAAATGAGTATAAAAAATCATAAAAACATAAATAAAAAATACATGATAGAATGTAAAAGAATACGAAAGAAATTTGAATAAAATTAAGCATAATTTTTCTCTCAATAAATATTGGCCCATATATCTTCGTATATCCGTATTTTTTCCACGTACAAATTTCATTACATCTCAACTCGCATTAAAAATAAAAACTAGACACGACTAATTAATATATTACTGTTATTTGGTGCTAGCTAGAAATGTCTTCCACAATAATATACACCTCACATGGTCTTTAAAAAATATAATGAGTTAGGGATATAAGTTATTTATCGAATACAATATACGTTATATGAATCGAATTAATGAACGATGTGCCGAGATTTCCTCGGTAAGAAGAAAACTCTCTCTAATACAATAATATAAGGACGAGAGATTTGTATATTGAGCATCGATTTTGTTTTTTATGAGTGTCGAACTGGAGACCAGACCTAAGAGTATTAGTGACACTTAATTTTCAGCATTATGGCTCCCAAGAAACTAGGAGGTCCAATGAGGAGGGAGGGTCCCTAAAATTAAACAAATTGCTAGACATGGTCACTAACTACAGTTGATGAATGGTGGGGTGTTTGTGCCTAATCAAAGCCAAACACGCACGTGGTGCACGTGACCCTTTATATTAACACTGTCCTCTCACCCCCTCCAACTGCAAGGTTGGCTGGGTACCTTCATACTTCATATTATGGCAGCTGCAGGTCCAGGTGGGCTTCATACACCTATAATCACATCATCATCATCATTATTCAATAATTACAAAATATTTAAATAAAAAAATGTCGTTTAATTAATTAGACAAACAATGACGTACTTAATTACTTGTTGAATAATTTTCTAATCAAACATTTCCATCGTTAATCAGTCACACTTTCATTTGATTAATACGAAAGTACCGATCTTTCGAGCAACGGTAGGGAGTCATCAGCAGTGTAATTACTAAATACTATATGTTTAAGCTAGTTAATTAAAATTACATGGCTAATTTTGATTCTAAGACGAGCATCATTTGATGTTGTCTCCTCAGCTTTGTTGTTGATAAACGAGGATAAAAACAAAACCAACATCCCATATGCAACGTTGGGACATCAAATGGGCTCAAGTTTCATGCACTAAGATGTCATGGAGCCAGCAAATCTACATTATATACACATGATTAGAGGTTTGATCAGAAATTATCGTAATAAGATGAACATGTTAATAAAGAAATAATTATATAACGATGTGAATACGATATTGAAGAACCTTTTAGTCGGTGGAACCCGACTTTATGCAGACGGGTCAAACCCAAATTAGGAAGCTAGAGATACGGGAATAGGATATATGGTACCAATGCATTTCACACTTTTATGGCTCTGATTGAGTTCCATATGCAAACAACAGCAGCATGAAGGTGAAGGGATCTGAATTAATCATAAAAGTTTGGGGTTTTGTTTTTGGGATTTTGCTTAGAGTGTGACATGTCAGCACCTCAACGGGCTCCGATTCGTCCACGTGGCATCCATGAAATTGAACCCTTCACCAGATCAGCCTCCGGCTCTGGTCCATCTTTTTGCTCACATGTTTTGAAATGAAAACTGAAACAGAACACCGAGCCAATTAGGCAATTACCAAAATGTTCAGACAACTCAAATCAAAATCAAAATCAAAATCAAAATCAAAATCAAAAGAAATCATCATCTGTCCTTGCTTTGCTTGATGAACAGCCTCTTGTTCACATGTATATTTCAATGACGGAGCTCCCACCATTTCCAACTTTACTCAACAAGAACCACCATTGCCATCTTCTTTGTTGCTCTCTCACTACTTGTTCCCAACTTATCTGCTGCTTCTGCAGCAGCATTATTCAAATTAAGTTGCTCATGTCTGCCACTTATTCCCTTCCTCTCTCTGTCTCAGCTTGTTCATTTCGTGCCCCGATTTCTCATCTCCTTTCGTGCTCAAACAAGATGGAAAGTGTTCTTTCCTTTCCCATCCGTAGCCACCACCTGCACAGTCAAGCCTTCCAGCATATTCCTCTAAAGCCAAATATGTCACAGGTCTCTCATTAAACCCTGTCACCAAACCCAAATGGCCTTACTATTAATACCCTTTTACTCACAACACCAAATCCAACTCCAAAAACCCGTGGCTACCATTTTACTATCTTGAAGAATCAACCCAACACAGAAAAATAGAAAAATATGTCATTTTCCTGCACAAAAAACTTCTTCAAGAGGTTCTGCATCGACGAATATCAAATAGATAGTGTTGCTCAGAGCAGCTTCTTCTCTAGCGACCTTCTGCCTTCACTTGGTGCCAGAATCAACCAGTCTATTAAGCTTCGCAAATGCATTATATCACCGTATAATCCCCGCTATAGGTGGTGATCATTAGTACTTATTATCCTCTTGTTCATCAATTCATGGGTGCCCTTATTATCTGATCATCATTTTTTTTTATCTCAGGGCGTGGGAGATGCTACTTGTTCTTCTAGTCATTTACTCTGCCTGGATTTGCCCCTTTGAGTTTGCATTTCTGCCTTACAGAAGAGATGCTCTTTTCGTCATCGACAATATTGTCAACGGCTTCTTTGCCATTGACATTATTCTCACTTTCTTTGTTGCCTATCTCGACAGCCACTCTTATCTCCTTGTTGACAACCCCAAGCAAATCGCAATGAGGTGCGTAAGACTTCATTAATCTATTGATTCACAGCAACAACAAACATATATGTCTTAGTTTCTTCACAACAAATCCTTTTCTCTCTTCTCGTGGAAACCGACAGGTACATATCAACTTGGTTCATTTTCGATGTGTGCTCCACTGCTCCATTTCAGCCCATTAGCCTCCTATTCACAAAGCATGGCAGCGAACTTGGCTTCAAACTACTCAACATGCTCCGTCTCTGGCGCCTCAGACGTGTCAGCTTCCTATTTGCAAGGTTCACCACCATATTCATCAATCCTAATAGGCCATAATTTGCCACTGGTTAATTTTCTCCAAACTGACTTTCCGTTTGCCTTTGCTTTCCCTTCAGACTTGAGAAGGACATTCGATTCAATTACTTCTGGATTCGATGCACAAAGCTCATTTCTGTAATCCCCTAAACCCCAACACAAGCATCAAAATCTGTTCATGTCATTTTGGCTCTACACTCACCATTTTGTGACATGTCAAATTTCAGGTGACCCTTTTTGCAGTACACTGTGCTGGATGCTTCAACTATCTGATAGCAGACCGGTATCCTGACCCAAAAAGAACCTGGATTGGTGCAGTCAACCCAGATTTCAAAGAGGACAGTCTTTGGAACAGATATGTTACTTCAATGTACTGGTCTATAACAACACTAACAACCACTGGCTATGGAGACTTGCATGCTGAGAACCCTAGGGAGATGCTGTTTGATATCTTTTACATGCTCTTCAACTTGGGCTTGACATCTTACCTTATCGGAAACATGACAAACCTTGTTGTTCATTGGACCAGCAGAACCCGAATTTTCGTAAGTTGTCCGTCTACACCTCCCTTTAGCCTCTTTTAGCTCAATCTGATGAACCAAGCTGCAAAAGAGTTTCAAAGGTTAAGCAATAGGATAGTTCTAAATGGACCAAAATAAACCCCCAGTCACAATCAAAGTTTTAGAAAAAGGTCCCCTCCCCATATATCACCTGCACGTAACTTGGGCATGTTTCCTTTGTATGTTGCCTTGCCTACCCCACATTTTAAAATTGTTCCTTTAAGTCCAAACCCAATTCACATATATTGATTATTTAAGGGCATCTGTCCCCAATTCCCATCCCAATTCACATATATTAATTATTTAAGGGCATCTGTCTCCAATTATCATAGGAAGACGAAATTTAATTTATCATCGATAGTATATAATTATATGTCTATCTTGATTAATACATGGTTGTATATAACTCGTGACGCTAATGCAAAGAACCTTTGCTTTTGATGTTAACAGAGGGACACAGTGAGAGCTGCATCAGAATTTGCAGCAAGAAATGATTTGCCCCAAAGGATTCAAGACCAAATGTTGTCACATATTTGCCTGAAATTCAAGACAGAGGGGCTGAAGCAGCAAGAGACCTTAAACGGTCTGCCGAAAGCGATTCGTTCGAGCATCTCACAGCATCTCTTCTTCCCCATTTTGCAGAAAGTTTGTATCTTCCAAGGAGTTTCTCATGACTTCCTCTTTCAATTGGTAAAACATTACATGACTTATAATCCTTGTCAATCTTATTTTCACAAGACGCTAAACCCATGTCATGCCTTATTTTGTGAAGGTATCAGAAATAGATGCAGAGTATTTCCCACCCAGGGAAGATATAATTCTGCAAAACGAGGCGCCTACTGATCTTTACATACTCGTCTCAGGGGCAACGGTGAGAGAGCCTAGTTCTTAAATCTTCGTTACCCTATAAGCTCTTTTTTTTTGTTTTTTTGAGAAGACCCTCAAAATATTCTTAAAAATGTATTTTTGACATGAAGTTACAATTTGCAGGACTTGATATCCAGTATTGATGGACATGATCAAGTAAGTCATACGTACATGCATAAATTTAAGCCCCTTCAAGAACGGGCCATTAAATGAAGTGTTTATGTAGACTGGAAAGTAGGTGGGAGGTAACATACTAACATCTGACTTGACATGCACTAAACAGGTTGTAGGAAAGGCAATAGCAGGGGATACATTGGGAGAAATTGGAGTACTATGTCATAGGCCACAACCTTTCACCGTCCGGACAACGGAGCTTTCTCAGATATTACGGCTCCAGAGAAGTTCACTAATGACCACTACACAAGCAAACAAGGAAGATGAGCAAATTATCATGAATAACATTTTTCTGGTACTGAAACACAATAATTTTTTTGACACGAAATCATCCACACCACCCTTCTCTTCCAAACACTGATAGTGTGTACTCTACTTTACAGAAGCTCAAGGGGCAGGAAGGGTTAGGCTGTGAATGTTCGGCGGATCCGGGGTTAATCCAAAGCGATTGCCCTGGAGGAGGACCAACAGAAGGATGCTGTTCTCACCCAGGATGCAAAGATGAGTCGCGTCAAGATCCATCAATGGAGGAACCAAGGAATGACTTGTTTACAGGTTCAGAGGCTACAGAAAAGAGTGAAATAGGGAAAGCTGATATTGCAACTGCAATGGATGTCAACATGATGGGTGAGGATGGCCAAACGGCTCTTCATTCCGCTGTTCGCCAGGGACATCTGGAAATGGTTAAAGTTTTGCTTGAAGGAGGAGCAAATGCAAACAAACCGGATTCTAGAGGATGGACGCCTAAAGCTCTGGCACAACAGCAAGGAAACAAGGGTATAAATGACCTTTTACGACGTTATGAGAATAAGAGAATAGATGAACATAGAATAGAGTTTATTCAACCAGAAACATCTGAATGCACCAGAAATTATAAAGGAAGTTCCAAAAGACAAGAGGGTACCCAATTTTCCCTGACTCACTTGAGACAGGTACCGATGAAGTCCTCCCCGAGTACTTCCAACCCTGCAAGTGATAGAGACGGGATGAGAATAATGAACAAGAGAGTTACTATCCACATGCATTTTCAAAATGGAAGTGCATCGGAGAGGCAGCTTCCAAAGTTAATAATTCTACCAGGTTCGATAGAAGAGCTGCTTAGAGTTGCCAGTAAGCTTCATTTCTACCTCAAGAAACACATTTGATTTTACACATTTGAATTATAAGTTCATATAAATTATGGAAAATAACAACAAAGCATTACAAAAATTGAATGTTAAAAACTAACCTTGAGCAGCTGTATCGTTCCGTCCTCACATTCTGTGTATGACATTGCAGGTGAGAAGTTCGGAGGCTACAAACCTACAAAAGTCATTAATGCAGAGAATGCAGAAATAGATGACATAAGTGTTGTTCGAGACGGTGATCACCTGTTTGTTCTTCATAATGACAGTGATCATATGAATTCAGAAGTGACCTAGTATCATTCAAATACAACTATGTAGATGCTAAGATAGCTTGTAACTTCTAGGCAATGTACAATAAGATATTAACAGAAATTTTGATGTGACTACACCAGTTGAACATTTTGGTTCCCCAAATCCAGTAATAATACTGGACAAGTGGAAAAGTCAATTACAAAATATGGCTCTTCATACTTTGATGGGTAGAACCCCATCCTTGTAATTAATCAAAACTGTAAATTAGCAAGAACTAAATATTACAATCTTTTCAATATCTGGTGCCGCCCTAGTGTAGGGTTGTCCAGGAAAAATCTCCTTCCTATAGCTTTCTGGTGTAGAAGAACGCAAATTAAACCATCAATAAATTGCACAAACAAGAAAAAATTAAGCCGCCTCTAGCACTTAAACCATGGTATTTACTGTTCTCTGGAACCAGATATACTCTACTCAATCTGTATGAAACACCAGCAAATCTGAAAAGAGCATTCAAGTCTGTGCCTGCTACCGTATAATTTGTCCATACATGCTTCCCTTCCTTTGATTGATGCTTTAGTGCAACAAAGTTTTATCCCCTCCTGGCAGTGACTTCAACGGGAATAGGATGAGCTTCTGTGTTGAAAACAAATTTATCCAATGGAACAACAGAACCATCTCCAAACAGCAAGTACAAATACTTCAGTGTCTCGCCCAAAAAGAACGTCTCCATCTTGTCTCTCTTATGAGGAGGAACAGTTGTTACATCATCCAAAGAACTGTATCCGCCAGTATCAATCTTTGTATATTTCTCAAATGCTTCAAATATCTGCCAACCCCATTCACGATACCTGCAATGGGCAAGTATATAAGTGAAAGTGCTCCAAAGGGAATATGACTTATCCTCAATGCATGTGTTATTAATGGAGGAATAAAACTGATGGACGCATAAGAAAGAAGCTAAAAGCCTACTTTGGATCTTCCGTGATGCGGTACAAGACAAACAATGATTCCACAGTTTCAGGACGCAAGAGATTATGACGATCAAGACGTTTAATGATTATGTCATTCACATATTCGGAGTTCTTGTTACCACCATCAAGACCTCCTTCAGAATATTCCTGCTTCAATGAGAGAAGCCATCAAGTCTACCATACAACATACACAATTGAAAGTTGAAAAGGCTGAAAAGAATTTGGGGTATCCCTTTCCAGATAATAGCTCATGTAGATCCAAAACTAACCTCCGTATGGAAGTAAGCAATTTCTGGAGCAAGGCCGGTAGAGGTTACTGCATACATCTCAAAGCATGTTTTAGCCAGATCTTCAGCAAGTTTCAAATTTTCTAGGTCCTCAAAGTTAAGCATATTATTTCTCATTGCTTTTTCCTTTGTGATGCCTTTAGTGGCACCAAGTGCAAGAGTACCAGGCAAGAAACATACCTGCAAAAGACAGCACAAACTGTTACATTAAGAACCAATTGCAAAAGAGCAAGCATGATGAAACATATTTCATGCAGGATACCACGAAAGTTAAACACATATGTACTTTATGGTTCTGCAAAATACATATAAGTAGAAATAAAATGATTAATGATCCATAATAAGTTGAAATCAAATAAGTTCGACATTTCAGAAAGCAGGATGAGGACAGAATTCACAATCACAAAACTTTTAGTGGATGTTACCTGATAATAATGGGTAACTAAATCACTCTTCTTGTTTCCTAATATGCAAAAAAAGAACCCCTTTTCCCTCTTATAATCCAGACATGAATACTTAAACACAAAAATGCAAGCCAATTCATAAGGCTAAACTTTAAAACTTTGATTCAGCACATTCAGTGCCACCTACAATTCACTCCCCTTTGTAGAACAACAATAGTGTAGACAAGCAACCAATAGGCTATGTAAATGCCAAAGATTTTGTGCGTTATAACATACCAGGTGATCCATTTTGGGACTAAAGGAACTATCATGTCCAAAAGGCAGTTCCCCAACAAAAACCAATCCATTCGGGACTGATTTCCGCACAAGAAGGTGCCTAACACCCTTCATTGCTTCCTCATACATATCATAGAGATATGTAAAATTACTTTCTCGATTTTTCTGAAGCCAAACTTTCAGTAGGTACTCATAGTAGCTGTCACCACGAGATCCCAGTCTTATATTTTCTCCACTAAACTCACCAGTGCTAGGGCTGCATACAGTATAGACAACATCAAAAAATAAATAGATGATAAATTAATGAACAAAGTGAAAATCAAGAAGGCACATGTGAGACGCTGTCTCCGATCCATTTTAGTTAAAACATGAAGCATAAAGATTTAACACAAACACACATAGTCACATACTCACCAGAACAAATATTACATGTGTGCAAGCATGATTCTGGAAATGTATAATGATTAAAATTTCCACTAATATTTATATCCAATAGACCAAGGGCACTCCTAAAATGAGTAATCTTTCAGCCTTATTGACAGATAAAGAAGCTCCTCAGTTCATGAATGTCAACATGATGCTAGACTTTATAAGTAAGAATAACGAAGTTGAAAACAAGCCAGATGTAAAGCTCATACCTTATAAAAATAGGAACCAATCCTTCCACCTTTGGTAGAGTCCTTATGTGTTCCAAGACCTTCATAGCTTCCACAGAGTACTTTGGATCACCAGAAACAGAACTTAGATAATTGAACTCAAGCTGTAAAGTAGAAATTTCTGAAGTGCTGCTTAGACCATCGGGAGCCGGATGCGCTGAAGGATCGCGAAGAACAATATCACCAAAGGGAACATCAGTTGGACTGCTGGTAAAGCCAGAAAGTAGACGATCCGCCAAGTTCTTAGCAGTTTCCAGATAAACAACTGGTTTAGGTCCTTTATGTGTTGTGTCCATCCCTTTCTCCACGGAACTCAGATGATATGCACTTAAAAGACCACCCAAAACTCGTATTGTAGTTTCAAATAAATTAACTTGTCCTGTCTGATTAATCCTATTTGATAGGTTTGCTTCAATCCATAAGCCAGCTTCAGAAACAATGTCATCTGCACCCATTATCATGGCAGTATCAAGGGCATCGATAACAGTTGCGCCGAGACCACCTAACCCATTAACCCCTCGCTTGCTCACAGGCATCAGCTCATCATAACCCATTGCATACCTTTTATAGCCAGACCATGCATGAATAAAGGCCTTCTTAACGCTTTCTTGCCTAGCTATCCATTTGGGGTCAGAATTTAACTTCCGACGGTCATTACCAAGGTTACCACTACCTTTTTCGTCAGGCGGCAACTGAGGTGGAAGCCTGGGTGGTTTCCTGAAAATATTTCCAAATCTAATGCCACTACTCATAGTATGCTCATATGTACCATTCTTACTACCTTTTACTAATCCATCAGTAAGAGAATTGGCAGGACTTGTATGTGTCAGCATAAGATATGCTACACCGAATATCATTAGTAAAAGTAGAAACTTTCCCGTACTGCAACTCATACAATGATTCTTTACGTTACTGGTGAGTAAGGTCTGAGATATCATCTGAGAAACAAGACATAGGAACTTACGTCATTTAAATAATACAAGTTGTTAAGCCAAATGACCAGAGAAAGTCGCTAAAGCAAACGAGAAAACTTTGCATCAACAATGTTACACAACAGAAACAGATTGGAAACAAAAATTCAAAGTGAGAGAACATCCATGTCTTCATACTCTTTGTTCATATTTTTAGCCCAAATTGGTGCCACACTCATAATATATTAGCTTCATATCTTCAGTTCAGATTGAGGCCTTCTCAATTCACATCTATCTTATCCACGCAGACTTAGAGTATGAGAATTAGAGGAGCATTAGATTATATATTCATCTATAAAATGTAAGAAAATCCAAATTCAGCTAAATGAAAAACAATAAATTGAAACAATTCGTAGAATTAATCGCAATACAATCGAACTGTGCAGGACTAAAATTACGAAAGTGGGAAAGATCTGAGAAATAGAGGACCTTGACGAAGGAGCGCTGGCGGAATTTGGCGTTGTCGTAGTGGACATCTTGCTTGGAGTAAGGTAAAGTCTTCGACGACATGCTCGATCCGATCGCCGCCGCCGCCTCAGGGTCCTGTGCTCACTGCTCACCTCCGCCTCTACTAAGAGGCTGAGATGCACCGTGCTTGATTTGGATTGCAATCTCGCGGAATCAGGGAGAAAGATTTCGCGAGAAAGTGATGGAAAATGTTGGATTCTTGGTGTTGGAGTGGTTTGGGCGCGGAATTGGATTCGCGGGAATGTTGAACGGGCGATTAACGATCGTTCAGGCTCCTCCCAGTTTTTGGCTGTCGTTGTTTAGAGACAGAGACAGAGACAGAGAGGTGGTGTTGTTGACCATTCGACAATCACGTCACGGCGACAAACTAGAAATAGACACGTCATGACGGAATTTCCATGTAAGCCTTTGGACTTGTGAGAGAGAGTTGGGTCGGAAGGCCACGACCCTCTTGACGAGCTTCTTTGGCAAAATCAAATTATTTTTAAAATAATATACGAAATTTCATTGATTAAATAAAAATATAAATATTGTAATAATTTGACGATAAATATGGATAAATAGCTCCAATGATTAAGTTCGATATCTGTCGAAACAATCTAGAGGGAATAACACATAAAATAATATAACTTGAATTTCCTAAGTATCATCAAGGTCATTATGCCCGAACAATTAATCTTTGCAATCCCACAAAAGGGAAAATCTAACACATCCAATCCAAAATAAGAGCCGCTGGACTTATTTTCACAAAACAAATTAAAAAGAAAAAAATAAATAACTCAACAAAAAGTACAAATTGGCCACTTCCACCATTGTCGCTGTCTATCACTTCCATTATTGTCGCTTCCATGGAATTCCGAACATGATGAGGATACCGTCCACCATTATATCGCAGATTTTTCAATCGATCGTGATTGACACTGATACGATTTTTCCCACCTGTAAAACAAGGGTTAAAATCACACAAATAATACCTGCAAGAGTACAGGGTTGTTGTAGTATAGCACTGGAAGCAGGGTCGATTTCCTCAGGGACTGATATTGATAATTCTTATTTTTAGAATTCACTCTTAATTAATAATAAAATAATTGCAATAAGTTTGGTGACTGAATAAAAATTAAGTAAACAATTTAAACAAGTACTAGGGTTCAACCTTCACCATTAACAATCATATGTGATTTAGAAAAAGAATCTATGAATCAATACATGCAACTTTGAAGGTTAGATTTTTCGAAAACATATTTTTCTCGTGGGCATTCAAGTGAAAACGTATACCTAACATGCGATTAGTCTATGACATTTAGATCTAATTCTACAGGCAAAATTCATTAAGTTCATGAAAATCTTTTATAACCATGCAATCTCTTAGTTATGGCATTTAACCTAGATGTATTACAATCCTTAATCACAAGAAGCTAATCCCAATTTTTAGGTGGGCATTCCTATAAAATTGCATCAAATTACTTGTCTAAATATCCTAAGGGTGATCAAGCATTAAGACATAAAGATAGTTTTAAACAGTGATTAAAGATTCAAAGCATGCATATACGACAACATAGGAAAATGATAAATCACATAATCATGTTAAGGCTTAGGTCTAAACCTAGTGAGAAAATTAGCTACTCATGCTCATAATGAATAGAAACAATTTCATTAAAATTGAAGTTAAGAGAACAAACAGTTTGTAGAACAAGGGTAGCCGAAATTCCAGCTTTGCCGTGCTCTTAGATGTAGAATTGTAATCTGAAATCTGGTCTCTTAGATCTAAGCCAAGCTTGGGTATTTATAAGGAAATATTCCTAATCCTACTTTGAAAAGGAGTAAAATAAAAATAAGAAAATCTAATTCCCAGCTTGAATAGAAATAGGCAAGCATATGCCCTCTCCTACTTGAATTGGGATTTAATTGATACACTTCCTTCTTTTGCTCCAAATACTCCTTCTAGAATAAATCTGTCAATATAATAAATTCGAGTATCAATTCCTCCCAAAATAATAATAATAACTAATTAAATATATGGGAAATACAAGTATATTTTTGGCTCATCAAATACCCCCAAACTTGAATTGTTACTTGTCCTCAAGTAAATAAAACAAAACTAAGAAGACATTGAGAAAAATAAAATGCCACTTTCGCAGGGAACTCGATAGTGTTGAGCAAACATTGCACGCCTTTAAACCCCTAGGTGTCCCTAGTAGGAGGAGTTGTGTCTCCTGAGGGTTTACCAGTTACGATACCCACAAAGGCTTTCAAAATTTGTTAAACTTAATTTAACCTTCCTTCCATTGAATATAAAGCAACACTCATAAAAGCAAAATCAAAATTCTCAAGTCATAAGCAAGGCTAAAAGAGAGAGTAAATCCACACTTTCAAAACAGAAGATTACCAGATTCTGGTGAGCAATCCATAAACCATATTCGTGTAATGTGAATCTCAACAAAATTGTAAGTGTTAAACCAGTCCCTCACTTGCATTACATATGTACCCACCAACTGTAAAATCACTTAACCTATCACCATCCAAAGCATTCTTGCATGAAATTTTTATTTTTATTTTTATTTTTGTTATTTATTTATTTATTATTATTATTATTATTTTTGTATAACAAATGATGGAATTTTATTTGACATTAAGCAAGCTTTCTATCCAACCCATGTAACGAGCTTTAGATCGATGACTCACAAATCAGATGACTTTAGGGCACCAGACAACAAATGTCCCAAAGGATTTATTTACTCGAATTGGAAAGGCTAGCATGTAATTGATGGGTAAATGCACACCCTTATTTTAGGGCTCAGACTCACCTCCGATTTATTTATGGCTTTCACTTTTTCGAACCTTGGACGGTAACAAATTAAATAACCCACAATTTTAGGGTAAGAAAAATTAGCATGCTTGAAACAAATTTAATTTCCACAACTAAGTTGATGTGCATGTGCGAAATTGAATATGGTAAGAATTGTGTGCAAAAATCAACTATATGTTCTTGGTGGTCATGCTCTAATATTTAATCTCACTTATGAATTTTCAAATTTCAATCATAGCAAATAGAGTGCATCAAAAATAAATTGGGAAGGAAAAATCAAATTAAATCTTAAACAAAATCTTTTGTAATTTTTTTCTAAAATGTTTTTATTTATTTTTTTAATAGACACAAACAAAATGATAGTTTCCTACCCCCAAACTTATCATGCAACATGTCCCCATGGTGCAGAAGAGGAAAGGACAAAGAAAAACTAAAGAAAAGAAGAAAGAAAAACAAAACAAAATAAAGAACTAACAAAAATAAAAAGAAAATAAAAGAGAAAGAAAGAATAACACCTGGGTTCGAACCATAGACCTGAGATGTGCCCCCTTCTCTTAAAACGACAGGAAGTAGAAGCAGCCAAGAAACGGCGTCGTGCACAGTTGTGGACAAAAACGGCGTCGTCGCATTTATGGTGGTCCGAGTGAACAAAACGCCACCGTGGATATGGTGGCCGGTTGCTATCTAGTGCTGCCATTATGTCAGCAATATCGTCCTCGGTTTGGCTAAGGATGGAGTCATTGAGGGCTGCCTCTATAGGGTCATCGTAGAGCAATTGTCTTTGTTCCATACAGTTCACATCCTCCAATACTTCAATTCCTGAGCATTCTGAAATTTCAACGGGTCTTTTGGCCATGTCAAACAGGTTTAAGACCACAGTTTGGTCTTGAACACGGAATGTGAGAGTTCCTGTTTCTACATCTATCAGTGTGCGGGCTGTGGCCATGAAGGGTCGGCCAAGGATTAGGGGCGTCTCTTTGTCTTCCACCATGTCGAGTACCACAAAATCGATGGGTAGATGTACTTTATCCTCCTTGATGATGAGATCTTCAATGATGCCCTTGGGGTAAGTGAGGGATCGATCAGCCAACTGGAGAACCATTGGTGTAGGCCTGAGCTTTCCTGCTCCTAATCGCTTAAATATTGAGTAGGGCATAAGGTTGATGCTTGATCCGAAATCTATTAGAGATTGCTGAAATTCCGAATTCCCTATTGTGCAGGAAATAGTAAAGCTGTCTGGGTCTTTTTTCTTTGGCGGTAGTTTGTGTAGAAGGGCTGCACTACACTGTTCTGTCAAAATCACTTTTTCCAGGTCTGAAATTTTTTTCTTATTGGCGCATACCTCCTTTAAAAAATTTGGCATAGGAAGGGATGTGCTTTATAGCATCCAATAGAGGTAGATTGATATGGACCTTGGCTAATGTCTGCATGAAGTCAATGGTCTGTTGGTCTTTGTTTGAGCGGCGCTGCTGTCTTTGTGGGAATGGCAGTGGCGGGGTGTAGGCAGGGGCGTTGGATGGAGCAAACTGAATTTGTGGGGTAAATAATTCAACCTGAGGTTCAGGTTCAATATTTGACTCGGTAGTATTAGTTTCTGAATGGGTTGACTTTGCTGCCTCCCGATTGTCATAACTCTTTCCCCCTCGTAAGGTCCTTACCATCTTGTAGTGCTCGGCTCCTCTTGGGTTTGGTATAGGTTGACTAGGAAAAACCCTTTTATCCCTTTCAGAAATTTCTTGGGCCAGTTGGCTAACTTGCTGCTCCAAGTTTTTAATTGATGCTTGGGTGTTTTGTTGATTCTGGGTAGAGATCTCAATAAACCTGGTAAGCTGCTCTTCCACACTCAATTGGTGTGGTGCGGTCGGTTGGGTCTGATTGTTGAGTGGATGTTGATAATTCTGCTGATAATTGTGCCGGACCTGGTGTTGTCCATTCCACCCAGAATTTGTATTATTTTTCCAGCCAGAATTATATGTATTGGGGTAGGCATCATTACGGGGTCTTGGGAAGGAATTCATGCCATTTACTTGTTCTTGGACAAGGTCGGGATACCCATCCTTCTGAGGACATTGGAGGACATTATGTGTAGGGTCCTCACATATGGCGCAAACCTGTGTTGTCTTTGGGGCAGCAGTGTTGAGTATCAAACTATTGATCTTCTTTTCCAATTGGGTGATTTGTGCTGCAATATTAGGGGTACCATGTCCTTGCGCTACATCATAGACGTGTCCCCTCGTATGAGAGCCATCATCCGTCCATTGTTGAGATTCGTTAGCCATTAGCTCAAATATTTCAAATGCTTCACGGGCTGTTTTGGATATGAGAGAACCACCTGCGGATGCTTTGACGTAACTTTTGGTGATGTGGTTGAGTCCATCATAAAAAATGTTCATCTGCATGTCTGAATCCAATCCATGGTGAGGGCAACGCATATACAGGTCATTGTACCGCTCCCAAGTATCATGAAACGACTCGTTAGATTTCTGGGCAAAGGCCAGTATTTCTTTTTTCAAAGCGAGAGTCTTGGATGATGGGTAGAATTTGTTTAGAAACCTTGTCTGTAAGTGTTCCCACGTTGTTATGCTCCCCGAAGGTAATGAATGTAGCCAAGCCCGAGCTTTATCCTTCAAGGTGTAAGGAAAAAGCCTTAACTTAATTGCCTCATTTGAAATTCCTCGAACAATTATGTTTTCACACCCTGACAAGAATTCAGATATGTGCATGTTTGGATCACTGTTTGGGAGTCCATGAAAAGTGGGTAGAAGCTCAAGCATGTGATGCCTGATCTCAAAAGTGACTCCATCCTGTACCTCGGGGTACACGATGCATTGTGGGGTTCCATTCCCACGTGCTGCAAGGCTTTTGCTAAGCGGTGCGCCGACTTCAGGTATTGTTAATGCCATTGGTGCGGGTAGTGTGCTGTCTATCTCGGTGAACAAATCTGCAAGGAAAATGCCTTGGAGTGTGAACCTTGCGTTAATTGCTTGTAGTTGTCTTCTTCTTGTTGTTGTTCTTTCAGGTTCAGGATCGAATTGTGCTAGAATCGGGTTCGTAGATCGTGTAGCAATAACCATGCACAATTAGATAGTCCTGCAAGAGTAGAGACCTGTGCGTAAATGTTGATTTGGAGAAGTAGAGAAAAAAATTGAAAATAAATAATTAACTAAAAGTAAATTAAAATAAGAGTAATCGGCACAGTCCCCGACAACGACGCCAATTTCTTGATACGATTTTTCTCACCTGTAAAATAAGGGTTAAAATCACACAAATAATACTTGCAAGAGTACAGGGCTGTTGTAGTATAGCACTGGAAGCAGGGTCGATTTCCTCAGGGACTGATATGGATAATTCTTATTTTTAGAATTCACTCTTAATTAATAATAAAATAATTGCAATAAGTTTGATGACTGAATAAAAATTAAGTAAACAATTTAAACAAGTACTAGGGTTCAACCTTCACCATTAACAATCATATGTGACTTAGAAAAGAATCTATGAATCAATACATGCAACTTTGAAGGTTAGATTTTTCGAATGCATATTTTCCTCGTG
The DNA here is from genome assembly GCA_037349345.1 of Oemleria cerasiformis. Taxonomy (NCBI): domain Eukaryota; kingdom Viridiplantae; phylum Streptophyta; class Magnoliopsida; order Rosales; family Rosaceae; genus Oemleria; species Oemleria cerasiformis. The sequence goes on along the minus strand of JAZGTL010000015.1, from coordinate 556,620 downwards.
GGCATTCAAGTGAAAACATATACCTAACATGCGATTAGTCTATGGCATTTAGATCTAATTCTACAGGCAAGATTCATTAAGTTCATGAAAATCTTTTATAACCATGCAATCTCTTAGTTATGGCATTTAACCTAGATGTATTACAATCCTTAATCACAAGAAGCTAATCCCAATTTTTAGGTGAGCATTCCTATAAAATTGCATCAAATTACTTGTCTAAATATCCTAAGGGTGATCAAGCATTAAGACATAAAGATAGTTTTAAACAGTGATTAAAGATTCAAAGCATGCATATACGACAACATAGGAAAATGATAAATCACATAATCATGTTAAGGCTTAGGTCTAAACCTAGTGAGAAAATTAGCTACTCATGCTCATAATGAATCGAAACAATTTTATTAAAATTGAAGTTAAGAGAACAAACAGTTTGTAGAACAAGGGTAGCCGAAATCCCAGCTTTGCTGTGCTCTTAGATGGAGAATTGTAATCTGAAATCTGGTCTCTTAGATCTAAGCCAAGCTTGGGTATTTATAAGGAAAGATTCCTAATCCTACTTTGAAAAGGAGTAAAATAAAAATAAGAAAATCTAATTCCTAGTTTGAATAGAAATAGGCAAGCATATGCCCTCTCCTACTTGAATTGGGATTTCATTGATACACTTCCTTCTTTTGCTCCAAATACTCATTCTAGAATAAATCTGTCAATATAATAAATCCGAGTATCAATTCCTCCCAAAATAATAATAATAACTAATTAAATATATGGGAAATACAAGTATATTTTTGGCTCATCATACACCACACCAATAATGGACGACTGCGATAGCTCGATCAAAACCCACCAGGCCGCATCACGAGTCAAAATCCTGTGAAGGCAGATCAGACTCCTAAAGACAAGAGTTTCACTGACAACTTGACCCGTCGGAACGCCGAAACCTGTGACCATGATCGACACCATAACGATAGACGAGAAAAGGAAGCATGAAGATGAACAAATTTTGGTAAAATCGACACCAATATCAGTTGAATTATCCGATTTATTCACTACATCTCTATGAGTACCAGGAGAAATCCTCCTGGACTTCAAGAAGATCAGTAAAAAAAAAAAATTTAAAGGAAGATTTTTTTTGAAGAGGAGGCTAATTGTGGCAAAACCAAAAATATAAAATAGAACTTCCTATACCAAAATTATATTAAACTTGTTTACTTAACGATTTCCCTTACAATCTCCAATGATGCCCAAATTATTTTGTTTTAAAAGTCAATTTTCCTTATATCATCCTATTTATTTTCAAAAAATTGCTATATATATATATTCTAACAAAAAAAAAAATTGCTATATATCATTCAGTATTAAAAAAATAATAATAAAACAGTATGATATTATCGTAATTTAAGAACTATTATTTAAAATTAATTTTAGACATGTGTACATTGCACAGTATCTATGTGAAACTAGTGTTGATCATCCGGTCACACGTACTGACCAATAAATCAAACAATGAAGTTTGTAAATTTGATCAACACACCCAATATCCAAACGAAAGAAATCTAAATTTTTTGTGTTATTAGCCAGTTTAGTGATTATTTGCTGCAAATTTCAAATCACGTACAGGTGGTAGTTATATATATATTCCCACCTCTCTTGGGATTAGCACCCTTCTCTCTCTCTCTCTCTCTGAACTTCCACCTTTGATTTCTTGATATCCCCATAAATCTACCAAGAAACCCAAACCCTCAAAACTCTCATGGGTTTCTTCACCAATAGAAGAAGACTTCAATCCTTCAACTACATGATCTCCGCCTTCCTCCTCCTCCTCCTGCTCCTCCACACCCCCTCCTCTTCCGCCCTCATCTCCTCCTCATTATCATCGTCATCATCATCCCGTGATGATATCCTCCTCCATAAAACCCTCTCAGACGTCCCCACCCAATACCAAGTGTTCTACATCAAGAACACGACGCCGTTTCCGTTGGTTAAAGACAAACAAGAAGCACTACTGAACAAGAAGCTTCAGCAGCACAGAAGAAAGATGAGTACGAGGCACAAGAATAAGAGGGTACGTGTGCACAAGAAGAGAAAGAATATTCCGATGAAATCTTTCTCGGTGATGCTGCCCAAGGGTTTCGTCCCTCCCTCCGGCTCCTCCCCTTGCCACAATGCAAACCCCAACTCCGTTGCTTTCTTCTGCGACCTCGCTCCCACTGCCGCTAAACCCTAGACCCGCCACCACTGCTCCCGCACGTGCGCTCCCCGTCGTCATCACCCAAAACAGATCGATGATCGATGATGATCAAGACTGATTTTGTACTTTCTTTATGATTTTCTTGGTGAATTCTGTGATTTCACAGATATAGAAAGAGATAGAGAACAATAAAATTATCAGAAATATGAAAAACTCATTTGATGATCATCATGTATCTTCAGCAAAAAAATGTCTCAAATTTTCTTTATTGGCTCTAATTTTTTGTTTTACTTCCCGTCAATTTCCAAGGTTTATTGATATTATAAGATAGATGATATACACAGATGAAAATGCATGAATTCATTTATCTATTAATGAACTGTGTTGTGCATGATGAGACACATGATACATATTGTTTGACTAATTAATAGAGAGAGAGAGATATATATTTGGGTATGTTTCATTTTTCCTCATACAAACAAAAAGTCAATGTTGGTAGGTAGCTAATTTGTGAGAATTTAAGCTGAAAATTAGGAAGAGGCATGTGATTCATTTGCATCAGGTAGGACTATGAGCTAGCCCTATATAAGAGCGCGCGGGTAGGGGCCTTAGAGGGCTCACCAATACTTTCTTTTATTTGGGTTGTTCAAGGTAATTATTTCGTAGCGTTTACTCCATCTCCAATTCTCCATCCATGCATGGAATGATGTCAAGAGAGAGAGCGAGAGAAGAGGGCTCCCCTTGTGATGTTTGTGCGGGAAAATCTATACATAGGATCCACATTCCCAAGGCATCTCTAACTATGTCTTAAAATTTGAGGTCTATATCCTAAAATTTGAGATCTATGTCACAATTTAGTCCTAAAAAATAATAATCTTTTAAGAAATAGTGCATGGCTATATTTTTTTTTTATTGGAGTGCAGGGTTATATTTTACTATCTCCAACCATTTAGGATTATGTCATTATTATTTCAATATTTCATTATTATTTTCTATATGTTTTAAATTAATATAATATTTTTGAACAAAATATATTGTTAGGGAAAATAATTATGTGATAACATTTGAAGTGGGCAAAATAATATTTTTAGGTGATACGTGTCAACACGTGAGTAAATCTCTATATTTTTTATTATATAATAGTTATGTGGCAAGTGGGCAAGTGGTGGGCAATTACCATTATTTAATAGAGATTAAGTCCTACTACATATTTTAGGAAATAGGAAATTTCCTAAATTTTTGGATAAATTTGAGAAAATATTTGGCCATTGGCTCCTGACCAAAATTTGTCTAGGGACCTTGCCCTTGTGGTTGAAGATCATTTTTTACCAAATTTTCCTACAATTTGGCTTTATAGCCCATGGTTGGAGATGCCCTTATATACTTTTATATAGCAACTAGCTAATCCAACCTATATTAGTCATGTGGTAAACTTAGATTTACCTTACATTTTTGTCGTTCAAGTCTAAATATTCAAAGTTTACAAGTTTACTTATATTTTATAGGGCAAATTACATTTTATTTATTACTCTGTGGTTTACACCTTATAACATATTTATATATGACCTTTCAAATGTTGCAATTATCCCCTAAACTCTTCAAAACATGACACATTGGTTCATCCGTTAAATTTAATGTCCCAACATCCGTTAGGTGCTAACGTGATATTTGTGGGTCCCATTTCTCAACTGTTATCAATCTCATTAAAAGGGCATGTCATTCAATTTGCTCATTTTGACAGCTAATTTGGGCTTTCTTTTCCTGATTTCACTTCATTTCTCTTAGTTTTGGGAGGGAAAATGGGTAAATTGAGATTGATAACAATTGAAAAATGGAACTGACAGACATCACGTCAACATCTAAAGGAAGTTGAGACGTAAATTTAAACGAACTGGCCAAAGTGTCACGTTTTGAAAAATTTAGGGGGTAATTGCAACATTTGAAATGTTAGGTATGGATTTGTTATAAGGTGTAAACCACATGGCAGTACAATATAATTTGTATTTTATATACAATTGCAAAAATCGGAGTTGTGTTTTCCAATTCTTCCTCGTACATAACTTAATAGAAAAATGGCAAGTTGTCGAATATGGTTCGGTTAACAGTCTACATGAGTAGGTTCTAACTTGAAAATTTACAAGAGATACTGTAAGACATTAAGTCTTAACACGGATACATTGCAACTACTATTGTTTGGTATTCAAGCTTATTGTATAGTTAGATGTTTCAAATTTTATTTTAATAGAAAATTATATGAATACTCAATAAATCATCTAAATTCCAAAATATCGTTATATGAAAAACTATAAGACACCTTGGGAGTCTTAGGCTCCCACAAGCCTCCCTTTGGTGCCCATAATTATAACAAGGAAACTAATTTCCATATTTCATTTTTTACATTCGGCACTCCTCTTTTTGAATATATACATTGATTTTATTTTGATATAATTAATCTGATGATTAAAAAATAGAGGATTTTGTGTTAAAAAAAAAGTAAGTGTGAAAATCAATTCTTTAATAACAAAAAGTTGAAGTCGAATTTGGCACAACCCAATAAGTCAACTTATAGGCCCAGACCAATATAGTGAACTACCAACGGTCCAAAACTAAGAAGAGGGTCTTCACTCTTCAGACTTTTTGTCCCTCGATTCCTCTTCAACACAACAAAAATGTCAGTGAGAACAACCATCAAACACCTTAAGTGCCACCACTCCCCTCTCCTCAAAACCTTCACTCGCGCCCTCTCATGGTCCCTCTCGGCACCACAGTCAACAAAGCCACCGCCGTCAAAGCAAGACCAGCAAGACCCCTACTCGCTTCTCAAACAAGACCCGATTGAAATTTGCTCTTCTCTATGGGTCAAGGCCTTCTCTTCTCCCCCCACCATCGCCTTCCCCAACCTCACCGGTTTCCTCTCCAAATTCGACCTCTGGGTCTTAGCCTACCAGCGCTCCAGCGCTCACGTGACCGGCACTTTCCCTCCCCGCAACGCCATCCACTCCCATGTCCTCCATGACCTCCTTTCCCTCCGAAACGCCGTCGTCCGCGGCAATTTCTCTTGGAACAAGAAGACCCAGCCGTACATTCGGAGCCCCAACGACAAGTCCAATAAAGAGCTCCTCTCTAAGCGTAAGCTCCAGGCTATGCTCGAGTCCGACGAGCCCTGCTTTCAGGACCGGATCGTTCAGGAGGTCTTGTTGATGATATTGGAGCCTGTTTTCGAGGCCCGGTTCTCGCCCAAGTCTCACGCTTTTCGACCCGGGAGGAATGCCCACACCGTTATTCGGACCATTCGGAGCAATTTCGCCGGGTACTTATGGTTTCTCAAAGGCGACATCAGTGAAATCTTTGACAATGTGGATAGAAATGCGGTAATGGGTTGCTTAGAGCAGGCTGTGAGGGACAGGAAAATACTGGGCTTGGTCCAATCGGCGGTTAGAGCTCCGAATCGAAAACGGAGCGATGGTGATGAGGAATGGCCACAGAACAGGAAGAAGAACAAGAAAGCACCTAAGAAGAAGAAGATTTTGAATGACAAGGAGCCGAAGCCGGACCCGTATTGGCTGAGAACGTTTTTCAATTTTGCACCTGAAGAGGCTGCTAAGGTACCTTCTTATGGACATTGTGGAATTTTGAGTCCTTTACTTGCTAATATTTGTCTTAATGAATTGGATTTCGTAATGGAAGATAAGATAGTTGAGTTTTTTAAGCCATCTAGTCTTGATTCCATATGGAAAAATTCTATAAATGATGGCTGTCATAACCCGTCTTGGCCTGAGTTTGTTCCTTCAAGTGGAAATGAGAAAACTAGGAAAATGAATTATATTAGATATGGGGGTCATTTCTTGATTGGTATCAGAGGGCCTAGGGAGGATGCAGTGGACATTCGAAAGCAAATAATCGAGTTTTGTGAGAGAAGATTCGGAATAAGATTGGATAACTCGAAGGTGGAGATTGAACACATAACTAGGGGAATTCAATTCTTAGACCATATAATCTGCCGTAGGGTTATACACCCCACACTTAGGTACACAGCCACTGGAGGTAATGTTGTGAGCCAAAAAGGTGTAGGGACTTTGCTTTCGGTTACTGCTAGCTTACAACAATGTGTTCGCCAATTCAGGCGGCTTGCATTTGTTAAGGGTGATAAGGATCCTGAGCCACTCCCCTGCACTCCAATGCTTTACTCCGGTCAAGCTCATACTAACTCCCAGATGAATAAGTTGTTGGAGACCATGGCTGATTGGTACAAATATGCTGATAATCGCAAGAAAGTTGTTGGCTTTTGTGCTTATGTAATTCGTAGCTCTTTGGCTAAGCTTTATGCTGCAAGGTATAGGCTAAAATCACGAGCCAAGGTGTATGGAATAGCTTCACGCGATCTCAGTCGTCCACTGAGGGAGAGTAGTAACAACTCTGCACCTGAGTATTCTGATCTGTTGAGGGTTGGTCTTGTTGATGCAATTGAAGGTGTTCGGTTTTCACACATGTCTTTGATTCCAGCTTGTGATTATTCTCCATTCCCTAGAAATTGGATCCCTGATCATGAGCAGCTCTTACGTGACTACATCAGACTTGAAGACCCAAAGTTCTTCTGTGAGTTGCATAGATCAATTAAACGAAATGGGTTACGATTGCCTCAAGATGAGATATCTGAAATTCTGTGGGATTTCAAAACCCTCGGGGTTTGGAATTATAAGCAGAGGCAAGAAAAAGAAACAAGAAAGGATAGGCTGGAAGTGTCTGCCACATGATGTATTCTATCACGGAATGGAAAATGAATCTTCATTGTGAGTGACTCTGGTTTGAGACGACGATGGTGGATACAGTTTCTTCAAATGATCTGCCACTAAGTGTTTCTGTTGGAAGAAATCATTCGGTAATGAAATCCAGTTATTTGGTTTGCATAAACTGAGGACTCAACAGAACTACAGAAGTTGCTGCAGAAGATTTATGATCAAATGGATCAAGAAAGGAGTATTCATGATCTGTTTCACTGAAAACGAAGAAAACCAAAGCCTTCGGATATTTTCTGATGACAGTGTTATGACTTTGGTATTCGAAAGGAAGAAAATATGTTAAATTGAGGAACACTAATGGAGTTTTGGAGCATAATCGATACAGTGTCAGCATCTAAGAATCGTAGTCTCAGATCTGACGACATACAGGGTAACTTCTGTTATTCTCAAGTACTAGCTGGATCCATCACAGGACATAGAACCTTATTATATATATGCTAATTTGCTAAATGCTTGAAGGTAACGACTTGTTCAGTGGTGGTTTTTCTGATCACCATCATCTTCGTCGTCCTCAAACGCTGAAGCTGGGAATGTTCTAGTGAGGCCAGATGGAGTTTTGAAGCAAAGCTTGTCTGAAGAGACATCTTTGAGGTACATTTCACAAACAGTGGCCCACAAGAACAGTTCCTTGCTGGCACAACCAGTGATCTGCTTAATCCTGCCTTTCTCAACCATCATTGTCACCTCAGCGCCATAAGACACGGTCTTGCCGATTTTCTTAAACTTGTGCTCCTTCTTCAGCTGCTGCTTCACCCACACAAACCCTGAGGGCCGGTGGTGCCCCATCTCCTTGATATCAGCTCTTATGACGCCTCTCGGGAGACACAGCTCCTCCAGCAGGTCATGGAACTTCTGCTTGCACAGAGCTTCGCCGTGGAAAATCTCTGCATTGTTTCGATGACTGTTGATTAATGCCGAAGACATCTCTGAGGTGAGGGTGGGAGGAAATTGAAGGGTGGGAGGAAATTGAATGTGGGAGTGGACTATATATTAAATTGTGGCTGGTAACTTTACTGAACTAACAGATTGTGCCTAACTCATCTAGGTGGCTAGAGTTTGAGCTTCCTATAAAACTACTAGTTGTACAATTTTTGTCGACATTGGAAGATAAGAAAGATACATCTATGGATCTACGGTTTTGTGACCCTTACAACCTAAAGCATTTAATTTAGTGGGTTGCTCAAAGATGCACGGTCACAAAAGGTGATAGGACCATGCCTCACTGCAAAACAATTTGGGAATTTATAAATGGTGGATTTGGCAATTTGGAGGTTTGTTTCAATTGTTTGGTATGAATCAATATCATTGGACAATGAGTCCCTTTGATGGGGCACATATGAATGTGCATGATTCTCAATTTGATTGAGTTGTTGGCTTTGTTATGATGTGTATCGTCAAGCATTAGTCACATTGAATGGATGGCGTTTTGTCACCTAGTCTTATGGCTTATGGTATTCATCTCCGCATGAGATGTTTCGAATTCAACTCTCGTTGAGCGATGTCAATACCCAATGCATATATAATGTAATGTAATGTAATTTATACATCATAAGGAATATTTCAAGTTAAATATTAAGAAATTACGAAATTGAAACAACCAATTAAGACTGGTTATATAATGGTACTTAATGATCTCTGCCGAACACACAGAGATCCCAACGCAAACAACAAGTTCAAACACAAAAGATGTGGCGGATAATCTAACATTATAACGAAACTAATTTGCAAAACCCAATTCATTGTCAATCTTAATCAATCTTATATAAAAAAAAATTAATTAAAAAATGCATTGTCAATCAAGTAATTTGATGTGTATTGCTCAAAAAATATATGTATTGACATGTAATATGATGATTAATCTAGTTAATCTAGCGGATAAGCTGCTTTCTTCATTCCCTCCCCCCCCCCCCTTCTTATTGTTCAAGCCCAAACGCCGTGACGGGGAACGACCTGGAGATTCCGGTGCCGTTGGCGAAGGTGATCTTATCGGGATCCGAATTTGGGTCCACGCAGATATCAGAAATGGAGACCCAAATGAGGAGCTCTTTGCTTTTGACCCCAGAGATTCGCCTCATCCGGTGCTCCTCCACGAACCCGACGACCTCCGTGTCATACGCCACCGTCTTGGAAATGGCGCGAAAGCGGTGCTCTTTTCTCTTCTTCTGCTTGAGCCATACGAAGCCGGAGGTGTGATTGTAACCGAACTCGACGACGTCGTCTAAGGGGAGGAGGCCTCGCGGTAGGGACATTTCGTCGAGCAGCTCTTGGCACTTCTTTTTGCACAGAGCTTCGCCGTGGTAGATCTCGGCATCTTCTCTGTGGCTGGCGATCTGGTGGCCTGCCATTGTATGTGTATTTGTTTGCAGCAGATAGAAAAAGAGAAGATTGATGTTTCTTGGTAATCAATGGAAGATTGGAATTGCAGGCATGCATGGAAAATTTTGTACGTACGTACGTTCTTATTATGAGTTAATTTTGACCTTTACATTTGTGTGAGGGTGATAATTTAGATTTTTTTTTTTTTTTTCTAAATTCTTAGTAAGTAAAGATACCGAATCTTTCCAGGTGTCATCTTATCTCTTTGTTTGACTCAATCAAATATATTATGTATCTATATATAAAGCCAAAAGTTATTTTTGGTTAAATTTTTAAAATTGCAAAATTTATCCTTCATTAAACAAAATTTTAAATGCATGATATTTAATTATAAGGGGTAAAATAGTAAACATGTAGTACCTTTATTAATTAAAGTTTTAAAAGTATATTATTTAATTAATAAAGATTAAAATAATAAAATTGTAGTCTTTAAAAGAAAATTTTAATCCATGGGAAAAAAAAGAAAATTTTAATCTCTTGTTTATAGTAATTTATTTCTTATTAATTTGTTATTTAAAAATATAATTAAAAATAATAATAAAATGCAAATTGGCACGTGCATAACGCGTGCCAAGAGGCTAGAGTTTGCTACCAAGTTTAGGGTTGTATTTTATTTGCATCTTAATTATTCAAGAACATTTTTGAACTTTTAAAACAATCAACATTATCTCATTCTATGCTTTTGGTTATTATAAGTGGGGGTAGGCATGATTTGGATCGATGCGATATCATCCAAATCCAAATCATTAAAATATCAACGGTTCGATACGATTTGGATTTTCAAAAAGTATAATTCAAACCGTTATTAACAGTTTGGTTCGGATCAGTTTAGACAGTTTAGACATAGAATTTTCATGTAATTTATTGATATCAATATTTCATTTATTCACATGAATATTTTATTCATGCATATCAACAAATTAAAATTTTCAACATTTTAAACTTCAAAATATGACAGGTTATGTTTAACTATAATTTAAAAGTAGCACAAAATAGATAATGATTAAGTGATGGATGGTATGTAATAAATAATTACATTAATATATTATAGGGTGAAAAATATTAACTAACAAATAATATAAATAAATAAGAATTTTAACGGTTCGGTTTGGATTACAACGATTTTCAATAAACCCAAAAAAGTTTTTTGTTGAAGAAAATATTAAAGAAAAGACAATCTAAGGGTTAAAGGGTAAAATCTGATAATGAAATAAAAAATATATAAATATTTAATTATTGTATTCCCTTTTAATTATTCAAGAAATTTTTTGGATTTTTAAAACAATCAACATTATATGATTATTTGTTTTTTATTATCATAAGTTCATAAGGGCATTCTTTGGTTGTATTTTCTTCACATACCTATATTCTTTTATTTTCTATTTTCTTCAGTTACCAAAGCAAACCAAACTCCACAAACATTGAACTACCAACATTCCTTTGTATTGATTTTTTTTTTTTCATTTGTTTTAAAAATAAAATATAAAATTTAAAAATTGTAATAACATTTTATATATTAAAAATTACAGATTGACACGAGCGTATATAATAAATTTAAGTGCGTTTAAAGTCACACATAGTGCGACGTGACATGAAAATGTATGTCGCACACATGTACTAATTTACTATTAAGATATGAAGTCGCACGTAAAAATGCCTCTAGTATGCGCGGAGCGCCTACTATGAGGCTAGTTCTATATATAAAGTCAGAAGAGCTTTTTGGTTAAACTTTCATAATACCAATAATATCCTTCACTTAAAGCATGATTTTTTTAATGAAATATTATTAATGACGGTAAAGTAGTAATTAAACGATTTAAAAAATGTTCTTGCAATCTTCTAATTAAGGAAGGCAAAAAGTTGTAGGTCACTTTTGTTATTTTATGTTGTAAAACTAGACCAAAACCTTCATCCATCTTTATTCTCCAAATAAAATGAATTAGTATATTTTTTTAAACTTTTGTTTAGAGTTGAACCCAAAAAGGTCATTGGTCGAAGAAAATATTAAAGATACAACAATCTAATCTATTAAGGGGGTGTTTACTCAGAGGGGTAATAAGAATCAAATCAATGAGAATGATTTCCATTACAAAGTACTCCGCGTTTACTTGCAAAATCAGATTTTTTAAATAAGTGGGTCCCACATGAAATCCTTAATGCCATTACTCCAAAATCGGTAATGGGATTAACTAAGAGGAGGTGTTAATGATTCCGATTACCTATTTAAATTTTTTATGTACCAAAATTGCCCTACAACTTTTACAATAATTACAAAGTTCAACTACAATAAGTTTAAGCGTACCCTATTGTCTTCTAAACGTTTCCGTACTCCGACGACTCAACCCTATTGTCTTCTAAACGCTTCAGTACTCCGACGACTCAACCCTTCAATTCTCCAGAGGCTTTTCTTACTCCATACGCTTTTTTTGCTCTAAGGTAAGTATGTTATTTTTGTTTTTCTTCTTTTACTGTCCTTCACGTTGAGGTTAATTTATGTTTGTATTTATAATACCGTCGGTGTATTGTTTTTGGGCTGCTGGGGTTATGTGTGTTGTTGGCAGATCCTTTTGGGGTTGCTGTGGTTGCTTGCTTGCGCAGGTGAGCAGTTCCCCCCTGCGGATTTGTGCAGTAAAGAAATAGTAAGAAATCAAAGACTAGTTATTGCTATCATATATAACTCTAATGAAAATGAAAAAGGAGAAACTATAATGATATAACTCTAGCAGGCGGGGAACTCAGAGAGTGATGATATAGCAATTGAACTTTGTTATTAGTTTACCCATAGCTCTATGCATGTAAAAAGAAAGAACAATTTATTTATTTTTTAATAAATGGAATTTTTCAGAAAATGAAGAAGAACACTTTATTCATTTTTAATGAATCGAATATTTCAACAAATGAGTTTTGAGATGGTGATCAGACAAGAGAACAAGAGGTTGAAAAAATTGGAAAAAAGAAAGGGTATTTTCGTAATCAATTAATTTTCATTCCGATTGATAATGGTTAGTAAACAATAACCATGAAAATCATTCCCATTAAGGTTATGATTACTTTTTGTTAGTAAACACCTCAATGAGAATGCTTACCCACTATTACGATTATCCACTTCTCCGATTGCCTATTTCTCCCATTACCCACTATTCTCATTTCTGGGAAGTAAACGTGTCCTAAGAGTAAAAGGGTTAAATAGATAACGGAATAAAAAATATATAAATATTAATTGTTTTATTTTTGTATCTTAATTATTCAAGAATATTTTTGGATTTTTAAAGCAATCAACATTATCTGATTTTTTGTTTTTGGTTATTATAAGTAGGGATAGACACAGTTTGGATCAATGCGGATATCATCCAAATCCAAACCGTTATTGCATTTTCAAAAAATAGAATTGAAACTATTATAATCCAAACCGTTATTAATGGTTTGCTTTGAATCGGTTTGAACGGATGAATACATAAGATTTTCATATAATTTGTGCACTAAAAGACTCGTCCAAAACATAATTTTTTTTCTTCAAAATTCCACCATTCTCATCATGATTTCATTTATTCACATTAATATTTCATTCATACATATCAAAAAATTAAAAAATTTCACATTATAAACTTCAAAATATGACGTGTTATGTTTAAATATAATTTAAATTTGAAAGTAGTACAAAATGAGTAAGGATTAAGTGAGGTGCAATATGTAATGAACACTTACACATTAACATATTATAGGGTGAAAAACTAGTAATTAACAAATAATATAAATAAAGAACATTAGCTTTAATTTGATCAAAACCATATATCTGGACATATTAATTCCTAATTCACTTCAAATTACTTGCATACTGTATGAAAGTTTTTCTGCTTGAATTTTAGCTATATATCTCGCGCTGGTTTGTTTGTTGATGTAACTTTCTTTGGTATCCGTCAGCAGCTATTAAAGCACAATTTACTATGACCCATTAAGAATATCAAGCTTTCTTTTCCATATATTCTATGATATCATGGGATCAAATAATTTCTCACAAACTGAACTAAGCAAATCAAACATCTTTTCAAGCAGCAATAATATATATATTGGACTGGAGGCATTATTATGATTTAATTAGATTCAGCAAAATTGATGCTTTGACTCATTCATCCTTGGCCTTATTAGTAAGTAGTCTCGGTTGGTGACTAAGTTGCATCACTGACAGTTAATTTGTCAGCATACCTGCTGCTGACTCGAGGAAGACAAGTGTTACAAGATGAATGGACTAAATGAGAGAATGTGTGAGTTGTAAGTGTGTGAAACGGTTAGTGTAGCAGTGAGTGCGTGAGCAGCCTTGAATGAGTTGCAAAGAGTGTGTGTGTGATGACATCATATTGTTATCATCTCTAACCGAATCATAAGGTGTGTGTGCATGTGTGTATGCTTTGTAATTCAACAAATTCTAAGGAGTAATCAATAGAGAGAAACACACTGAAGAGGCAGTCACACCTGACCTCCCTTGAACCCATAAAATATCTCTTAAGCAAAATAACAAACACCTAGGGTGCACAAATCATCATACTGATCATCACCCGATTCCTAGTTTAATTTCCAATCCAGATTCAATTATAGAAGAAGTAGCATTGAAGACATCACGAGTTAGCCTCGATTCAATTTCAGCTATGAGTGAAGATAGAGATTCATACCTTGAAGTGGTTTGCATTTCTGCTGAATCGGGTCAATTCGCTCTGTCCGAGTAGAAGAGATCATCATCCTCTTCGACTCTGGTTTCCAATAGTCTCTGGACTCAATTTGACTCAACTCACATCATAGTGAATTGACTAAGATTGGAATCATTTGTTCAGATGCATGTTCTACATATTGTTTCTCTGTGTGCACTCTACTGTCCCTTGAATGAATCACCATGCAAAAGTTCAGTGCAAGACGGCACAGAAGAATGAGGCTTAGCAATGTTATATAAAAATGAAGATCAACAACGTAACAATCAAGAACTTTCATGTACGTACAGACTATATATTTTGAACAACAGTCATAAAAATGAATCACCATACAACGTGCGGGCACCATCACTAGTTAAGACTGTTTTCAAATATAATGCCTAGTTTAAAGAGGTCGAACATATTCATTCTCTCTTCTTATTCTATTTTGCGTCCATTAAGTTGAAACACCTGACCTCAAGTTAAGTTGCTTAGTGTATTTACCATCGTCGACCAATACCAGCTAAGCCTTATTTATATTGTATCAAAATATATTTAACATTGCCCTTCTGATTTGCGTACCCCAAGTGGTGAAGGATCGAGGGTGGAGATCAACTATATAAATTAGAATTGGGTGAATAGGTATAAAAAAAATAATTGAGCAAACTCAAACAAGATTATTGAATTTCAGACGGACTTTCTTCAAATATACAAAGCAATGTTTATAGTAAATGCATCAAATTCAAGTTCAAGTACAATTTCCTTTTGCCTTAATTTTGTTGATCCATCGTCAATCGATCAGTCATAAATACAATCACCCGGATTTGCGTGGATAGCTGCAATAACAGATATCAAACACAATACTTTATCAAAAATTTATGGAAATTAATCCCGCAAGCATCATGCTTGCAACTAATGTACTACATACGAGATGTTGTAAGACGATTTAACAGCAAAACATTTTCAATTCGGCTAATATCAGTAAAGAAAAAAAGCGAATTGGCTTACATGGATCCTGCAAAACAACGAGGCCAGTCCCATTGAAGCCGCATTTGTGTATGGATCGGTCTTGTAGAAATTGTTCATGACAAAAGAGGCATGGTTACTACTGACCGTTGCTGCGTTTACACCACTAAAGCTAATGACTATAAGAACTACAACCAGATTGGGTGCCATCATTGTTGCAGAGAACACAAAAACTGAGAGATTCAATTCAACTATTTCCTCACTACCTCACTTTCAGCTCTTAGGCCTTTTATAAGGTGGGTGTGGGTGTTGGATTGTGATTGTGGATTCAATGAAGAATCCACTCATCCGAGTATCCTACCTACTTTCACACATTCACATTTACAGGGTTCACCATTCCTCCGTATATAAATTCAATGGATGCTAGTTGTTCTAAGGCCGAAGGGCTATTTGGTTAAATTTTCATAATTAGTAGCTTTCACAATTAGTAGCTTTCATAATTAGCAGGGCCAGCCCTAGGGGTAGCCCGGCAAGGCAGCCACCTCAGGCCCCCGCCTCGAGGGGCCCCGAAATATTTTTTTTATACATACTTGATACATTAATTATATAATAAGGGTAATTCATAAATAGTCACAGTTGTTGACTTGGTTGAGTTGGTTGACCCTGTTTTTATCAGATGCGAGTTACCCTGAGATTATTATTATTTCAGCATTAATCACTAACTTGCATTTCATGTGGTTATTGTGGTTTTAGGAATTATTGAAAAATTGCGGGGTCTCATTTTGAAGGTTTGCCTTGAACCCCTAAAATCTCAGAGCCGGCCTTGATAATTAGTATCTTTCACAATTAGCTTTCATAAACCAATTAGACTCATTCCTCCTTTTATAAATTCATAATTGATCAATTAGCTAGTTGTTATAAATACTAGTGGAAAACACATTGAAAAATATGTGGAAAACACAAACCTCGTGAGAGAGCCTCCGATATTTCATTTTGTTTTGTTAAAATTCCCTTTACTTATATACCTCCGAGAATTCCATTAATTTCAATGACCTTATCACTATTAATTTCCTTTCAAAATTTTTTTTAAGTCACACTTATACTAATGGGAAACCTCAAAATTCATTCAAATCAATTTAAAATAGCATCATATAGCAACTCTCTTCATTATGTTGACAAACAAACATTAATACATTAGGGTAAAGGGAATTAGGGTAACATGTGTCTTGTACGTCTACTTGTGTATATAACTAGTGCATGCAAGATGCAACTGCAGAAGCAGAATTGGTCCACAAAATAATAGTCTAGCTAATATGTGGAGTATATTAATTTAAAATCAGCAAGATTAGCCACATTCCAGAAGGAAATAAATACTTCGAGAGAAAAAAAGTAAAATAACAAAGAATTAATTATATATTAATTCACTTTTTATAACCAACATTGAAAATAGTCTATTTACGGAGTAAGGTTGGAATTACACGATCATGGTTTGATGTTATATCGTTAAGATAGATTTACACAATCAAAGTTATAGATTACTCTTCAACGTAGGTGAATTACACGATCATGGTTGACAGTTACAACATTTAGGTAGATTTACACAACGAAGGTCCGTAGCAGATTACACTTCAACGTCACGAATTTACAACCTGAAGGTTAAGTACAATTTCAAAGAGAAAGTTCATGTTACGGAATAAGGTTGGAATTACACGATCATGGTTCGAAGTTACATCGTTAAGGTAGATTTACATAATCAAAGTTACTGATTACACGTCAACGTAGCGGAATTACACAATCATGGTTCAAAATTACAACATTAAGGTAAATTTACACAACCAATATAGTAAATTATACTTAAACGTCACGAATTTACAACCTCAACATTAAATAAATTAAATAAAAATAAAGGGTATGAATACCGTTTCTTAATAAAGGGTATGGAAGACTAAACCATAATAATTTTTTTCATGGGTTGGATTGGTTAAGTAAAAAACTCCCAACGCTCAATTTCATTACAACACTTTAAAAGAAAGAAGAAAGAAAATAAAGTTATAGTTTTTCTAAATGAAACGGCTTTGTTTTTAGCTACAAAACATAAAATCAAAAAAATTGAATCGTAGATGGCTTCTTCTTCCTCGCGCACTTTTGGAACCATAACGCCACCGCGCCTCGAAAACATTGGATTCCAAATTGACTATCATCATCGTCGTCTTTGCTAGCCGCATGCACTGTCATCCCCAACCATGGGCGGGACTCCATTGTGGGCTAGCTGTGCTATAACCCAGCCAAGATTATATTTTTTGTAAAATAATTCTGCCTCCAATACTTCACTAATTCAATTTTTCTTTTTCCAGAAGCTCACCTTAGAGAAGTCAGCCCAATCCAACCCTTATAATTCATTTCCTTCCGTTCTTCAGTAACTTATTTAAAATATATAATAATTAATAGGTCTAAGATGTACAAAACACAGCAGCACATCATAAGAAGGAAGGAAACGTAAGTGGTTATCACTTCATTTTCGCTTAATGTTTATTAATAAATTTCACTCGTAATGGTTTAATTTTTTTTTTCAAGTTTAACATGTAAGTTTAACTCACCTGAACTGTGGTAACCGCCAATTTTCCCGACCATCATCATCCAAAAGCATCGGTCTTCCCCGATGAAGAAAAACGTTTAAGGCATCCAAACGCCACCGTCTTCTCCGGTTCGTGACCGGACTTTAAGGAGAGTGGATTCATCATCAAACCTACTTTCACAAGCCAACACACACATTGTATAGGCCTGAGAGCTGCAAACTCCATCAGTGAAGTAGTGAGGCAATACTTGAATCACTCTGTTTTTATTCTATGCAACAATGATGGTACCAAGTCTAGTAATAATAGTAGTTATGTTCATCGCCAAGTCTAGTAATAATAGTAGTTATGTTCATCAGATTTAGTGCTTCAAACGCAACAATGGTATGTAGTAGCCATGGAATATGTATTAGTATTATTTTCTCGGCTTCCAAAAATCCCAAATAAAATCTGGTTTGTCGCAAGTGAGAAATTCAGCGTTGGAGAAATCCTACTTCGGATAAGTTATACGGATGCTAGGTTTCAATAATTTTTTTATTATTTTAATTATTTTCTACTTTTCTCTTTGTTCTTTAAATTTTAAATAATTAATAAATGTAAGATAAACTATGATTAGGTTACTATGCGTTAAGCTCGACTTTATTTTGGTCACCGTGTTTCATTTTTAATCAATTTAATCACCGTATTTTAAAAAACTTACAGTCTTAGTCACTTCCTATAAAAAAAAACAATACTAAGTATTCAATCATTAAATACATGAAAATTAACTAATAATTAATTCATTGTTAAATCTATATATAGTTGACATAGAGATCATCATGATCGGGATAGCAGAAAAATTTAGTTCGCTTGAGGCTTGAAACCTACCTATTTAAGCTCGAAATATGATTTGTTTATATAATAAGTATATAGAAGATGGATTACTATTTCATACCGGTTAGTAAGTTTTATTTTTAAACTGTTGTAAACATGAAAAATAGTGTCAAAGTATTTGATAAATTTTTAAGTAAAAATCGTCCGCCCTGCACCTACCCTCCGAGTATATGCTTCAACAGGAATCACACAAGGGTAGATTGATACAATACATTGATGGACATGATGATATTATTGTAATTGTAAGAGGTTATGGAGGTGGAGATAGGGGTTGAGCAAGAGGTGGTGGTGGTTGTGTTGGTAAAGATTGAGGTAAAGCTAGAAATGGAGGGCCGGGCTGGTGATGGTGCAACGATAATCCTCAATTCAAAACCTCTTTTCAATTAGCTAATAATGATATATTCATAATCTTTCTAGCCAAACGAGTAGTGACTAGTAATACATAGTGCTCTACAATTCCACATTGAAGGATATTTATCGGTCCATGTACAAACTTTCACCTACTTGAAACTTGAAAGTGACGGCATTCCTCTCCTTTCTACTTGTCACTTCTAGCAATCAGTATAAAAAAGAATTATATAAATAATCGATTTTTGTAAATTCAATTTGATGTTGTGAAAATTTTAAAATAAGCGTTCTAATCCCGACAATTCTAGATTTTTCTTGAGCCCCATTGCATGCTATCTCTATACTCTATAGTAGCATGCTAACATCTGCTGTCAACTCCAACCAAAAGAAAAATCATACTCTAAAAAGAAATCCCTCCATGCCCACCTGTTATTCCTTGTCTGCTTTCATCATTGCGAGCCTCCAAGGTTGTTGTTGAACCTTCTTTTATTTTTTTCTTTGTCTCTTTCTCTCCTCTAGCTGTCAAACAGGCAGGGGCTTACAAACCAGAAACAAAAAAAAGAAAATCAACCCTGGGATTCACCACCCCACATCTCCAAAAGATACTTCTGGCATTTGCTGCAACAGCTTCCATTAACATACAGCAAATCAGAGCCTGCCCTTTTGGTCTTTTTAATTTTAGGTCCTTTGGGCCCCTCCTGATCCCCACTGGCCCCACCTCCACGCTTGATGTTGTGCCTGTATTCAACAACAATTTGCTCGAACACTTCAACTTCAAACATGTTCAGCTTTAGCCTTGGGCTCATGAGGTCTCTCACATACGCAAAAGCCAACTGGTCTCTTGGGTTAAAAGCCTCCAACTCATTGAACAATAAGCAGGAGAATAGGTTGCTCCTGAATCCATGTTTTCTCAGAATTAGGGCACTGTCTGGTACATCTGCCAAATACCAATAATTTCGTGTAATTAGTTATAGATCATTGAATGTCTATTTTTTTTAACAAAAACGAAAGACAGTCAAATTAGCGTAGAGGGCAGAAAAGTTAATGAATTTTTTATATGCATCTTCATTGGGCACTCCCCTCCCAATGTCTTGAACTGCAAGTTGCTTAATTGGACCACACTGATTTTAATATCAAATCCACATTGGAACAACCACACATTTCTTTCTATTTCTGGACCACAGCAAGATAGCTTTCACCAATTAACTCCTGAAATATTTTCCTTTTTACAGATCAATTGGCTTCAACATTTCTTCTCAGAGCAGAAAAGCAGCTAATTAGCACTTAGCTTCACATTTTTTTTTTTCACAAGATCCCAAATCTTAGCCCATAATCAAAGAACATTTTTAAACTAATGATCTCTACTTTAGATTACATTATGTAATTTGATAAATTCAAGGTATTTTGAAAGTAGGAGTGAATTTGTTTCATTGTAATGAGATTAGAGAGGATAAGACATAGAAGAAAAAGTATCGTATCCAATCTCTTTATAGGTTTAGAAGAGGTAAGTTTTCTTCGATGTCTAATTCTCTTTAATACCTCATAATGAAAAGCATTTACATCTACTTTTAAATACAATAAATTTGATGAGTTGTACTATCTAATCCAATCGATACACCAAACCAACCCTAAATGTTTTAAAAAGTGATACACCAAAAGAATTTGACTACTTAGTCTTTGTTTTTACTTTCACAAAACAAACACCAAAACCAGTATCTTGATAGTTGATGCTTTTTCTACCTTAGAAACATGGGTTGGCACCTACCTCTTGCACCGACATCATCCAGTTTCAATCTCCATAAGTAATTTTTACAGTTGGAACAAAGCAACATCAATAAATAATCATGTGAGGGAAGCTTTCAACCTAAATTGACACAAAAAACGTTGAAAGATGACATTTGAAACATAATTATTATCAAAGTGCTAAGTGGGTACCTGAGGGATAAGGGAGCTTGTTGGGGGTCCAAGGAAGCAACCCATTCTCACAATAAGTCTCCATCTGCCTCTTCAACCCATCAACATCCCTCCATTTCTGCCACCTTGCAGTTGCCATTGCCTCCTCCATGGTGTGAAGAAAATAAGGATGCTTTGAAATTGCCATGTCAGCATCCCCAGATACAACAAGTGAGTGAATCAACAGCAATGGATCAACCACAAGCTGCAGCTTCGCATCGATCCAAATGCTGAACTTCGAGTTTGGGAAAAGCCTATGAACTAAGTATTTTGGTATGACACCATTCATTGCTGGGTTCTCATACAATTCCTTGCTCAAAACCTTCACAACCCTCCATGCCCCAATCTTATAGTTTTGAGATTCTCTTGGAATCAATCTGTGGTTTGCAAGTCCTTTGAGGGTCACATCATCTATAAACAAAAAGAAACAAACAGTGTCCAGGGTTTTCCATCCAAGGCCTTTGGGTTGTCGAATTTTGTCATGGTCATTGAAAATTGCCGAGACTACAACAAGTCCTTTACAGTTTTCCATAGCTGTTCGATCTGAATTGCAAACAAAAATAACAGGTTTATTCATCAATGTAGCTGAATTAAAAATAAAAAATAAAAGATTAAAAATTGATACTTTATATATACATTTTGCTTGTGTACCAAACTAACCAGAATCACTGATTGGAAATTTCTTCAAGAACCCACAAGGGACTTGAGTGCTCTCTTTATAATGAACAAAATAAGGAATTCTATTCTGGGTGCTCAAATTTCCTGCAAAAGTTTCAGCCTTTCCTTCCATATACCTCAAACCCGACGAAGACGATGAAGACCATGAAGAATTCTTGCCCAAATTCTGCATCTCCTTCAAGACCATCCAGTAATCTAAGCACAAAAACAAAACCCATTTTACCAAAATCGAAAATTATAATCAGAAAAGGACAACATTGAAGGAAATTGAGCTCATAAACATGGAGGGTACCTGAGAAAAAGACAGGGGAGGAGCAGGAGGTGCGGTGGGTGGGCATTGCATACTTGTGCTGGCCGTATGTTGCCGGGTAGGAGAAGAGAGGGGCTTGAATTGGGTCGAAAGGGGAGGATCTGAAGAGGCATTGGGTTTGGGAGAGAGAAGTGTAGAGAGCGAGAAACAGAGAGGTGAAGAGGTAAAGCAGAGAGAAGCATACAATCTTTGATTGACAGAGCAGAGGAGTGGACGTTGCTTTCCCCATAAAATTTCCATAAGTTTGAACGCCTTCATTTTATTATGGCTATTTCCTCTTTCACCTACTATTCTTTTGGTTTTTTTGTTGACAGATTCTATGTTTATTCCAACCAAAAAGACAATTCTTTATTTAATATTTTGTAGTTTATACAATACAAAAATATAAAGGAAATATTCATGTGATACAATAATATTGAAAAAGAGGGATTATGCGTATTGATATGTTAAGAAAAAAAATTGAATATTGAGATTGTGCGTAGATAAAACATATATACTTCCTTATTGCATTCGAATTCAGATTTCTATGATCATATTAAAGAAAAGAAATATTAAAAAGCAAAAGAGAAGTCTACTACATTAATTTACCTCACATTTTTTCTGTTTTTGTACTATGTCGCATAATGAATGAGTTCTTCCCAACTTCTTTTTCTTTTTGTTAAATGGTGGGTGATATAACGATGTTGGAGGAGTGGCTTATACATATTAAATATCAATTTAATTTTTTATGAGAATCGAATTTGAGAATTATATTATATATTAAAATATTCTTAAATTGTAATACTAGTGACATTAGCGAGTTAAGCTCAATAAAAAAAAAACTAATTTCGAATGTTATGGGTTAAGTTGCAACAATAAAAGCATGAGATGGTTAAAATGGTGCAACCTACCTAACTTCATAACTCTTGAGTTAAGTTGCAACGTGTCATTACACATACAAGTAATTAGTTACCTAACTTGAAAGGCTATGTATAAATTTCACTCCCAATTTAGTGGTGTTAGCAACAATAACCATCATTACCATATCACACAACAAATACATAGGAGCATGCCTTTTGCTTTAAGCAAAATGCAAATCAAGTTTATTTGATGACCTAGAAGGTAGGATTCATTTAAATTTCCATATCAATCACTAATGGTAGGTCCAATTTGCCCATGAATTATATCAATACAGCTTATGCAGAAGAGGTGAGAAACTTGGTATGAATATTCTAATTAAATGACAAAGACTTTTATTTCCAATATAAAAAACTGGGAGTTACGGGTTAGATTAAAGTTTGAACTTGGACTAAAGTATGGAGATGGACTTGAGAGGAGGCCCACAGAAGGTTGTTGGGCTGTAAATGAAAGTCTGGAATTACGAATTTACCGTTTTGCACCTGAAATTCCCGAAGGCCCAAAAGTCACTTTTTAATTGGTGAGGTTTTTTTGTAGATTTCTTGACACCGTGTTGTAGAGCTCGAGCTCACGAGTGCGTAGACAGATGACCCAAGACCCACCACCAACACCATCCTCCTCGTCTTCCCTTGGGGAGCACAACCGTGATATCGAGGGAAGCCATCGTCTACCGTACGCGGCCCAGGAAGCCGGGAAATGATGTGGGTCTTGCGGCTTTCGAGGGCATTTCCAGCCACCACAGGTAGCTACTCGACTCTTAGACCTCATATTCGTGATCTTCTCATCGAGTAGACGAGTTTAGACATATGGTTTGTAAGATTTGGTGAGGAAATGAGGAAGTTGCAGGAAAGCTTGAACATGCCATAAATGGCTTTTTACGGCCGGTGCCGGCGAGGGTCCAATCTAAAGGTAGGGGGCGACTGAGACGTGCAGTCGCACACCCTAGGGTTTCTAGAGAGCATGGGCCCCACCCATGGCTCCCGACAACTCGTGTTTTGTGTATTTTAATATTTTGGACTCATTGGCGTGGGTTTTGGGTCCATCGGAGTTCATTTGGGGACTGGTTGGGATGATTTTAGCTAATTTAAATGTGTTTTAGGGAGCGGAAGAACTCCCGGGAATAGGTAATCAAATCTAATGATTTAGATAAACATTTATTAATATTAATTACCTTGTTTGCGAGACATCATGATAATGGAAAGTCTGAAGAGCCGTATGGATCAAGACAGAGCTTGTGGGGACTTTCGGGAACGAATGCCTCGAAGTACGTGCAATAGTGGATTCGGTCGGATGAGTTCTCTTCGATGTACAGTGAATGAGTTTTCTCCCTTAACTGATAAGTATGAAATGATAATGATTTAGTATGTGATTAATGGATTGTGTTTTATGTTGTATGATTGAAAATATGATGATTAGAATGTGAATTGAGTAATTAGGGATTGGATGGATGATGAATGTCTTGGTTTTGATGTTTGAGAATGTTGGGTTGGATTATTATGTTGGTAATAGGGACTTAATATAGAATATGACAGGGGTGACTTTCTGGCCTGGCATTACATAACTATGCTATTTGAGGATTGTGAATCCTAGGAAAGATAAGTACTCTGAAATGAGTATAAACAAATAATATAGTGACAGATCTCGAAGATAAATTATGAGACTTACATTAGAATATCGATGAAAGATAAGTACTCCGGAATGAGTATAAACTACCACGAGGCGTCCTAGATTCCGAGACATGTGATATGACGATATTAGCGAGTTATAGAGATATATCGACACGAATACGACGATCACGATAATCGAGATAGACAAGTGTATAGTTGAGATGCTATTACCAAGGAGTCATGCCGATATAGCACACACGTCAGTCAAGTCGTCATGAGTCTGTGTTGTGGTGCGAGTATTACCGATGGGTCATGCCGGCATAGTACAAGAGTCTGTGTTATGATGCGAGGATTGCCGATGAATCATGCTGGCATAGAATATGAGTCATATGACAGTACAAGGATTGCCGAGGATTCATGCTGGTATAGCACATGTGTCAGTCGTGTTGTCATGAGTCATATGATAGTGCAAGAATTATCGAGAATTCATGCTGGTATAGCACATGTATCAGTCGTGTTGTCATGAGTCATATGGTGGTGCGAGGATTGCCGAGGATTCATGCCAGCATAACACATGAGTCATATGACGGTGTGATGATTACCGATGAGTCATATCGACATAGCACGTGTGTCAGTTTTGGTATGCCCGTATGGTGGCCGCTAGTGTCATACCTGTCTGTAGGCCACAAATCAGCCTCTATGTGATCGTTAACTTACGCTCGCTCTATACTAGTTAAACAGCGCCAGTGCTTCACGTGGTCGTGGTACGAGCGAAGACACCTAGCCTATCACGTGCGTGTGACTTGTGTGTCTACAGTGCCATTAGGATGTGTGTGTGATGCCAGCCGATGACACATACCCGCTGATGCTTGTTAATGATATGATATTTCAACCGAGGGTTATGTCGGCTGGTGCCAATCGATGATACATGCCGACTGATGATGTGATATTTCAATCGAGGATTATACCGGCTGATGACGTGATGTGATATCCGAGGTAATATGCCGGCTGATACGATTATTATAGTCGAGGGTTATGCCAACTGATGCCATATGATATACGAGTCGATGCGATACGAGAGTCGAGGGACTTACTGGTTTATAAGATATGATGAAGATTGTCATGACTAAATATTAGAGTTCATGTACTAGTTAGGGTACGTTAGTTATCGAGGTCAGTAGGTATGGTGTGGGTGGTGACCCTGATAGATGAAATTATGTTTTGTGTGGATGTGTCCTTTAGATGATCCATACCATCATAGCAAGGCGATGGTATCAAAGTATTACTAGTCTTGTTATCCATAGGATTGGATGTGTCATCTTCAACGTGTGAAGATTTACTATGATTATTGTGGTAAATACCTTTAGATTTTGAATGTGTGTGATTACCAACCCTGCGGGGTTATTCGATTATTATATTATTATATTATTGTTGTGTGCATGCTTGCGGAGGGGTTAACATGGAAACACTCACCCTTGTTTCCTTTTACACCCCTCAGGTCATCGTAGAAGTCCGCGGATTCAAGGAGGGATATTATCAACTCTGTCACTTTGCTATCGTCCAAGGTATTATCGGTTAGCATTTGAATACTTTTATTTATGATCATCAATTTTGAAAGCATGCTCTGAGATGCTGTTGTCACGGTGAAACGGTAATTTAGTATTTACTATTTACCTTTCACTAAACTTCTTAAAATGCAACGTTTTAGCGGAATTTAGTCACTTGGACTTAGCGTCCAGGTGTCGGCCAGCACCAGTAACTCCGATATTCAGTTGGGTTTCCGAGGCGGAGTGTATCAATTGGTATCAGATCATGGTTTTAGGAAGTGAGGTTGATCACTTACAGTTAATGATCATAGATACCGATTCTTAAGTGTCAGGGCACATCCTCAAATAAGTTTTTATGACTAAGTGTTTGTTAGTCTGACCTACTAAGGTAAATAATACATTTAATCATCGATCAATGTAATGACCCATGTTGTGATTAGTGAATGGTTCATAAATTTGTTGCAATAAATTGGAGCAAGTTGGCTGTAATTATTTTGATCTGGACTGTTTAGATGTGCAATTAAAATTTAAAACCTTTTTCTGACAGGCGAAAGACGGTTGACCAATTTATAGGGGAGATTCTGCCAAATTTTTGGTAGAATTCTCGTAAGGTCTTATTGCTCTAGTAAGGGCATTTCAAGAATTGTGTGTAAGACTTCAGGGTCGTCAGACGGGAGCAGGACTTTCCACGGATTCTAAGGAAAAATTTGGAAGGGCACCTGTCTACCGAGGGCGAAGTGTTTGAATAACCTTGACCCTCCTTGCGAAATATTTTGTGAAACCCCATCAAATTTCACGTTCGGGAGGTGAGAACGAGTAGTGAGACTCGTCGGGTTGTTATGAACGAGATATCTGATGGTGAGCGCTACGAGGTAGTCCTGGGCGCAGTTGATAGTTGAAAGCCTCATTTTAACACATGAGACCTAGAAAGTCGTGTCGATAACTAAGCTGTATCCTGCTGAATTGGAGTAGTAAGAAAAGTGTCGTGATTGACACCTCTCGAATTCAGTGATGTATTCTCGAGAGTTGAATATTTTTTAAGGGAAATTTTGGATTGAAACAGAACGAAGAAAACATGTAACGACTCATGAAAGGAGTCTTATTGTAGATCGAGAACCATATCCTTATATGGATAATGAAGAGCCCTAGGAAGGATAATCTGCAAGGGTGGCTATGAAAAACAAGGATCTTAGGGACTATGATGGTACTTGCTATAGTCCAAAATGCCTTTTCCCTTACCACCAATGGTTCTCTCCCCGAAGTCAAAGAGGACGAGAGTAACCTACGGGCCGTCGAAGTAAAGTTTCGAGAGCCACTGTGAGTCCTGATGCATGGATATTGTTTGATCGAGACTGGGATGGAATTAAAATGAAACACCGATGTCATGTTGTGATTGATTACGTATGGGATAAGAGTCATTCAGGGTGAATACCTGAGTTATGTTCCCATTTGAGACACTGATGTGACTATACTCGAGGGTTGTACTGAGTTAATGTTACGACTGATATCAGTGAGTCCTTGATGAATGTTTTTGGTATGAGTACCAAAAGTGAATAAATTCAGCCAAATTACGTTCGAAGGCGACGATCTCGACGTATGATAGCCAGAGAGAGACCCTGGAGTACTTGAGGTAGTAAGACCTTGTAGATGGACACGTAGGGACTCTGTGGAAGCCCATGTACGATTGTTGATCGATCAAACGATTTGAATCAGTTCAGGATAGAGGTATGAAACCTGGGGGCCCTGGGGAGACTCTAACGGCACAGAGGAATGTGGTGATGAGAACATACTTCTAACAGGGAATACTAGCTAAGCAGAAAAAATGTTATCTTCATGTTATGAGGGTGCTTCACAAGTTTCCATTGGAGAAATTAAATCAACATATGATTCTTGTTCCTTGCAATTGAATAGGTCTTCTAAATCAAGGCCACCACCTGGTTTTTGGAATTTCCTGGAGCGATATGGTTTTTGTTATGGTGATAGCCATATACGGACTTTGCTCCTTATGAGGTGATGGAGATGCTCAAGAGAATCCCTCAAGTCCTTTTCGAAATATTAAGGTATCTTCACCTGTTCCTGACAACTCATTAT
The DNA here is from genome assembly GCA_037349345.1 of Oemleria cerasiformis. NCBI lineage: Eukaryota > Viridiplantae > Streptophyta > Magnoliopsida > Rosales > Rosaceae > Oemleria > Oemleria cerasiformis. The sequence goes on along the minus strand of JAZGTL010000015.1, from coordinate 528,735 downwards.
GGAATATGTTGGAATGGGACGATATGTGAATGGCGACCATGTGGTTGCTTCAGATTGGCCAAGGTGCCTAAAAGTGTGAGAAGGTTGTAATCATGATGACTATTCGGAAGTTGGGTAGGTCATCCGAGATTGTGAGAAAATACTTGCACACTCTCTCTCTTGTCTTGGATGTGATTATGCTCGAAGTTGATGTCGAGCTAACTTTTTGAATGATGTGATGATAATGAGAATTATTAAGCACGACTCAGTAATGAACCTCAGAAAAAGATGTCGTGTCATGATGATTACCTGGAACAGCGAAGACCGTCCATGATGGAGGGAAAAAAAGTTAATGAGTTGCACATCGAAAGCGTGGAGTTAGTTACCACCGGAGTGACTATGAACTATTGAAATTGAGAGATGAAATTTCCACACTCAAAATGTGAACATTGTGAATGGTAAGTGATAGATGTTTAGTAGTAGTCTTGTGAGTGGGGTATTCCCCTATGATTAAACGAATTTCGGGGAATTCTTTTAAGGGGGGGGGGGGGGGGGGGGGTCAATTTAATTAAATAACCGGGAGTTACGGGTTAGATTAAAGTTTGAACTTGGACTAGAGTATGGAGATGGACTTGAGAGGAGGCCCAAAAAAGGTTGTTGGGCCGTAAATGAAAGTTTGGAGTTACGAATTTACAGTTTTACCCCTGAAATTCCCGAAGGCCCAAAAGTCACTTTTTAATTGGTAAGGTTTTTGGGAGATTTCTTGATACTGAATTGTAGAGCTCGAGCTCACGAGTGCGTAGACAGGTGGCACGAAGAAATCGGAGTTCGAACAAAAAAGTTACGGGTCTAGAACGATCGAGACGTATCAGTAATTTCAGAAAAAATTTAAATTATATAAGTCACACTCTCTTTCCTCTCTGGGTTGGTCAGACACTCACTAATCTCTCTTCCCTTTCTACTTCCTGCGACTCTTCTCTCTGAATACCTAGAAAACCCATCCATCGATCGGCGGCGACCTAGGACGAACCACCACCATCATCCTCCTATTCTTCCCCTGGCGAGCACAACTGTGCCTTCGAGGGAAGCCGTCGTCCACCGTACGCGGCACAGGAAGCCGTAAATGGATGTGGGTCTGACAGATTTTGAAGGCTTTTTTGGCCACCACAGGTACCTACTCGACTCCTAGATCTCATATTTGTGATCCTCTCATCGAGTAGACGAGTTTAGACATATGGGTTGTAAGATTTGGTGAGGAAATGAGGAAGTTGCAGGAAAGCTTGAACCGGCCATTAATGGCTTTTTACGGCCAGTGCCGGCGTGGGTCCAATTTGAAGGTAGGGGCGACTGAGACGTGCAGTAGCACCTCCTAAGGTTTCCAGAGCTCGTTGGGGCGCGTGAAGGCTCGTGGTCCCCACCCACGACTCATGGTGACTCATGTTTTATGTATTTTAATATTTCAGACCTATTGGCGTGGGTCTTGGGTCCATCGGAGTTCGTTTGGGGACTGTTTGGGATGGTTTTAGCCAATTAAAATGTGTTTTAGGGAGCGGGGGAACTCCCGATAATAGGTAATCAAATCTAATGATTTAGATAAACATTTATTAATATTAATTACCCTTTTTGCGAGGCATCATGATAATGAAAAGTCCGAAGAGCCGGATGAATCAAGAAGGAGCTTGTGGGGACTTCCGAGAACGAACGCCTCGAAGTATGTGTAATAATGGATTCGGTCGGATGAGTTCTCTCCGACGTACAGTGAGTGGGGTTTCTCCCCTAACTTATAAGTATGAAATGATAATGATTTAGTATGTGATGAATGGATTGTGTTTTATGTTGTATGATTGAATATGTGGTGATTAGAATGTGAATTGAGTAATTAGGGATTGGATGGATGATGAATGTCTTGGTTTTGATGTTTGAGAATGTTGGGTTGGATTATTGTGTTGGTAATAGGGACTTAATATAGAATATGACAGGGGTGGCTTTCAGGCCTAGCATTACATAACTATGCTATTTGATGATTGTGAATCTTAGGAAGGATAAGTACTCCGAAATGAGTATAAACTAATAATATAGTGACAGATCTCGAAGATTAATTTCGAGACTTACATTAGAATATCAATGAAAGATAAGTACTCTGGAATGAGTATAAACTACCACTAGGTTAGGACGTCTCGTGGATAAATTCTGAGACATGTGATACGACGATATTCGCTAGTTACGGAGAGATATTGACACGAATACGATGATCACGATAATCGAGATAGACGGGTGTATAGTTGAGATGCTATTGCCGAGGAGTCATGCCGATATAGCACACGCTTCAGTCATGTCGTCATGAGTCTGTGTTGTGGTGCGAGGATTACCGATGAGTTAGTCTGACATAGCACAAGAGTTTGTGTTGTGGGGCAAGGATTACCGATGAATCATGCCGGAATAGCATCTAAGTCATATGATAGTGTGAGGATTACCAAGGATTCATGCCGGCATAGCACATGTGTCAGTCGTGTTGTCATGAGTCATATGATAGTCCAAGGATTGCCAAGGATTCATGCCGGCATAACACATGTGGCAATCGTGTTGTGATGAGTCATATGGTGGTGCGAGGATTATCGAGAATTCATTCCGGCATAGCACATGAGTCATATGACAGTGTGGTGAGTCATACCGGTATAACACGTGTGTCAGTTTTGGTATGCCCATATGGTGGTCGCTGGTGTCGTACCTGTCTGTAAGCCACCGACCAACCTCCACGTGATCATTCACTTACGCTCGCTCTATACTAGTTAAACAACGCCAGTTCTTCACGTGGTCGTGGTACGAGTGAAGACACCCAGCCTGTCACGTGTGCGTGACTTGTGCGGCTATAGTGCCATTAGGATACATGTGTGTGTGATGCCAACCGATGACACACATCGGCTGATGCTAGCTGATGATGTGGTATTCTAGCCGAGGGTTATGCCGGTTGATGCCAGCCGATGACACACACCGGCTGATGCCAGCTGATGATGTGGTATTCCAGCCGAGGGTTATGCCGGTTGATGCCAGCCAATGATACATGCTGGCTAATGATGTGATATGCCAGCTGAGGATTATGCCAGTTGATGACGTGATGTGATAATCGAGGTAATATGCCGGCTGATACGATTATTATAGCTGAGGGTTATGCTGGCTGATGCGATATGATATACGAGTCGATGAGATACGAGATCCGAGGGGCTTACCGGTTTATACGATATGATGAAGATTGTCATGACTAAAGATCAGAGTTCATGTACCAGTGATGGTACGTTAGTTATCGAGGTCAGTGGGTATGGTGTGGGCGGTGACCCCAATTGATGAAATTATGTTTTGTGTGGACAATGTGTCCTTGAGATGATCTATACCATCATAGCTAGGCGATGGTATAAAAGTATTACTAGTCTTGTCATCCATAGGATTGGATGTGTCATCTTCAACGTGTGAAGATTTACTATGATTATTGTGGTAAATGCCTTTAAATTTTGAATGTGTGTGATTACTAACCCTGCGAGGTTATTCGATTGTTATATTGTTATATTATTGTTGTGTGCTTTCTTGTTGTGGGGTTAACATGGAAACACTCTCCCTTGTTTCCTTTTACACCCCTTAGGTCATCGTAGAAGTCCGCGGATTTGAGGAGGGATGTTATCAACTCTGACACTTTGTTGTCGTCCAAGGTATTATCGGTTAGTATTTGAATGCTTTTATTTATGATCATCAATTTTGTAAGCATGCTCTAGGATGCTGTTGTCGCTGTGAAGCAATAATTTAGTATTTACTATTTACCCCTCACTAAACTTCCTAAAACGCAACGTTTTAGTGGGTTTTCGTCACCTGGACAACTGATGACTCCGGTATTAAAATTGATTTCCGGAGCGGGATGTATCATATATGGCTTTTTTTTTTTACGTGATATTTTTTGTGCACATTAACAAAACAAAAATTATAATTGGGACATGTCTCACCATATTTTGAGCTAATTAAGTAGGGTTTTATGAGTTTTTCTAACCGAAAAAGTATTAAACTCAATAAAAATGAATAATATGGTCCGAAAGTGACTCTGGGCCTGATGAGCCTTGTCTTGTTATTTAATCATATATCTATGTGTCGTTTGTACTAGTTGGAGCCTTTACCTTTGAGCTTCGATTTTATCAGATTTACAGACCAAATGAAAGTAATATTGGTTCATTGGAATGAGCTTTACTTTCATTGTAACACAGAAATTTGGACATCTATATATGCACTATACACAAGTATGAACTTTACTCCTGTATAAACAAATTTATGTAATTTGGTTGTATTAGATGCCATCCTAACATGAACTTAAAAGCACTTCAATGAAAAGTTCCAATTAAAAAAGCACTAATGAAAAGCCCACTATTTCTTCTTCTTCTTTCTTGCTTGTAGAATGTCATTTCTGAAAGTTTGGACGACCTTCTCAAATTCATTGAAATTTTTACTGAGTCTATACACTTTATATTCTTCCACCATTTCTTTGTTACAAGATCCACAGCTGAAGGCTTCTTTTAGATTGTTAAATTCTTCCCAACATTCTATGATCTCTTGCTTCTTGTTGAATTCCTCCTTCAACATGATGTAAATGATTGCCTGGCAATGTCATCAGCATGAAATTTAAATTTTTACTCATTTCTCTATGTATTAATAGTTTAATAGTATTTATTTTTATTTTATAGCAAAAAATGGTATGTCTCGAGTTGATACTCAATATATATCCTATATTATTATCGTTGTATTAAAAAATTAAAAATATGGTGACGAGAAAGAGTTTCATGCCTTGTAAAGCGGGCGCCTTGCATCTGAAACTTCGACATTGCTAAATAAGCAATTACGCTGGAGGGCCTCCTCAAAATCCCCCTACATACATGGCACACCAACAAAACTAGAACATCATCGCAACCAGTTAAGAAGAAAAATAGATTTTACGAAGGACTATACCTGCATTTCATATACTCTTTTAATTTAGGAAATATTTTAGGCTCATATATTTAATCGGAATTATTCATTTAAAGGTTGTATCTTCACAAAAAAAAAATCAATAAGATTGAAAATTGTTTAGTAACATATATGATCTTCATAGTGAACCGTTCATTTCATTGATGATATGCATTAATGATTGAACTTCAATTTTATTAAAATGATGATCTAAAAGTTGAACGATTTCGATACTAATATATGAAGAAAAAAATAATTCGCCAATTTAAAAATGTGAGACAAGCAATCTCCCATGAGTGAAAAATAGTTGTCACTATGTACCTTGTATATAAGCATTTCCACTAGTAACATCTCAGTTTCATAAGCTTCAAGGATTTTTCCTTCATTGCTTGCCTTTATTATTGCTTTCTTTAATATGTCAACTGCCTCAGCTTCTTTTCCACCCATTTCGAGCTTTGCAATCACCGACTTTCATACAGAAACACAGAAATTAGCCAGTATATATATATATATATCTTAATTATTCAAGGATATTAATTAAGAGATATTAAAAATTAAATACAATTTTAATAAACTTGAAAATTGATCATGCATTAATAATTATGGACTAATTAAATTAACCTGCAGCTTCTGGTAATCAGGGCGTTTCTCTAAAAGCAGAGTCTTCAACTCACATAAAGCTACCTCTGCTGCCGATGCGTCTGCTCGCAATTCGTGACATTCAAGCAATCTCTGCAAGGCAATGTGGCCTCCATGGAGCATGGCAATGGACATGGACCTGGTAAGTCGAGGGCCTCGAGGCTCTTCGGTACACAACGCTCGAGAAATGTAAGTCCCTGCAACATAGATGCTGGCGAACACTGCGGTTGCCATTGCTCCATACGTAGTTTTCACAATGAAATTTCTGGACAAGTTCGGCATTAATTAATTTTGGTTTACAAGAAGAGGCTGTAATTATTTGATACTTGGGAAAAAAAATGATGATATCAAATAATTTTCTGTTTTGAGCCTTGCAAGGGTTGGATTTTTAAAGGTGTCTGAGAATGTAGTCGATGGTCTTCTTCTTCTACATCAGAAGCAAAGATTTATTCTTCCAGTGTTTTGTTTGGATTTCTTATATTCCAAGCAAAGAATTTGTCCTTTTCATCCATTTTCTTTTCAAAACTGCAGTTTGAATATGAGCATGTTGTAACATAACATGTCACTGAGTGACATGCCGTTGGCAGCTTGATGGCATCCCAGTTTTCAAACATTCTATTGTGTTAATTTTGGCTTTGCTGGCAGCCACGAATAAGCTGCATGTAATAAAGTTGCTCATGCAATAGCACAATATGCTCTCCATCATGGTGAATTCTTTCATTGGCTTATGGAGGAGCCTTCAAGCTAGGCTCTCTTGTTTTATATTAGAAGAAAATTCTCTCACGTAATGCTTGGGACGGGTCGTGATACGTACTCTTTTTTTTCTTTTTCTTTTGCTTAGGTTGAAATCTTTGATAATGTTTTAATGAGGCCACAAATTCCAAATTTGTTTACTCATCGAGTTATTGTGAATCGAATTCAACGTTTCCCATAAAAAAAAGTACCCAAGCCTAAATTCTGCAAAAATCGTCCTTACACCTTATGAATGTGTAAAACGTACGTAGGGTGCATAAACAAAGGAAGGTATATATATCATCTCATATATTTTTACTAAAAAGGAAGATTCTTTAACCCACAAAAGACACATATATATGATGCTTGTTGATGATGCCTTGCCTTAACTTCACTCCTGCAATGCTCCTTATTCTTAGTCCTTTCCATTTCAGATCGACGATGATATATACCAATGTAATAAATAGTCAAATACTAGGGAGTATATATATATTCTTAATTTACTCCAATTAAATCCTTAAAATCAAGGCACGTACATTCATGGATTGTACAGTTAATTGTGTCCAATATGGTGCCCTATGCATGCCTTCAAAGAAGACCACCACCCGAGTCTCCAGGCTTCATTCTTCTTTCAACTTCAGCCCTTCTTCTCTTGCACTTTCTTCCGGTGGTTCCAAACGTCGTACCCCGTTAGGACATGCCTTGAGTCCAGTGATTTCCGCGCAATCAACGCCTTCAAATTCAAAAGATGATAAGAAATTTGTTTTGAAGGGCATAGGAGGTGCGTCGACTGTGGCTTTGGCTTGTGTCCTTGGACTCATGAGTTGCAACCCCAGAGCCTTTGCAGCTCCTAGGCACACTCCTCCTCTAAGTCAAAGTCAAAGTCAAAGTCATAAGGTAGGTCGATATTCTTCTGAAAGGCAAGACATATCGTTGCACCAAATGAGCGCCAAGGAAGTTTTAAAATCGTTGTTGATGGTGAATGAGCATGTAGCCTCATCTTCTAAATCCAAGAAGCTCAAGCCACAGCCTCCTGCCGAGCTTTCCATCAAAGATTGTGAAGACCTCAAGGTTAATATCCCTTCAATCTCTCTACACCCACTATTTAACCAAATTTACTCTGCCATCACTTCGTATTCAACATTTGAACTTGCCTTCTCTGACATAAATGTTTGAGAAATTAAATTACACCTAGCTAAGCGTACAGTCATAATCAAACTTGCTTAGAAAGACAACCCATTTTTTAGATTCTGATTTTTATTTGTTTACTCCTAAAGGAATAAAAGGTGTTGAGTCCAAATTCAATTTGGTAGCTAGAATTGTGATTTTGCTTGTTTATTGAGAGAATCAAGGGTGTTGTTTCAGGCTAACCAGTTTACAATTTGGGGTTTTAGAAAGTTTTGGGTAGGGGTGACGGTGGGAGCGCTTTCTGCTTAGGGTTTTGTCCTCGGATTTTGGACGAAGCTTAAGTATATTAAGAGCTAAAAATAAGATATATTATTGTCTGCATCAAAAAAGAAAGAAAGATATATTTTCAAGAATTCATATGTCAACAATCCATATATTGCTTGAAGATGATGGCAGCAGAGATGATCAAAGATGGAAAGGGTGATAAAGCAGAGAAACAACTGACAGATATATACAACGCCATGCGTAAGGCGCAAAAATGGGAGTCTGCATACCAGGTGCAGATGGCATTGGTAGCAATTCTCATTTTCCAGGTTTGTCAAATTAAATATATGCAGTTCTTTTTTCCTGCCAAAATATATGCCGTTGCAATCGGTGGCATAGAGATTTCATTTTAGATGGGGGCTAATTTCCAATATCTTTGTTTTAATTGAAATGCACCGAAAATTACACTTTTAATCTCACTTTGTACTTAATATGCTCATTTGTCTTACTTAACACCTAAAAATCACCTTCTACAGAAAAGATTACTTAAATTCCGTTAGCTTCACGATAGTCAAGTGGTAAAAAATGAAAGGACAATTAAGTAAATTTTCATTAAAAATAAAAGATAAGATAAAGGATTCACAAATATCAATGAAAGTTTAAGAAAACCTAAATACATAAATATTCAAATCTCATGGTGCAGCAGCAACAGCAGTTTCATCGCAAGTGCAAGGAGTTTGCTTTCCAGTTACATAATATCCAACCTTCACCAAAATTATTACCATCAGAAAAAAAAAAATATGAAAACTTTAACCTCAATATGAGCTGGTTTCCTTAAAAATTGAAAATTTCAAATGAAAAAAGTAGTGGGATTTTGGTGGAGGAGCTTAAACTCGCAGCTCTGCAAGAGGGGCATCGACGGTAAGTTCTATTGGTCTCGGATTTCAAATTGTTTTTCTGGTCTTTGCAAAAATCGCAGAGCAGCCAGCCCTCTGCCGTTGCAAGAGCCGCACAAAATTGCTGCCTCAATGACTTGTAGGATAGGTGAGGAGGCTTGGGAAAACAACTCGTCGTCGACGGTGGCGGTGGCAAAATCCATAAAGAAGTGAGCTTCCAGACTTTTAAAGAAGTTCAATTTCGATGAATTTGGAGGGAATTCTGGAAATCTCTAGACTGGCAGGCGGCAAGGGCTCAAATTCATCAATTTGGGGATGAATTTTCGCAGGTTTATTTAGAGCCAATATTGGCTTTATTGCCAAATGTCTTAAATGCCCTTTAATTTTTGACCACCTTACTACAACAGAAGAGGAATTATCGGAATAAGATGGAACTAACGGAATTGGTGTAACTTTTTGTATAGAAGGTGAGTTTTGAATGTTAAGTGAGACAAATAGGCATATTGAGTGTAAAGTGAGATTAAAAATACAGTTTTTGGTGCATTTAAAGTAAAAAGCCTAGAAAGAACAATAGGGGATTATATAACAAAATTTTGTTTTTAACAAAAATCTCTGAAATATATAACAAAAGTTTTGTTTTTAACAAAACTCTGTTAATTGATGATATTTTATTATTTTAATTCACTAGTTATTAGAATTATGTAATCTGAAAATTTAGGATTTAAAAGATTTTCAGGGGGCATTTTCAGAGTTTTTTTATCATTAATTTTTTGAAAAAAAAATATTTTACGGTTTTTTATTATTCTCTTGCTATATTTGTATAGATGCCAGCATACTTTAAAATCATGATTTCATAATATCAAAATTTTAAATAAACAGTAAATAAATAAATTTCACAAAACCAACTATCAAAGCCTTTGGATTATTTTATATACAATTATATTAAACGAGGGAAATATATACATTGTGTATCGACCATGTTTTTCGAGTTGAGTTGGGATATGAGAGCAAATGTTTGTGTGCTTGATGTAGGGGAAGTATCAACAAGCTGCAAAATGTGAATGTCTCAAGGAGGTCGCTAAGCCATCAGATGGTAGGGTTCATCTCTACAAGGTATGTAATTTGTTCTATTATTATCTATTAACTTACTCCTTTTGGATTGGTGTGAGAATGTGAAGGTACAAAAATTTCATATTAGAAAATTGCACAGCCTTATAAGGACTTATAAGGAATTGGATCTCTCCCCCCGTTGTTATTTGCTCACCCGATTTACCAAATAGTCAAATTCAACCTTTATAATTGTGTAGTAATTAAATAAATATACTGTATAAGTTTCACTTTTGAACTTTCAGGCCATCATACATACTATGTTGGATAGAAACAAAGAAGCTAAGGAATGCTGGGAAGGATTCGTCAGCATTTTATAGAATGCCAGTGTTTTCAGGGTGGAAGCATATATATATATGAGCACACTCATCATCCAATCTTTTGACCGCAGCCATCATATTCATAATTCATATATATGCTGCAAATTGTTGCATCGATCACTTCCCTTATTTAGTATTTCTCACTCTCTTTTCACGGCGGCCAGGATGAATTTGTCAAAGATGTGATGGAATTTATATTTTTTCATACCATCCAATAATGAATGAAAATTGTCACATTTGTACGTACTATATATATATATATACTTCATGTATGTTTTATTCTTTCTTATGAATTTGCAACTAAAGAAGAAGAATAACAGATTGAATGAATGCAAGTTTAGGCAAACAAATTTATTTTATTTTTATTATAAATAAATAAATAAATATATTGGGTATTGACATTACATTTTATGAGAATTGAAATTGAAACTTTAAATTATAGGATAAACTACATAAAAGTATCCAAATTATAGGAGTCATTTCAAGTTCGTACTCCAACTATGAAATTTTGCAAAAGAGTACCCACACTATATTGCCACTAATAGAAGAGTACATCCGTTATATTTTCCGTTCAAAAGAGCGTTAAAAGTACACGTGTCACAAATGTTGTCAACTCAGCTCGTGATGTGGCGCAATTTGAAGGTGCATTTTTGGATTATCACAAAATAACTCCCTCTTTCCTATTCTACCCCGTTGCGAAACCCAACCTTCAAACTCTAAATCGATTTTGAAACAACCCTCCACCCCATACAGCCGCGAAACCCAGAAATTTCGTAGGTCGAATCCCCCCTCGACCGTAAATGGCCACTGGGCGAGATAGCTGCGAACAACTTCGAACCACTTCACGATAGAAAACTGTAGCAGGACAAACCCAGAGAGTGAACGGGAGGGTGTAACTGGACATCATGAAGAAACCCACCCCTAAATCGTGAAGTTTCTCTGTCGCGTTTGAGCTTCGAAATTTGAAGGGAAATGAAGGAGTGGCGGTTGAGGTCGCGAGGAAGAAGGCAACCTAAATACGATAAGTGCTCCTTACTTTAATAATTGGATTTGGTAATTTGTCTTTGTCTTTTTGAATTTAAATTATAGTTTTTATAGGAAGATGAATGTATTGGTCGTTTTGGGGTCCTTGTGTTTTGTGTGTGGCTTGATGTTAATGTTGAGAAAATGATGGGTGGTTTGTGTGTATACGGAATAGGGAATATATTGAAGGGTGAAAAGCTTTCAGGCATGTGTTGAGTTTGTTGGCTGGAATCTTTATTGAAGGGGACCATGTCCATGTGCTGTGTTGTTGGGTGAAATCTTTATTGAAGGGGACCATGTCCATGTGTTGTGTTGTTGGGTGGAATCTTTATTGAAGGGGACCATGTCCATGTGCTGTGTTGTTGGGTGGAATCTTTATTGAAGGGGACCGACCACATTGTTGTAGAAAAATAGGTTTGATAATAAGGTTTGGGTAGGATACTGAAGTTGAAAATTGGGTAGGTCTGTAATTAAACAAAAGTCTGAGGTTGTTTGTGGAGTCAATGTTGTTTGTGGTGACTTAGGACTTTAAATTTTGCTTAATTGTAGGTCCATCTGGTTACTTTACATTAAAGGTATTCCATGGTGGGAAGTGGGCTGATGATAGGTATGAAGATGGACAAGTTGACTACTTTGATTTTTGTGAGAAGGACATGATGTCCCTGTTTGAAATTGACAGAATGGTTAAGGAATTGGGCTACAAAGATGGTATCATCTTATACCAATATGAGATTGAAGAAGGAGTTGGTGGTAAGCTGCTACAAGACTCTGATGTGCTTAAAATGTGTGAGGCGGTTCCAAGTGTCACAGAGATAGAATTGTTCTTGACACACATTAATGTGAAGAACCCGAGGGCATTTTTAAAAGATGTTAAAAACGGGAAAAGGAGAAGACAAGTAAAAAATTGGTGGTGACCAAGAAAAGCGGTTGTGATTGAAGAGTTAGATGAGGAGACTGAAGTGGTGGGGACCACGGCAGCAAAACCTGAAGTGAGTAGAGGACCCTATAAGGGTAAGGCATGAATGGTTGTAAGAGAATTGCCACATAAGAGGCTAGAGCCAGAAGCTGCCAATCTTGGTGAAGAAGTAGTGCAAAAAACAGACAAATGCAAGGGTAAACTGTTTACTAAAGAGAATGAGTTTGAAGATGGGTTAGTGGAGGAGTATGAGGACTCTAAAGCATCAACATGTTCTGGATTTGCTGATAGTGGTGATGAGGCTATTCATGCTAAGGAGAAGAGGTTGGATAGGTATAATATAAAGGGTTGGCTGCAAGAAGCTTCAAACTTGGATGAGTTCTTCACTGATATTGAGGGAACTTCAGAACCTACTGCAGATGAAGCCCCTGGATCCTCAGAAGCTACTGCACCTGAACAGGCTGGAACTTCAGCTCCTGCTCTACTAGAAGCTGATGCTCAACCAAAACCAGCTCCAACATCAGCTGCTGGTCCAGCAAAAGCAGCTGCAAATTTAGCTACTGCTCCAGCAGAAGCTGCTGCAACTTCAACTGTTGCTCCACCTGCAATAGCTGCAACTTCAGCTGCTGGAAATTTTTGCAGGGCCAAATTCACTCCTGGTGATGAATTAAGAGTGGAAGATATAGATGATGACCAACTTGAAGAGGGGGATCAAACACATCAAGAAGACTTGAGACCAGTTGTGGATGGTGATGATGAAAATGTTGTGAAAGGGGGAAGTGGCAAGAATTTTACAGAGTACAATCCAGAAACTGATAGAGTCAGGCCAAGCTGTGATACTGGTTTGATGTTCAGTGACTGTGGTGTCTTTAGGCAAGCTATTAGGGACTATTGCCTATACACTGGTAAAGATGTGAGGTACAAGAGGAATGCAAGGTACAAGTTGAAGTGTGAATGCAGAGCAGAGGGTTGTCAATGGGAAATATATGTGTCTAGAGTGAGCACAACTAACAACACATTGGTTGTCAAACACTATAACTCTGCACACATGTACAAGGGTGTATAAAAATCAACAAGCCACAACTTCTTGGCTTTCTCAACACTTCCTGCAAAGAATCCAGGCAAACTCCAAGATGCCCATATCTGCAATTATGGAAGCTTCATCTGCTGAATTTTTCCATTGGGATCAGCCCTATGAAGGCATATAGAGCCAAGCACAAGGCTATGGAGTTACGCTATGGAGTTAATAGATGGATCCCTAGCAAAGAAATATGGTATGTTGTGGGATTACTGCCATGAGTTGAAGCGAACTAATCCAGGTACTACCACATCATTGGCTTGTGATTTTGTGGGTGGAGACCAACTTTTCAAGAGGCTCTACATTTGCTTGGAGGCATGCAAAAAGGGTTTTAAGGAGTGTTGTAGGCCTTTCATTAGCTTGGATGGTTGTCATCTTAAATGAGTCTATGGTGGACAGTTGTTGATTGCTATTGGATTAGATGCCAATAATGAGACATGGGTGATTGCTATGACTGTGGTTGAAATGGAAACAAAGGACTCATGGACATGGTTCTTGGAGTTGTTAATGGTGGATTTGAGGATGCAAGACTGCTATGGTTGGAGTTTCCTTACTAACAAGCAAAAGAGACTTGAAGCAGCCATTGAAGCCTTAATGCCTAGTGCTGAGCACAAATTTTGTTGTACGCATTTGTGGAGTATCTACAACCATAGTTTCAAAGGTAAAGTCTTGAAGGATGCTCTGTGGGAGTGTGCAAGAGCAACAACAATTCAGTCTTTCCAAGATGAAATGGAAAAGCTAAAAGGATTAGATGAAGTAGCTTGGAAATGGTTGGTAGACAAGCCATCTCATCAGTGGTCCATGTCCCATTTTAAAACATGGTCAAAGACAGACATGCTACCAAACAACTAATGTGAAACCTTCAACAACACCATAATGCCTGCCAGAGATAAACCAATCATCACGATGTTTGAGATGATTAGGTATTTGTTGTTGAAGATGATACAATGGAGAAGAGATAAGATGGCTACTTGGCCTCAGAATATATGTCAGAATGTAATCAACCATGTGCAAAAGTTGAAATTGGATTCGGGGCATTGCAGTGTTAGATGGCCTAGTGGACCCAACTACGAGGTTCACGACCGTAGAGGAGAGTAGTTTGTGGTCAATTTGGAGGCTCACAAGTGTTTTTGCAGAAAGTGGGACCTCACGGGAATCCCATGTGTGCATGGGATAGCAGCCATACATTACAAAGGTGGCCCCTCGGTGGAGGAATATATTGATCCAATATATTCTAAAGAGACCTACATGAAGTGCTACAACAACCTAATTGAGGCTATAAATGGCCCAAAAATGTGGGAGAGAACTAGCCAGCAAACTATTAAGCCACTAGCAAATAAGAGGCAACCCGGAAGGCCTAGAAAAGTTAGAACAAAGGATCCACATGAAACAGTCGATCAAAGTGGGAAGAAAAAATTGGGAAAACAGGGCATTCCTATGCGTTGCAGTGTTTGTTCATCACAAACTCATAATGCAAGAACCCACCATCGACACTTGCCTCCCAAGGAGAAGCGACCACGCTGGCCACGAGGCAGAGCAAAGAAGAATATTGCAGATACTTTTGCTCTAAATGTCAATACCATTTTAAGTTTGTTTTTTTTATTAAAGTCATTGACTATATAGTCCTAATTAGATTTTGTTTCATGTAGACTCAAGGATCAACCACATCTTCTAGAAAGACATCCAAGACAAACAACCACCCTAAGAGACATGCTTCAAATCAGGTATATAGGCCATTATTACCCTTTATCATGGTTGTTATTGTTGTGTTAATCTGAAACAGTTGTCACAATTCAATTCCATAAGTCAGCTTATAATGCCAAATTCTTCATATGTATGATCCAAGTCAACAATCCACAAGTGTTGGTGCCAATGATAGTGATTCGAGAAGAAGTAAAAGGAGAAAACAAACTTGATTTCAAGTCATTGATAGTGGTGAAATAGCTAGGGAGTAGAGTTGATTTCAAGTCATGTAGTTTTGCTATTTTGAAACTGAGGTTCTAATGTATGTAATTTTGATACTTGATTGGTTGAACCTCATATTTTTTTGGTAAATTAGCTAGGTTATTGACATGTTCAATTGAAGATGTTATGCTTGAATGGCTTTGTCATGTTGATGATTATTGTTGTGGAGTTGTATGACATCTTTTGACATCTTTGTATTATGATCATGAAGGTGAAGCTTTATTTATTATGTTTGAAAATGAAGTTTAATCTTTGCATTTTTATGATTTGAAATGCTTTGCATTGTTATGCTTTTAATTGGTTTGGATGTGTTGTAGGGTGTTATGGATGTGTCTGACCTTCATTATTTCTCTCTAGCTATCTTTCCTTCTTGCATTGTTTCATTAGGTAACCAAACCCACTCTCTTCTGTAACCATTCTCTAAAGTGGCAAACCCTCAAATGCACTCTTTCTTGCATTGTATGTTGTAAAGTGGCAAAACCTCGAAGACACACTTTGGTTATTGCATTGTTTCATTATGTAACCAAAATATACTCATAATTAACCATGCTCCACTCTTGCAAAACCCCCCAAAACACTCATAATTAAACAAAGCAGAACATTACATTGCAAATTCACCATTCATATTACAATGACCATGAAGACCCAATTGCATAATACAATTAAAACTCAAGAGCTAGATTCACATTCTTACTGGACAGAGCCCTATCATTTCCCCCTGCTCCACAGATAATCATTCCCACAAACAAAACCACCAACATCCAAGAAACAGCAACCAAAACCAGCAAACACCTATGCCTCTTCACACCAGCTTTAATCTGCTTCTTCAAACCCCTGATTTCTTCATCTTTCAACTTCAATTTCTTCAATAGACCTGGAATTGGACCGGGTGACTTCTCGTTGAGCTTTGGGCCGCACCATTGAAAACAATTGCACCAACCACCTCCTACTCCTCTCCGATTTCTCTAAATCCCAAATCGAGTTTAAAATTATAATCACAATTTGAAATCTATACTACAAATGTAAAACTAAATACCAATTAAGATCAAACATAAACTTACCCCATAACCATCACAACCCCAGAATCTTCTCCCTGGATTTTCATCTGTCAGACTTGTTATCAACTTTGCTTGTTTACCACACTGACAAATGGGGGCTTCAAATTCCATCATGCCTTTTTCCATCTCCGACATCCTCGCTTTGCGACTGGGAATTTCAGATGAGAAGAAGAACAAGCGGAAACTCGTTCAAACCTTTGACAAAAAGCCTTCACGCCTTCGATGGAGAGGGATAAGATTACTCTGCAGTGCGCCGTTGGAGGAAGAAGACGAAGCCGCTTACGTCGTCGCCATTGGACCAAGAGGGTTGTCGCACGTCTGTTCTACAAGATTAGGGTTGTAGCAGTTGGGTGGGTTTCTTCGAGATTTGGGGTTGGATTTCTTCACTCTCTTCGGGTTTGTCGTGATACAGATTTGGGGCTGGGTTTATTCAAGATGGTGGTGTTGGTCGTGATAGAGATTTGGGTCTCAGCCTCCCCTCAAAGCAGTTCTTATTGAAGGCTGGGTTTCGCGACGGGGTAGAATAGGAAAAAGGGAGTTATTTTGTGATAATCCGAAAATGCCCTTACAAATTGCGCCACATCAAGAGCTGAGTGGACAAAATTTGTGCAACGTGTATTTTTAACGCTCTGTTGGACGAAAAATATAACGGAGGTACCCTTTTGTTAGTAGCAATATAGTTTGGGTACTCTTTTGCAAAATTTCATAGTTGGGGTACAAATTTGAAATGACCCCTACAATTTAGGTACTTTTATGTAGTTTATCCTATATTATATAACAGGTAGGAAGACCCTTCAACCAACAATATGGGTGAGCATCGGGTGGTTTGGTTGGATTTGGCTCTAACCTGCTAACCAACCCGGACATTAGGCTCTGACAAGCATTTTTAGAAACCATTTTCAACCGTGAAAACGGATCCAACCCATAGTTAGGTGGATTGTATGGGCGGATTTATCAGGATTTTGATGACTTTATTATTTTTGTACATAGACAAACATTTCAAATGATTCTCAAGAGTCAATAAATAGAATCAACAATTAAACTTAAAGATATCTAACAAGTAAACAATTATATCAATAGTAATCCAAACTTCAAAATGAGAATTTTCAAAATAAACATACAGTACTTGAAACTTATAATAACTATATTGGGTGGATCGGTTTCCTCGAGCTTAAAATATTACAAACAACACATTAGCTTGAGAATCTAGTGGGCGAGTTCTCCCGCAGAACTCATTTTTCCTCATTGTACCCAGCTAACCTAACCCATTTCAGTTGGGTTGGACGGTTGAACCATGAAAATGCCCACCTGTTACTATTAGTACTAGTGGCCTAGGCAGAGAGGACTTTAATTAGAGGCAAGGGCGGATCCACCCTTGGGCTAGGGTAGGCTCCAGCAGAGTTCAAGTCAGATTGGACGATTGAACCATGAATATGCCCACCCCTAATCAGTATTACATTCTAGTGACTTAGGCAAAGAACTTTAATTAGCAGTAAGGGCGGAGTCACACTTAGACTGATGTAGACTCCAGACACAGTCCAAAAAATATTAAATGTTAAATTGTTAGTATAATTATCTTACAAGATGATATGTCGATATATATATCTTATCATTTAGTATAATATAATCCGGCTAATATAATATAGTTGACATTTTAATCTGGTAGAGCACCAAACGTCCGACTAAATAGTCAGTCTATCTGGTGGACAAATTAATCTATCCAATTGAAATAATCAGTACAATACGGCGTATCAAACGAGGCCGTACACTACTATTAGTTCTGCTAGCTAGCTCTGTGTCTTAATTTCTACAAAATTCTTCTTTACGCCTTACGTATGTGTAACACATTTTGTCTTGTTTTTCAGGTACATAAACAAAGAAAGCTAGGTATATCTCATTTTTGCTAAAAAAAAGAAGATTCTGTACTCCACAGAAGAAATGAATTAGCATTTTGTTTATTCCTTGCCTTAACTTCACTCCTGAAATGCTCCATATTCTTAGTTAGCCCTCTTCCATTTCAGATGAGGATGATACCAATAAATACTAGTATATATTATTCTTAATTGGTTTACTCAACAAATTCTCCAAATCCTCAGAAAGCACATTCATGGATTGTGTCCATTATGGTGCGCTATGCATGCCTTGGAAGATGAGCGTGACCCGAGTCTCCAGGCTCCATTCTTCTTTCAACTTCAACCCTTCTTCTCTTACACTTTCTTCTAGTCGTTCCAATTCCAAGCATCGTACCCCATTAGGGCATGCCTTCATTCCTGTGATTTCCGCGCACTCAAAGCCTTCAAAAAATGATAAAGATGATAAGAAATTTGTTGTGAAGGCCATAGGAGGTGCATCGACTGTGGTTTTGGCGTGTGTCTTTGGACTCATGAGTTGCAGCTATAAGTTCACCCCTAGAGCCTTTGCAGGTGCTAGGGAAACTCCTGCTCCGACTCTACGTCCGAAGTCCTCGAAGGACGTGCTAAAATCGCTGTTGATGTTAAATGAGCATGTAGCCCCGTCCTCGCCTAGATTCAAGACGTTTTTCAAAACATATAAGCTCAAGCCGCCTTCCGAGCCTTCCATGGCGGATTGTGAAAATCTTAAGGTTAATACGAATATCCCTTCAATTTATATATGTATATATATCCATCTGCATAGCTACTTGTCATGTCATTCATTTTCTGATTTATTATACTAATTTATTATACATTAATTAATTGCTTGAAGATCGAGGCAGTGGGCATGATCAAAGCTGGAAAGGGCGATGAAGCAGAGAAACAACTGAAAGCCTCATACGATAAGATGTGTAAGGAGGGAAATGTGGAGTCTGCATGCCATTTGCAGCTGGCATTGGGATCAATTCTCATTTTCCAGGTTTTTCAAAATATATGCAATTATGCATGCAGTACCTTACAAATTTATTCTTCAATGTTATTCGTGTTTGGGTTATGATATGATCCAGCAAATTGTGTATATGTACTTAATTGATGCAGGGGAAGTACAAAGAAGCTGCAGGATGTGATTTCGTTAAGGGGCACAACGTTATCCCATCGGATGATCGGGTTGATCTCTACAAGGTATGAAATTTTCTTCTATTAAGTATTTTACCACTCCTTTTATTAGAGAGCTAATTCTAATTCTATCTACATAAGGGTAAACTTGTAATACAAAAAATGAAGAGATTGAGATGAGGAAAAGGAGGGTAGAAAGAAATAGTTTTAACATTTTTTTGGACCAACTTTGTTGGTTTTTCATTTGATCCTCAAATTTACAACTTTGTCATTTTCTCACCAAAAAAAAATGCGCGTCCGAATCAGGGCCGGCCCCTGAGCTAGTCTGGCAAGGTGGCCGCTCGAGCTCCCACCTCGAGGGCCCCAAATTTTTTTTTTTATACATAACTGGTATGTTGATATAATAAGAAATTCGTAACCTGTTTCAGTCACATGCTCGGTCAAGTTGGTTATCCCGGTTTTTTCCAGACTTGAGCTCCTGGCTGTGTTCGAACCTTATCGATGGTTTTTTTCTTGTTTTTCCTATTTTGGCTTCAAGGTTGGAATCCAGGGCCCTTTTTTTTCTTTTCTTTTCCGTTTTTTATTTATTTTTTTTTCTCTTTTACCCAAAATTTCACTAACGTCCTACCATTAGTTTTTTTCCAACCTTTTTTCTTTTGCTTTCCTTTTTCCTAAATCAAAATAACCCTTTTTTTCCTTTTCCTAACTCAAACCAAATAATTTTTCCTATTTTAATTGGTTAAACTCTAGCATTCTGTATTTGTTAATTAGCTTTTACCTCTCAAAACGCAAGACATGTGATATTTAAGTAATATTTCTCTATATTTATTAAGTACATATTTTTTTTTTGAGAAATTATTAAAGACCTTAAGTACGAATTTAATTACATTAGTTTGGTAATTGTTTCTTATCATAATTATAATTTGTGGAAGTTTTGATATAAAAATAACTTTTTACAATTCTTAGCAATATAATATATATATATATATATAATACTTTTGGAGGTTGCAAAATTACGAGGACCCCATTTGAAAGTTCACCTTGGACCCCCAAAATCTCAAGGCCGGTCCTAGTCCGAATCATATATGACCTCATTCACTCGTTTTCTATTAGGGGTCAAAATAAGTTGCATAACCACCAACAAATCTAGGAGACTAGGGGGGCATATCATAGCGAGAGAGTGGGCTTTCAGCAGGGTTAAAATTTAAAACCATCCGCCTCAACTCAATTACCAATTTACTTCTCTAGTTGAATTTTAACCTTTGTAATTGTCTATTAGATTATATGTTTTTACTTATAAATTTCCAGGCAATCATACATACTATGTTGGAACAAAACGAAGAAGCTAAGAAATGCTGGGAAAAATTCATCGAACTTCTTGACGATGATGAGGATCGACCCTTCTAATTTTGACGGCAACGATAAAGCTGGCAATTGTTTCATGATACTTAAATTGGATCACTTCCCTTCTTTCATTTTCTTAATTAATTTCTTTTGATGCCCAGCGAGGAACGAATTTGTCAAAAATGAGACGAGTTTATATATATTATACTTTTTCTAACAATGGAATAAATGTAATTATTACATTTGTGCATCTTATCTTCGTCGTATAAGTTTTCATTTTTCTAATGAATTCATAATTCATACGCAAAAAAACTGATTGAATGAATGACAATTAGGATGGGAACTTTAATTTGTAAGTTGAAATTAAGAATATGTTCGCTCTAGAAGAACCTACTTATTGTGCCACTCTTTTAGTTTAGTGAATTTTCCTATCCATTTGTCATACTAAGAACTTTTCATCTTCACCAACATAATTTCAAGATCATTTTGGTAAACATTGGACTAAATTAGAAAGCATTTGGTCATTGATATATATATACACTATTATTGAAGGATTGATCATTAAAAACTTAATTGTTACTAAATTTATCGATTGCTTTACTGATACATATAGGCTACGTTTGGTGAGCATGATTGAATTGGATTGGATAACTCATCAAATTCAATATATTTTGAATGTAAAAATGGATATGTACGTACGTTTTGGCTGCAAGAGAATTAGATAGGATTGAACATAGAAGAAAACTTATCTCTTCTAATTAATCCTACTATTTTGAGTAGATTGGATTGGATAAGTTTTCTTCTATGTCTATATATATATATATATATATATATAGAAGAAAACTTACCCTTGGGAATGAAACTTACCCTTCCCAAGTTGACAATATTTTCTCTTAATTTTTATTAATATTCCGATTAAGACAATAATAGACGTGTTCTTTTAATTAACCTAATCTGGCTAAGACACTAGATCTACAAAAAAGAACCCATTATGATTGATGGAAAACAGTGAACAAAGCTGCATAAACCATTTGCACGACTCTCGTCCTATTGGCTATGTAATTTATTGCAATTCCTACAAGAAGCTATCTATTAAGTATCTCAGTTACGACTCAACTTAATTCTTCAAGAAAATAATGGCCAGTTATTTGATAACATAAAGCATAGTAGAAATAACTCAATCATGGAAAGGAAAACTGAAATTAATATACAAAAAGAACCAAATATTCAAAATTGGGTTACACCCTCGTCCTAGCAAAGTGATTTAGCTCATGACGAGCTTAGGAGACATGATGATTTGTGATGGACGGATGTGTTTGTAGGTTGGTGGGGTGGGTGGATTGTAGATGGTGGATGGTGGATTGTGGAGGAGTCGTTTTGGTGGATGGATGGGCGGTGCTTTTACAAATGCCTAAGCCTCCTTTTTATAAGAGAAAATTCATCCTCAAATAATAAGGAGTTTACAATTGAAATCTAAACCTTTTAAAATACAGAATATACTTTAATTGGTTTCCTACAAGAACTTGGAGATTTGCTTTAATCTAATTCCTATAAGATTATGGAAATTTGGACTTAATCCTTAACCCAAAAGGAAGTTGTTGGAATTGTACTTCATTATTTAGCCAAAACTCCATAATTCTGTACAATATCAAATCCTGCACAAATCTCACCAAATATATTATTTTCTCCTATTTAATGACAATAGTTAAGCTAAATCATAGGTTAACGGGGTATAAAAATATATATAAATTGCGACTTATCAAATACCCCCAAACCTAACTTTTGCTAGTCCTCTAGCAAAACAACTTATAAAATAAAAATAAAGACTCGATCTTACTTAGATAGAACATTTAAACCCCTAGGTGTCCCTAGTAGGAGGAGTTTTGTCTCCTGAGGATTTTACTAATTACAATACCCACAATCGTTTTACTGAAAAACAAAAAGGTGTTAAATTCATCACTTTTAAACAAACTAGTAAGAATCAATGAATGTCAATCATGCTTGCTAAGCTAAAAAGATGCCATTACAAGAGTGTATCATAGTGTTAAGTGTAAATGCAAATACTCAAAATAATCAAGCTTAAAATTACTACACTCGAATGCCATAGAAAGATTTCGCCTCGACTCTAATCCTCACAAGGTATCTCTCCATTTTCACTCGAATCCTAAGCTTACACTCACTCAAGCATATGTGATGGGAGTTATGTAAAAGAAATCAAAATTATATCACATATGAATTTTCAATGAAAGAACGGTAAATATGAATTTTGATCTCATGAAAGGAATTTGAAAATTAAGAACGTAGATACATTACCTTAATTCCAAGCATGACTCTCATAAGATCCGTTAGGCCTTTAATAGGGTAGTAATGAGGCTAGGCTAAGGGTATGGTAGAAAAGAAAATAGGCTTAAAAGGTTTAAAGATACCAAGAATACGCATTTCTTCACGACTGGCTAATCTTCGAATTGTTGGCTTGCACATTTTTTTGAATTTAGCATGAAGCAATTCCTTAAATTCTTTTCTTCAAACTACTCCTTTGATTTTTTTTTTTTTTTTTCCTCTTGTTTGGCCGTAGCCTTCATTTTTTTTTTTTTGGAAGGAATGGAAACTTTACCATATATATATTCAATTTCTACTCCTCACAGATCATCTTGCCCTTCATGACGATCTAGATTACACCATTTTCTTTAAATGCACCACATTGGCATCTCTCAAACCGTAGGGTATGGCTTAATTTGAAAGTTAATTTGAATAAATTGATGTGGGTGATGAAAGAAAATGTCTAGTGTTTGGCTTCAAATGGGTTAATGGCGCACACAAAAGGTAGGATAAGGCTTAATATGGGTTAACACATGTATAGCCTACATTATCTCTTATGAAAAATCAAACTTAGAATCAAGAGTACCTACATGAGAGGTTAGTTCTGAGTAAACAATGCAATGAATGTTAATGAGACCATAGACTTTAAGAACAAAAATCGAACAGTGTTTAAGAGTAGAAACAATTCAAAACCCTCTCAAAAATGGCAAATAGGCTCAAGAACTCACAACCGAACTCTCCACTAATTTTCTGTGGTTCAAACAAATGTTGAAACTTTGCACGCTTTTTTTTTTTTATGACAGACGATAATTCATTAAGAATGAGAAAAATCGTACAGAGCTTGGCGGTTCAGACACTAGTCTGGCCTTATTAAAACATTGCCGGGGATTTCAACCAGGTTCAAGGAAAAAGAGTACCACGCACACCCAAGTTACAGGTGCAAAAAGTCCTCATATAAAACATCAGCTATTACATCCGGGGGTTCTTCAAACCAAATCAAATTTTGAATTGAAGAGAGCCTCAATCGAGCAAGGCGGTCTGCCACCGTATTGGCCTCTCTTCTCGCAAATTGGAATGTAACTGGGTTGAGCGCTTGGGCCATCACACGAGCATCATTAATAATTGGGCTCGTATCCAATAGATCCTCGCGAGATTGGGCTAAAGCCACTATATTCAGTAGACAATCACAGAGTGACACCCCAGCTGCGTAGCGAGTTGTACCCCCGCCCTCGTCGCCACGGTTTCAGCGTGAAGTGGCGAGGCTGTGGAGAGGAGAGGGTCGGCGAGAGAGGAGAAGGTTGGAGTTCGGCGAGGCTGTGAAAGTGGTTGTTTGTTTTGTGAAAGATGAGAGACTTGGAGATTCAGAGTTGTGCGGCTGCACAGAGAGAGAGAGTGTGTAGGGTATTGTATTTATATTAATTATTAAAGCTAGTTAGGCGTTAAAGTTTGGACTTTGGGCTTGGGCTGAAACAAATAGACATTTAAATGGGTTTTGGGCTTTGGGGCTTTGGGCTGGGTTCATTAAAAAAAAATGGGCTGGGTATTTAATTTTCTAATTAATAATAGGTTTTATATATTCGGGCTTACGGGCTGGGCTTATATGGACGGGTTGGATTGGGCTTTACCGGGCCGGACCTATCAGGTATATCGAGTTTAAACATCTAAGTCCAAACCCAACCCACTAAATTTCGGGTCGGGCCAGCCAACGGCCCATAGCGGGTCGAGCCGGGCTTTTTTCCATCGGGCCAATTGGGCCCCACAAGCCCATGGGCTTCTGGGCCAAAAGGTGAGGGCTATTTGTAAGTGTGGGAGTTGCCTAAGCTTAAGTATTAGAGGATATTCGAAACCACGCATTCATTTAGTATAGATTCTATGTTATAATCGATCGACTCACTTCATTTTGTCTTCCTAGAGGAAGAGTAGGTTGAGTCCTTGTTTTTGTAGCTAATAATTTGGTTTACTTTGTATTGTGGTGGGCATTGCAACAAGCCGTTTACTCGGCCTTGTTTGTTTTGATAGAATAGAGACATTTATTATTTTACCAAATTTTTATTATATTTGGCGAATTATAAAAAGAAACGTGAAGGAGGAGTTGATTGGAATCAATTCCATCTTCGAAGGGGATTAGAATTACGGCTCAAGGGGTGATATTTCAAATCCATCATGTACCAATGTAAAATTACATTAAATAACCTTTGAGTACTAGCTATTTGAAAATAAAAATACATTTGGAAACTATGAATCTAATCAATCATTAACAATAAAAATTCAAGGATTTTTCAATTTCTTAAATTGGCAGTTATGGATCTAATCAAGTATTAGCAATATTATATTTTAATTTTCTCCCAAATTTGAATTTTATTTTAAAATTTTGGACAAAATTGGATGCAAATGTTTTCCTATCTAAATTCCTAAATTGTTCAAACACTAAGAAATGAATGAAACATACAATTTCATTCAAGAAGTGTAGTGGAAAATAGTACAATTTCTATTCCCAAATTGAAATTCCGGTCAAACAAACGGGGCAAAAAAACGAATATATGTGTCTTTTCAGTTAAAACAAATAAATAGGGGATCGAATAAGTGAACTCTGTGCTTCGTTTTGGCGACGTTTGCAACCCATTTCTAATCGGGTAAGACTGTTTGTTGAATTGTAGTATTTTAATAAGCAGAGGAAAATAAACTTAATTACAAAGAGATTCTCCTAGTGACGACGATCAAACTGAGAATAGTCTAGCTAGAGAATGGAAGACTGTGTCAGAGCTAGGTTGGACGTCGGGCCCAAATCTGTATTGAATCTGAAGCCGGAGAGTGGGAAAGATGCATTGTGAACAATCCTTTTCACTACTTGACGTCTTAGCCTAATAGAACATCACTCTTTATTACCATAAAAATCATATATTTTTTATCAATGAGCTACTTCTTGATTGAATAATATCTCTATTTTAATTAATAAAAGAAAATAAGCGCGTATATAATTCATCGTCACCGTTGTAAATATCGTATTTTTATAAATGAACTAATTCATGATGGAATTATATTTCTATTTTTGACTAATAAAATAAAGTAAACTGGTGGATCGAGTTGTAGGTGGGGACCTAAAAAGGAAAGACAGGCAATAGAAGAAGGAGGCAGAGGGTAAAGAGACACATGTAGAAATGGGAGTTTTAAGATGCCGACTGATGACCAAGCTAGAGACCATTAGAGTGGCAGCTAGAATCAATAAGTCGTAGGACGTTGTACCCTGGTCCTCCACGTGTCAGCAGCACACCAAGTGTGATTATGAGGCGGGCATTGAAACAGTACCACGTGTGCGGACACATAAGCCCTAGCTGAGCTAGCTATGACTAATATGAATATGAGCAGTACGTGGAAAGCTGGAAAAGGACTTGTAATAAAGGGAGGGACGATATGTGCTTATGGTTTTTTCCAATTGAAGAGGGAATCTTCATTAATCTTGTAGGGGCCAAAGGCAGCTAGCTAGCTGGAATACCAGCGGCTTGTCAATATCAATGTCATACTCAAACATACCCTCGCCCATTTTCACTTTCATACCCTATAATTAGGGCACTGGAGACTCAAGCTAACACACCTCTCTCTCTATCGGTCCTACCATTCAATTTAAATGGCTTGTCAATTTCACGTTAATTGTCAATCCAACTAAAGCATCATCCGTTCACATTCATGACCTTGTGAAACCGTTAAGTAAATACGACGATTGTTAATTACTCGTTAAACAAGTCCGACTTTTTCTCTCTTAAGCTTCTTGCAATCAGAGTTAATATATTATTATGTCGACTAACGGCACAAGGAGGGTGGGGAAGATGAGGGACCTTAAGTAATTGACACTTGCAGTACGAGTAGGCGCGCAGACTGCATGCAGAGATAAAAAGTTGATGAAACGTACTGGAGAGAGGTCTATTTCGGAGTCAGTCGGGCTTTGAAAAAGTCTCTGTAAAACCATTGATCAACATTGATATATATATATATATCTCTATCTCTATCTCTATCTATATCTCTATCTCTATGTCTCATGTCTCCACCTTCTTCTTATTGACACATCATTGCGTGCATTATTGTTTCAGAAAAGGAAGATTCCAGGGTACTTCATAGGAGCCTACCCTAGATCAAATTCATATCATATATATTTGAAGTGTATATATATATATATATATATATATATATCTAGTAAATGGTTCTCACAAACCTAATTAACAGTAATTTAATTCACCGTTTCAAATTTATATATAGTACGTTTGACAATATAAATATTTCTTATTTTTACACAAATAAAAATTTAAATATATGTGAGACCATAAAAGGTGCTCCAATTATTTATGAAAATAGAGATAGTTTTTTTTTTTTTTTTTTTGAGAATATACGAAATTTTATTACTGTTAAAGATATTGAATGTATGAGTTGTCAAGGATTAGTTAGCATGAGCTTTCAAAGCTGTTAGAGATATTGAATGTATAAAAAGGAAGAATGTGTATATGTAACGTGTAAGTGAAATAGTTGAATTAATCAAAGTGTAGAAATCCATTTGATAATTAGCTCTTCTTTCTCTCTCGAATCTCACCTCTCTTTTCGTTCTTTCACACACAAAACCCTAATTCATCTTTTCTAAGATGGTATCAGAGTTGCCATAGCTCATAGCTCTCGGTCCTGATATCTGACTTCGTTTCTTGATGGTAAAGCTTCTGCAATGGTGAACGTATCTCTGTTCATGGTATCAAAACTCCGATTCTTATGAGCTCTTTCGATTCCTCTAAAGTCTTGTTGTTCCGGTTCTGGTATGCTTAAACCTTTCTTTCAAATCTTCTGATTTCTTCAATCTCGATTTCCAGACTTCTAGGTTTTGCGTCGTCAATCGTGTGATCCTCTTTACTATTCTTTATTTCAAGTATCATTCCTCGATCTCGAGATAAGTGATCTATCTGATATCTACTTGATAGTTGATTTTTCTTGCCTTATTCTTGCATATATAATTACTTGTGGCTTAAGAAATACGTGAGCTTTTCGATCATGACTTGTGCAATAGATTTACTTAAGCATGCATTGTGTCAGTTAAGCTTGATGATAGGAACTTTATATCATGGAGTGTTAAAATTCAAAGACTCTTGAAAGGTTTTCATTTGTTTGGTTACTTGGATGGCTCTTGTCCATGCCATAGTTCATCTTATCAGCCATATCAGAAGTGGATTGATATGGATGTTGCATTGTTAAACATGTTGATTGCGACAATTTCTGAGGATGCATTTACTGTGATCATGGTGTGTGAGTCGTCTAGGGCGGCTTGGCTCACTTTGCAAGAGAGGTTTTCCTATTTGTCTGAAGCAAATCTCATGCAGCTGAAAACTAATCATCAGACTATACAAAAAGGATCGGATTCATTTGATGTTTTCTTATGCAATATAAGATCTGCTAGGCAGCGTTTGGCAAGTGCTGGTTTTGTGGTTTCAGATAAAGATGTGATCTTGATTACTATCAATGGTTTGCCTACTGATTACCATTCCTTCAAGTCACACATTAGAGCCTGACCTGTTTCAGTCACATTTTCTTAACTTTACACTCTTCTTTTGGCTGAAGAGGCTGATCTCAGCAAGGTCACTGCACATCAATCCTCTATACTCACTGATATGGTTGCAACTAAGGATTCTGTGACTTCTCAGGTTCAGCCTTCGGGTACAACAACTACTACTCCATCTCAGTGGCAGGAGTCTACCTGGCAGCCTAGGAATAACTATCAGAATTCCAATTGGAATGGTAGAAACAACTACCGTGGCAGAGGCAGGAACAATGGAGGATATCGTGGTAGGAACAACAATGGTGGATATTATCGTGGAGGAAGGAATAACAATGGCTACTATAACAATGGTTATCACAACAATGGAGGATACAACAACAACACTGGTTACAACAATAACAATGGTGGTTACAACAACAATGTGGTTATGGTTACAACAACAACATTAATCAGCAGCAAGGCTATGGGGATTTTCCTAACAACTACACTCCTCCTCAGACCTTCCCTCAGTAGTATGATGGCTATTTTGGTGTTCCTGGCTCATTACCATCACCTGGTACTCAATTCTCAGTTGTTGCTAGTCCTACTCCAGGGGTTATTGCTTCTCCTTCAGTATGTCAGATGTGCAAACTTTCTTGCCATAAAGCGCTTGAGTGCTCCCAGCGTGGAAACTACACTATGACTACCAGGCCTAGTACTCAGCCTCAAGCATACTCAGCTACAGCTAACTTTTGAGTTCAATGATCCCAACTTCTGGCTGGTTGACACTGGAGCAACCAATCATATGGTTTCTAATGGATCTCAGATGCAACACATTCAACCAGGTCCTTCTAATTCAGGTATATCTGTGGGTAATGGAGCTATGTTGCCTATAACTAGTGTTGGGAATGTCACATTGTCTATATCTGATCATGAGTTTCGTTTTCCTGTTGTTTTCCATGTGCCAAACTTAGTGCATAATTTGCTTTTTGTGCATAAGTTTTGTCTGCATAATCAATGTCGAATGGTGTTTGATGCCTTTTCCCTTCATATTCAAGACAAGATAGGTAGGGTCCTATACCAAGCTCCTAGTGTTAGTGGCTTGTATCCCATTCCCAAGTCTCTACCCTCATCTGTTACTTATCCTTCCACTTCTTCTCTTACCTCTGTTGGATCTAGTTGTTTGGGACAGCTGGTCAAATCCTCCATTTGGCATCATCGACTGGGGCATCCTTCAAATGCAGTCATGTCCTCCATGTTGAATTAGGCTCAGATTGTCTGGTCTTCTGATGTTCCTTCGCATCTGTGTATTTCTTGTCTTCAAGGAAAAGTTTTCAAATTGCCTTTTTCCCTTTCTGATTCTAGGGCAATTGTGCCATTCTTTAGGTTCATTCTGATGTTTGGGGACCTAGTCCTTGTACTTCTACTATTGGTTATAGGTACTATATCGTTTTCATTGATGATTGTACTCGTTTTTCATGGGTTTATCCTTTGCTTAATAAATCAGGTGTCTTCTCAGTCTTTGTTAACTTTTACAACTATATTCTTAACTACTTTGACAAATCTATCAAGGTTTTCCAAAGTGATGGAGGAGGTGAGTTCATTAGTAAAGCCATGATTGCCTTTCTAGCCTCCAAGGGTGTCCAACATCAAAAATCATGCCCTTATACCCCTCAGCAAAATGGTCTTGCTGAGAGGATGCATAGACACCTCATTGAAACCACAATTGCCTTGTTACGGGCTGCTTCTATGCTTAATCAGTTCTGGTTCCATGCTTGCTCCACAGCCAATTATTTGATCAATCGCATGCCTTCTTCTACTTTACATATGCAATCTCCTTTCTTTCGTTTGTTTGGTCATCATCCTAATCTCACATCTCTTAGAGTGTTTGGTTGTGCCTATTATCCCTATCTTAGACCTTATACTCAGCATAAACTTGACTCGAGGACAGCTTAATGTGTTTTTGTTGGCTATACTTTGGATTATAAGGGTTTTATGTGTTATAACATTCCTACTAAACGTACCTATATCTCTCGACATGTCATTTTTGATGAAACTCTCTTTCCTTTTCATCATCTACCTGCATTGATGTCTTCTTCTTTTCCTACTTCTGTATTCACTACTCATGATCATGGCATTGTGACTCATCGTCCCTCTAGTTATACCACATTATCTGGTGGCCACCATATACATGTCCATGCTTCTCAGGTGCAGTCTCTTTCATCAGCTCCAGGAGTGCTTCCTGCTGCCCCACTAGCTTGTGTTGCTGCTAGTTGTACTTCAGGTCCTCCAGCATGATATGTTGTCTCACCTGATTCCCTTGTTGTCCCTTCTACTCCAGCCGCTCCTGCTACCATCCCTGCTCATCCACTCCATGTGGCTTCTAGTTCTTCTCAGTCCTCGGATGTGAGTCATGCTTCTGGTACATATTCTGATTATGTGTCCCTTGATCTCATTGTTGCTCTTCCTGGCCCTAGTACTGCCTTTGATACCTCTAGGCAGCATTCTACCCATCCTATGACTACTCGTTCCAAGTCTGGCATCTCTAAGCCTAGTCGGAGGGGCTTTCTTGCGTTGCATGCCATTGCTTCTTCTCCTAGTTCTCTAATTGAGCATGTGTCCTATAGGCAAGCTTTATAGGTCCCCGAGTGGCAGCGTGCTATGGAAGAGGAGTTTGATGCTCTTACTCACTGAAACACTTGGAAATTGGTGCCTCTACCTCGACACAAGAGTGTGATTGGTTGTAAATGAGTGTTTAAGCTCAAAAGGAATGTTGATGTTACAGTTGCTCGCTACAAGGCTCGTTTGGTGGCTAAGGGCTATCTTCAAGAGGCTGGGATTGACAATGAGGAAACATTTAGTCCTGTTGTTAAACACACCACTGTGGGTCTTATTTTGGCTCTTGATGCACAGTTTCATTGGAAATTACGCCAACTTGATGTGAAGAATGCCTTTCTTCACGGCCACTTGACTGAGGAAGTCTATATGGACCAGCCACCTGGATTTGTTGATTCTCGGACTCCTACTCATGTTTGCAAACTTGTCAAGTCTCTCTATGGTTTGAAGCGGGTTGTGCGGGCCTGGAATGCCCGTTTCACTTCTCACATGCTCAAACTTGGTTTTAGTCAGTCTCTTTCAAATTCTGCCCTTTTTGTTTCCCATAAGGGGTTTTATTTGCTGCTTGTGTTGCTCTATGTCGATGATATCATCAAGACTGGTAACTCTCCAGTGGCTGTTACTCGATTGATTTCTG
Organism: Oemleria cerasiformis; assembly: GCA_037349345.1. Lineage (NCBI taxonomy): Eukaryota > Viridiplantae > Streptophyta > Magnoliopsida > Rosales > Rosaceae > Oemleria > Oemleria cerasiformis. The sequence goes on along the minus strand of JAZGTL010000015.1, from coordinate 497,223 downwards.
CTTTAGGGGCTGAATTTGATATGAAGGATCTTGGTCCCTTGTCTTACTTTCTTGGCTTGCAAGTTGGTTATTCTGATACTGGGATCTTTGTTCATCAAGGCAAGTATGTGTATGATCTTCTTGACAAAATTGGCATGTCTGCTTGTAGCTCTGTCTCCCCTCCTATGGTTCCTGATGTGACACTCCTTCTTCATGATGGTGTCTTGTTATCTGATCCTGCATTGTATCGTCGCATTGTTGGTGCACTTCAATACTTGACCTTTACTCGACCTAACATTGTCTTTGCGGTTAAAACAGTCTATCAGTTCATGCATGCTCCCACGAATGTTCATATGGTGGCTGTTAAACGGATTCTTAGGTATGTCAAAGGCACGCTTAATTTTGGCCTTCACTATACCTCATGACCTCTTCAGGTTCAAGCTTTCTCTTATGCCGACTGGGGAGGGGATCCCAATACTAGACGTTCCATCTCGGGTCATCTTGTGTTCCTTGGTTGCAATCCTATTTCTTGGGGTGTCAAGAAGCAAACCACTGTTTCTCGATCTTCTGCCGAGGCTGAATATCGGTCCCTGGCTAATACAGCGTGTGAACTTCTCTAGATCTCCTATCTTCTTGTTGATCTGCGCTTATTCCTTCCTAAGCCTCCTTTGGTTTGGTGTGATAGTGTTTCTGCTACCAGATGGCTCACAATCCTGTGTTCCATGGCCGTACCAAGCACGTGGAAATCGATATCCATTTCATTCGAGATCATCTTCAGCGCAAGACACTTCGGTTAGCGCATGTTTCGTCTGCTAAGCAGCTTACATATGTCATGACTCATGGTTTGCATACTCCTCAGTTTGAATTCTTCCATGACAATCTTTTGATTGAGGGGGCATCATAGCAGATAAGGATGGTTAGAGTTGTAAGACAGCCAGTTGTAATTCAGTTGTAAGTTTGTTAAGTTAGTTACTGTGAGCTGTCAAGGATTAGTTAGCATGAGCTTTCAAAGCTGATAGAGATATTGAATGTATAAAAAGGAAGAATGTGTATATGTAACGTGTAAGTGAAATAGTTGAATTAATCAAAGTGTAGAAATCCATTTGATAATCAGCTCTTCTTTCTCTCTCGAATCTCACCTCTCTCTTCGTTCTTTCACATACAAAACCCTAATCCTTCTTTTCTAAGACTTTGGCACTATGTTTTTTTATCAACAAATAAGGTACAACGTATTATTGCCGATTGGGTCAGCTATGCTTCTCTCAAGGGGAATTTGAAGTTGGTTCTGATTGATTCACGATGAGACTATCTAACTAGGAGCCGTACGTTGGTGTATATATATATAAACTCATGTTCCTACTTGTTCTCGACTCAAAAGAATCTCAGGACGGCTATAACTAGGTCTAGGTTCATCAACCCAATTAACCAAATTAATTAACAATTGCTATCATCAATTTGATTTTCTCGATATCTAACTACTTAGAAAATACATCAACTTTCCTATATGGTATGAACTGCGAAGTTGACAGCTGATAATTAAAAGCTTCATTGGAGACGGCTAATAAGAAATTTTCTTGTTCAACTATGCTACTGGATAAGTGAAAATCTTCGTCTTGACAATTTCGAAATGTGGCAATCATTAATTTTGACCATTCTTAATTTGGTTTTTGTTTTAATCTTAAGACAATTCGATCTGTCCACGCTTTTCCAATACAACGTGCTTGATGTAATATTCGCATGTCCAATCATTTTTTTTCCAAAATAATTTACATATTTAATATTTGGATAAACTAAATAAAAGTATCCAAATTATAGGGGTTATTTTAAATTCGTACCCAAACTATGAAAATTGGATTATAGGTATCCAAACTATCAAAACACAACGTTTAAGTACCCAGCGTTAGCAATCTGTTAAAAAAATCTGTTAAGTGCCCAAGTGGCCATTTGTAGAGCCTTTTTTATGTTGATATTGACGCCATGTAGACAAAAAAAATTATTTTAATAAAACCTAGGAAAAAAATTAATAAAAAATTCTTTTTATGAAAAAAATAAATAAAACATTAAACAAAAATTAATTATACACATGAGCCTTCATTATCTTCATCACCTTCATCGCATCAGCCAAGGAACCATCATCGATTTCATCGTAATACGAAACCCTAGCAACCATCATCAATTTCATCATCATCACTACCAGCTGTCGAACCCAACAAAGGGTCTCCGATTCCGCTTGGATCGTCTCCAAGTTTGGTTTCTTGACTCGGCCTCGCTCTATCTATACGTCGGTCGACCTCTCTACTGGAAGCTCATAAATCGGTAGGCTGGTACCACGACGAGGCGGACATGGGTTCCCGCAAAGATCGTGTCGCGAAGAATGTGGGGTTGGTAACGACTCGGAGGCTGCGGCTCGGTCAGATTTCATGAAATCCCTTTACTGCTTCTTCATAAATGCCCCTTCGGTCCCCGCACCAAGATTATCGCGACGTCGACTACGCCGTCATCGCCAGATCCGACCTCCGCGGCGAGATGCTCAGAGATGGTGTTTCACCGTTTCAAGCTCACCTTCGCACAACAGCGGTCGCCCTGCGACTTTGGGGGCAGAAACGGCGCGTTGCTATAGGGTCCTTGACTTGGCGGCCTCGATGGAGTCATGGTGCGGCGGTTGGGTCTGGGTAGAGTCGGAGTCTGAGGCTGGGTTTGGACCTGGGTTTGCTCGCCCATATGTGTAAGTATGTTTAAATTGCCTCAAATTGAACGTGTGGGTTGAAATTTAATTAAAAATATAGAGGCGGCAGTGGGTGTGTCGGTGGCGGAGTGGGGGGTGGTTTATCAGAATGATTGAATTGAAGCCATCGGAAATTGTGGGTAAGGTTGAGTTGAAGAGGACGGAGAAGACGAATGAGGGGTCATCGTTCTTGGTTCTAGGAGGGATTTGATTTTGATTTTTTTTTTTTGTTTATTTATTTTAAGATTTTATTAATTACTTTAATAATATTCAATTTTTTTTTGTCTATATGGAGTCCATGTCAACAAAAAAAAAGGCCCCATAGAATGCCACTTGGGTACTTAACAGATTTTTTTAACAGATTGCTAATGGTGGGTACCTAAATGTGGTGTTTTGATAGTTTGGGTACCTAGAATCCAATTTTCATAGTTTGAGTACGAATTTGAAATTACCCATATAGTTTTGGTACTTTTATGTAGTTTATCCTTTACTTCATATTTTTTCAACTTAGAGTTAGACGTACCAAAAAGGAGAATTTATTTGTCAATTCGAGAAGTGAGTTTAATTACCTTCATATAATATCTAAGATGAACTGATGATAAAGTTAGGATTGGACATTTGGACCCTCCTCTTTTTTTTTTTGTCAATTTTTGGACCCTCCTTAGTCCTTAGAGCAAGTCTATTGGTAAAGGCAAGAACAAAGGGCTAGAGGCAAGGTTTTGCCCCTCAAAATGACACGGTTCATGCATTTTGCCCAAGGTTATTTTTTGTTGTTCTAATGGGGATGGGTAAGGGGCAAGAATTCAAATTTTTTATGAATTATTTTCTTAAAGATAATAATGTAAAAATCTTATATAATATTTCTGAAATACTATTTAATTTCACTTTATCTTATTTGACCAAAATGTAAAAAATATAAGTAGGAAGAATTTGGGTTTGAATAGGAGATGATAAAATGTGCTATGAATGATGATTAAATTATGGGTATTTATAGGAGTTTAAAAAAAATTAAAAAAATTAATAATAATTCCCAACGGCTATATTAATGTTGATTTTTAGTTTTTTTTTCCAAAAAAAAAAAACGATATTTGAATGTTGTTCCACGTGGCACAGTTTGATTGGCTACAAGAAAGTAGCAGTTAGAGCACAAGGTGGCGCACAAGTGGGCAGCACTGCTGTAGGTCTTTTGTTTTGTGAGCTAGGAGCCTAGCCAGGGTTGGCAAGGAGGCAAAAGCAGCCTCTGGGCAAGCTTTGCCCAGTCCAAATGGAAGTGGGTTAGAAGTTAAAGTCCAAGGACTGGGGGCTACGATCTGCCTTGCCCATACCAGATTAGTTGGTTTAGATCTGCTCTTATAATATCTAACAAAACAAAATCTTTTATGAAATTTTATATTTCAAATCCAAACCGGACCCATTTCTCTAGTGTTTGAGACATATATTGTCATGTCATTTGTCTAAGAAGGTCAAATGAAAAATAAAACAGGTATGAGGAAATATATTTTTCAAGATGATTGAATTGAAGCCTTCGGAAATTGGGGGTGAGGTGGAGTTGAAGAGGACGAAGAAGACGAATGAGGGGTCATCGTTCTCGGTTCTAGGAGGGATTTGATTTTGATTTATTTTTTGTTTTTTTTTATTTTTTTTCAGATTTTATTAATTACTTTAATAATATTCAAATTTTTTTTTGTCTACATGGCGTCCATGTCAGCATAAAAAAAGGCCCCACAAAATGCCACATGGGCACTTAACAGATTTTTTTAACATATTGATAATGGTGGGTACCTAAATGTGGTGTTTTGATAGTTTGGGTACCCAGAATCCAATTTTCATAGTTGGAGTACGAATTTGAAATGACACTTATAGTTTGAGTATTTTTATGTAGTTTATCCTTAATATTTTTACTTCATATTTTTTCAACTTAGAGTTAGACGCACCCAAAAGGAGAATTTATTTGTCAATTCGAGAAGTGAGTTTAATTACCTTCATATCATGTCTATGATGAATTGATGATAAAGTTAGGATCGGACATTTGCACCCTCTTTTTTTTTTTTTGGTCAATATTTGGACCCTCCTTAGTTCTTAGAGCAAGTCTATTGGTAAAGGCAAGAAAAAAGGACTAGAGGCAAGGTTTTGCCCTTCAAAATGACATTATTCATGCATTTTGCCCAATGTTGTTTTTTGTTGTTCTAATGGGGATGGGCAAAGGGCAAGAATTCAAATTTTTTGTGAATTATTTTCTTAAAGATAATAATGTAGAAATCTTATATAATATTTCTGAAATACTATTTAATTCTACTTTATCTTATTTAACCAAAAAGTAAAAAATATAAGTAGGAAGAATTTGGGTTTGAATAGGAGATGATAAAATGTATTATGAATGATGATTAAAGGATGTGTATTTATAGGAGTTTAAAAAAATAAAAAAATAATAATAATTCCCAACGGCTATATTAATGTTGATTTTTAGTTTTTTTTTTCCAAAAAAAAAAAGGCTACGATATTTGAATTATGTTCCACATGGCACGGTTTGATTGGCTACAAGAAAGTAGCAGTTGGAGCACAATGTGGTGCACAACTGGGCAGCAATGCTGCATCTCTTTTGTTTGGTGGGCTAGGAGCCTAGCCCGGGTTGGCAAGGAGGCAAAAGCAACCTTTGGGCAAGCTTTGCCCAGTCCGAATGGAAGTGGGTTAGAAGCTGAATTCCAAGGACGGGGGGCTATGATCTGCCTTGTCCATGCCAGATTAGATGGGTTAGATATGCTCTTATAATATTTAACAAAACAAAATCTTTTATGAAATTTTATATTTCAGATCCAAACCGGACCCATTTCTCTAGCGTTTGAGACATATATCGTCATGCCATTTGTCTAAGAGGATCAAATGAAAAATAAAACAGGTATAAGGAAATATATTTTTCAGAATGCTTGAATTGAAGCCATCGGAAATTGGGGGTGAGGTGGAGTTGAAGAGGACGGAGAAGACGAATGAGGGGTCATCGTTCTCGGTTCTAGGAGGGATTTGATTTTGATTTTTTTTTTGTTTTTTTTTATTGTAAAATTTATTAATTACTTTAATAATATTCAAATTTTTTTTGTCTACATGGCGTCCATGTCATCATAAAAAAAGGCCCCACAAAATGCCACTTGGGCACTTAACAGATTGCTAATGGTAGGTACCTAAATGTGGTGTTTTGATAGTTTGGGTACCTAGAATCCAATTTTCATAGTTGGAGTACAAATTTGAAATGACCCCTATAGTTTGGATACTTTTATGTTGTTTATCCTTAATATTTCTACTTCAGATTTTTTTCAACTTAGAGTTAGACGCACCCAAAAGGAGAATTTATTTGTCAATTCGAGAAGTGAGTTTAATTTCCTTCATATCATGTCTATGATGAATTGATGATAAGTTGGGATTAGATATTTGGACCCACCTTTTTTTTTTGGGTCAATTTTTGGACCCTCCTTAGTCCTTAGAGCAAGTCTATTGGTAAAGGCAAGAATAAAGGGACATAGGCAAGGTTTTGCCCCTCAAAATGACATTATTCATGCATTTTCCCTAAGGTTGTTTTTTGTTGTTCTAATGGGGATGGGCATGGGGCAAGAATTCAAATTTTTTGTGAATTATTTTCTTAAAGATAATAATGTAGAAATCTTATATAATATTTCTGAAATACTATTTAATTTCACTTTATTTATTTGACCAAAATGTAAAAAATATAAGTAGGAAGAATTTGGGTTTGAATAGAAGATGATAAAATGTGTTATGAATGATGATTAAATTATACGTATTTATAGGAGTTTAAAAAAAATTAAAAATAAATAATAATTTCCAACGGCTATATTAATGTTGATTTTTAGTTTTTTTTTTTTCAAAAATAAAAAATGCTACGATACTTGAATGTTGTTCCACGTCGCACAATTTGATTGGCTACAAGAAAGTAGCAGTTGGAGCATAAGGTGGCGCAAAAGTGGGCAGCACTGCTGCAACTCTTTTGTTTGGTGGGCTTGGAGCCTAGCTCGGGTTGGCAAGGAGGCAAAAGCAGCCTCTGGGCAAGCTTTGCCCAGTCCAAATGGAAGTGAGTTAGAAGCTGAAGTCCAAGAACTGGTGGCTATGATCTGCCTTGCTCATGCCAGATTAGCTGGGTTAGATCTGCTCTTATAATATTTAACAAAACAAAATCTTTTATGAAATTTTATATTTCAAATCCAAACCGGACCCATTTCTCTAGCGTTTGAGACATATATTATCACACCATTTGTCTAAGAGGATCAAATGAAAAATAAAACAAGTATGAGGAAATATATTTTTCAATTAATGATGCACATATATAATTTGTCACTCACTCTTATTCAGCAGCTTGGAACCAACATATAAGTTTCAGCCTAACTATAATTGCAAACCAATTAACCTATGTATAGATATATGCATACATACATATATTTCTCAATTTAGTATACGAATATTCTATTCAGATGCCTTGTCACAGAATGAGCCAATCATTATTAAATATCGAACTCCACATAAATATAAATCATCATCATCTTTATTCAAAATCGAACCTAATGAGACCTATAATATATAAAGTGAAAAGAAATATCATTATAATATAGCTAGACACGGACCTAAACTTGGGCTGGAGGGCTCTAGCTCACCTCAAATGTGATAAAATTTTTAAAAATTTAGTTATAATAGTTCTCATCCGACCCATCCAATACCCATTTATCATGTATAAGTTTGAATATTTATTTTTGTTTCACACACAAGTGTCCTCTGGAGATTGTGACCGAGAAATGAGCCGACCTAGCTTCTTTCTTCCTGAACCCTACTTTTCTTATTTTTCATTTCAAGCGTATCGTAAGCCTAATATTGATGTACTGAGATTGGGCGACAAGAGGTACTTGCTTAAGGTTTTAAATATTTGAGCCGCCTCTTGGTGTTTCTTATCATTTTAAAAGACAAATATATATTATGTATAACCTTTTATTTATGCATGTTATGGTTAAGAATAAAATATAAATTAGAAGTATCAGCAAGTTCTATAAGTTCTATAGAATATAGAAAAACCAAATGATTTTTTAACAAATTTCAATTAAAATTGTTATTAAAAAAAATTAGCTTTAGATTAGCCTACCTTTAATTTGTACCACAATTTTTTCACAATGACTTATAGATTCCCATATATACACCGAAGAATGTGATCGAGACTCTCCTATATTAAAGAAATGATGAACAAAAATAAAAGCATCATAAAGAATACAATGGTGCTAAAGGGCCCGTGACTTGTTGATTGTGTATATTCAAAGAAATTATAAGCCACTAATGCTACTGATTTAATGTTATTTTTACTCATTATATTGTGTAAGATCTTAAACATGATATCCCTATACAGTATATAAAAAACAAATTATAAATATGATATTAAGAAATGCAAAGTACCTTTATAAAAACATTTTAAAGTCAACTATATCCCTTTCATGCATAAATTTTTATTGTTTTTTTATTAAAAACGTTTTATTATATAAGTTCCCAATTATGAGTGAAAATACCTCATCCCTGCAATAAAATACTATACAATATTATCCGTATTTTGATCTAACGATATATTTATTAGTTTCCTATTAGAATATATTTGATTCGACTCATGTAAATAATAAAACTGATTTATATTTGTATTAAATTCGATACTTAATAATATACTTAATACCGTATATATATATATATATATGTTAATCAAAAATCAAAATTTATCCTCCTCCATTAAGATAAAATATGATTATATATATTTTAAAAATTAATTAATTATGTGAGAGAGAGAGAGAGAGGGAGGGTGGGTGGGTGGGGTTTTAGCTTATAAGTTAATTTAGCATTTAGCAGTAATAATATTGGAAAGCACAGGACCACAGGCTTAGGGTTCTCCTTTATTTTTTTTCCCTTTTAAGATGCCACATTTAAGCAATCATATATCAAGTTTTTCCTTTCTATCTTTTTGCCTTCCCCATCGAAATACTTAATCTAATGTAATCAAACTTTTACAATGGAAGTCCACATCATATTTAGGTGTAATACAGCCCAAATTTCGGCTAATTAAGCCTCCTCTTTACCCTAACGTGTCTCCTAATTTTAATGATGGTTGATGACACCCGCTTCCTTATATATACCTCTTTTTTTTTAGCATTGCACTCATGCGCTCATATGAAATCTTATTAGACCAGAAACACTTTCTATGTCTTTCGACAAACAGATGAGCAAATACTATGGCTCACCGTTTGGCGGAGTTTGGGCTCCATGGGGGTGTTAATTCACATTGGATTAGCGAAGTCCCTATGTGCATTCGGATGTAATCTTAAAAGAAAGCATTAAGACTAGATTGTTTTGTTTTTTTGGGGAATTTGGTACTTTTTTTTCTTCGTCCGTTTAAGGCAGCAAGGTTTGATGAGGCCACTATCTTAGACCATGTAATATTGTGTTCTCTCTTAATATAAATAAATTATCTTTCCTCAGCATTGATTCTTAGAATAAATCAGACTAATGTCTGAATCAATACACACCTTTATATCCATTTTTTAATAACAAGTAAATATGACTTTTCTTTTTTGTTAAATCAAATCTCGTTCCAATAAATCATATTCAATGACTTTCTTATCAATAAAATAATATGGTTATATGTTTTTGATATAAATATAGTATTATTATTATATATATTCACGTATAATAATATAAAAAATTGTCACTTAGCGTTGTGTTTTATTAATATTCTTCTTCATACGTTATATAGGAGATCTTATATTCGACTCTCGTGGATAAAATCGATACCCAATGCATATCTCATCGGTGAATATAATTACTTGACTTATTCTTCCCTGATTGATAATAATTAAGGTTAAAGTGAATTTTAAGTTTTTTTTTTTTAAAGATACGAAATTTCATTTATAGATTAAACATACAAAGTAAAGACAAGTTCGACTGCAATAGCTTGACGACAAACATGGGTAAATACCTCAAGTGATCAGGCTTGATATCTATCGAAAATATCTAGAGGAAATAACGCACAAAATGATATAACTTGAATCCCCTAAGCATCATCAAGACCATTATTGTCCGAACAACTAATCTTTGCAATCCCACAAAAAGAAAATCCTTACACATCCAACTCGAAATAAGAGCCGCTGAACTTTTTTGCACAAAGAAATCTAAAAAAAAAAATAATAAATAACCCAACAAAATATACAAATGGTCATTTCCACTGTTGTCGCTGTCTATCACTACCGTTATTGTCGCCTCTGCGGAATTCTGAAGACGACGAGGATAACTTCCACTACCATATCGCAAATGTTTCAATCCAGTGTGATTGACACCACCACCACCAATAGAGGACTGCGATTGCTCGATCAAAACCCACCAGGCAGCATCACGAGTCAAAACTCTGTGAAGGCAGATCATGCTCATGAAAACAAGAATTTTATCGGTAACCTGATATGTCGGGACGCCAAAATCAGTGACCATAATCAACGTCATGATGATAAACGAGAAAAGGAAGCTAAAATGAATTTTAAGTTTGAATGAAACAATAAGCACCCGAATTTTGTGAATCAATTTGGTCAACATAGTTGGTGACTAGTTATTCTTATTTGCTTGAATTGATGGGACCAACGAGAATATGGATAATAGAATATATACAAACACAGTATACATCATGGATGATGTCAAAATTCTTTTTTTTTGTTTTTGTCATTGACACTCTTTCAATCGAGGGTTATTCTGCGTCGGGAGGCCGGGAAGATTCACAGAGGCATTTCAGCTTCTCTTGGCTACAATTTAAATGTCAGTTTCGTATCTCGAATCCAAAATTAGAGAGTAAATCTGACTTGGAACTCGAGTTTCACTGGACCATTGATATCAAAATTCTTATTAACTTTTAGTTAATCATACAATCAACCAATTAATTATGACTTAATTATAAAAAAAAGATTCTAAACAATAATTATGACTATTGCTCTGGTGAGACTAATTATAAGTAAATTAAAGCAATAACATAAAATTAATACTAAGTATAAATAGAATGGATTATAGTAAAAACAAAAACAAAAAGTTAGAGTAGAATCTTCTTGAACTGACATCACTTTAGCGGTTTGCGGTAAAAAGGAAATGAATAAAAATTCACCATCTAACTTCATTTGCAAATCACCTTCCTTTATCTGAAACCTCTATCCAAAAAAAATCTGATAACTCTTTCTTTTTTATCTTCTTATCCTTAATAAGGTAAATTTAAAGAGATTTGTTCCTCTCTTTTGGTAAGTAAGTAACAGGCTAACAGCAAGTTAGAGAATCTGGTCAATTAGTGTAACAGCAAGTTGGAGAATCTGTATTATGATCTACTGATATTTCTCCTTATAAGTTATATGAAAAATTTTAAGTTTGATTCTCGTTATGTGAAAAATCTCAAATTCAACTCTCGTAATGAGCGAGGTCGATACTCAATGTGTATAATATAATTCTCGTTTCATAATATCATTATATCCAAAAAAAAATTCATATTTAGTAAAAAAAAAAAGACTTCATATATTATATAATATATATTTGGACGTGAATAATCATATTTGTATTATTCAAAAAAGGTTTTTCTTTTGAAGTCAGTGATCATTTCACTTTTTATAGTATGTGTGAAATGATATATGATGTGACAGTATTTCGGATATAATTAAAAATGACTTGAAAATGTGAATTAAATGATACAATTAACGGACTATAACTAAATATCGAATTCAATAACTAAATATCGAATTCAATGTTGGTCGTTAATATGAATCAAATCGAAATCTGCTATTTAAGAGAGGTTATAATTTTGTAGAAATAGAAATAGGAAAAATATGAAAAATAGGAAAAGCAATTTTCTCTCCCTCGATAGCATAAACAGAGACATAGAAAGCCAGATGTCTTCTCTCTGTATATTTATAGTTGCTAACGCCTGTGTCCCTCCTCACTCATGCATCATATAATCGCATAACAAGAAGCAAAGCCTCAGCCTCCCAACTTTTCCCCATTTAAACCCCCTCTCACCTTCTTCTTCAACCCCAACCCCAACCCCAACCCATCTCTCTCCATCTCTCCCTGTGTTTGTCTCTCCAGCTATAAGCAGCCATGGTGGTTCTTTCTCAACCAGCAGCATTAGACAACCTCGCTGATCTCATCAAAACATGCAAGCCCACCACCCTCTTCACCGGAATTCCAGTGGTGGACCTCTCAAACCCCGATGCAAAACACCACATAGTCAAGGCCTGTCAAGACTACGGCATATTCAAGGTGGTCAACCATGGCGTCCCAGTGGACTTCATGACCACACTCGAATCCCAAGCTCTCAAATTCTTCAATCTCCCCCAGTCGGAGAAAGACAAGGCCGGCCCTGCGGATCCATTCGGCTATGGAAGCAAACGAATTGGCCCAAACGGCGACGTCGGTTGGATCGAATACATCCTCCTCAACACCAATCCCGATATCATCTCCCACAAATCCCTCTCCATTTTCAATGAAAACAAAGAGATTTTCCGGTAAATTTTAAATTTCTTCAAACAAAAAACAGAGCACTCTGTTCCATTTTCAAAAAACAGAGCACTCTGCTTAACTCCTCTGTTTTTTTTTTTTTTTTGCAGTGATGCGGTGGAAAATTATATGTCGGCGGTGAAGAATATGACTTATGAAGTTCTGGAAATGGTGGCCGACGGGCTGGGGATTGAGCCGAGAGATGCTCTGAGCAAGCTTTTGAGGGACGAGAAGAGCGACTCTTGTTTCCGGCTGAATTACTATCCACCATGCCCAGAGCTTCAAGCATTGAGTGGACGAAATTTGATTGGATTTGGGGAGCACACAGACCCACAGATCATTTCCGTCTTGAAATCTAACAACACTTCAAGCCTGCAAATCAGCCTCAAAGACGGGACTTGGGTTACAGTCCCTCCTGATTACTCTTCCTTTTTCATCAATGTTGGCGATTGCTTGCAGGTACCATTTTAAATGAAATTAAATTCCTTTGTTTAATTAGTAATTGCCTTGGCAATCAAGGTCAAATCCTAACTCGTAGCATTGCCTTTGCCGATTTGAATTTGCCACATCCAAGTTCCAACACTTATCTTATCATTATACTTACTGGGTCGGTTGGCGGTAAATGTGAAAAATGTTTTTATTTTTACTAATGGGAGTGGTAATGAATTAATTCATTAATATTTGGAATTTTGGATGCAGGTGATGACTAATGGGCGGTTTAGGAGCGTGAAGCATAGGGTGTTGGCAGATGCAAAAACCTCAAGGATTTCGATGATCTATTTTGGAGGGCCAGGATTGAGCGAGAAGATCGCAGCTCTGCCGTCAGTGATGGCAGAAGGCGAAGAAAGTTTGTACAAGGAATTCACGTGGTGTGAATACAAGAAGTCTGCGTACAAGTCAAAGCTGGCTGATTATAGGCTAGGGCTCTTCGAGAATTCTGTCCCAAATTCCTAATTTTAGAAACAAAAATGTTAGGGATTTTGTCCAAAGCTCCGGATAGGGTTTGACTCCAAACTTAGCCTCCTCTGAGTTTGCCATACATGGTGGCAAACAAATAGGTTGTTGTTCATCATCATCATCGTCTTCTGTCTTTTAAATTTTTTTTTTTAACTTTTTTTTTTCCTTCTTTTGTTCTTGGCTTGAATGTAACAACAACTACCTTGTGTCATTAATGCAAGTTTGTCATCTTCGTGTCTTTATGTTCAAATCAAACGGCAAAACACCACTAATGCACTATGTCTATGTTGTCTATGTTATTTTTTTTGGTAATAATGTTGTCTATGTTAATTTTTTTGGTAATAATGTTGTCTATATTATTTGTTTGTAGGTTTTTTTAGTCGAAAGGCACTTAAAATTGCAATTTTAATCTCACTTTGCACTTAAAATGTTTATTTATCTCACTTATCACTCAAAATTCACTCTCTACATAAAAACTTGCACCAATTCAATTAACTCCCTCCAATAGTTGTCAATATAATAAGCAATTTTGTCATCTCAGGTCATGAGGTTATGAATAAGACACTAAATACACATGGCGCAGCAAATTGGGATGGGCATGAACAAATTTGAAACTATTCATAACGCATCCCAATTTTCCTCGGCATGTGTATTTAGTACCCCATTAATAACTTTGTGACTTGAGATGACAAAATTGCTCATAATATTAACGACTATTAGATGGAGTTAACGGAATTGGTGCAAAATTTTGTATGGAGAGTGGGTTTTAGTGGTAAGTGAGACAAATGAATGTTTTTGGTGCAAAGTGAGATTAAAATTGCATTTTTTGGTGCATTCAGACTAAAAAACCTTGTTTATATTAAGGAAATCGGGGAGGGTATTTGAACGTAAAAATTCAGCATTATTATGGACTAATTATCTACAAATCTCTTATTAGAATTTACACTGCTTGGCTCTTCAAGAAGTCATTCCTCTCTTCTTAGAAATTACAAATTGCCACATCAAAAAATAAAATAAAATAAGTTTGTACACGCATGTCAAATTGTGATTCATCTTTTGGGAAACAATTTATTTGGCCAAGAATTATCCTGAAAAATAGTAGTATTCAATTATTATCTTGACAATTTTTTCCGATCACTTATTGTCTTGTTTATTTCCAATCCCAATAATTCGGAGCATTCTTCGCAAGATTTTACTCTCAACGCAACCAATTTCGATCATAATGGCGAGATGCAAGTCCATCTCTATGGCTTGCCTCATCTTTGTCACTCTCATTCTCTGTTAATCAACCTGCACCAGCCACCATCAATTGTTCGATGGTTGATTGGTCGTGCTCGATGAAACCATTGAATCCATTCGAACCCAGTGAAGTTACCAAGTAATAGGGTTAGAGATTTAGGGTATGTTTGATATTGTTTTGCAGAACAATTTTTCGTTTTTCATATATAAAAACTGTTGTAAAACGAGTTTGGTAACTCATTTTTAAAGAATGAATTTAGAAAATGAAAATACAAGATACTATAATTTACTTGCGTTTTATAAAACATCAAGATACAATAATTTGCTTACGTTTTATAAAACATCAAATTGATGTTTTCTGAATTTAAGGATACAACCTAAAACAATAAAGAAACAAAATACTTACAATATTAAGTAAAAGGCCACCACAATATTACTATAGTCATCATCGACGCCACCACCCTATTACCGCCGCCGCTGCCACCCAATCTCCCCCCACCACCACCACTACCACCACCACTGTCGTCGTCGCTATCGCTTTCTATCACCACCCCACCCCCACTATTACCACCCCACCACCACCAATGTTATTGCCACCCTATCCCACCACCGTTGCCACCACCACCACCCCATCGCCGCTGCCACCGCCACCACCACACCACCGACGTCGCCGATGTCACCCTTACCCCACCACCGTTGTTGCCACCCCCACCCAGTCATCACCACCGCCGTCGCCACCATCGCTGACACCCCTCAACCACCAGCGCCATAACTACCCAAACCACCATCATCACCTCCAACTCTATTCGGCCATCACACCACCATTATCTCTACTATTATCATTCCCACCGTCATCATCTCAAAATTTATGTTTATAAATCATTGTCTAATGTGTAATTATTTACTTTTTAATTTATATATTTGTACCAAACAAGTTTTTCCTTCTTCATTCTTACAAAATCAAACTCATGGCAAGTTACCAAACGTTTTCTCAAATATTAAACATGTAAAATCCTATTTGTTGTTTTCATCTTACAAAATCATATTTTTAAAACTATTTTTGTTTTGACTTTTTCAATTATATCCTTACTTAACGAATGCATCAATTTTATCAAGTACTTAATGATTTAATGGTAATTCCCCTAATTTATTTTTACAAGAGATGTTAATATCTGAATCATTGGTTAAAGATTAAAAAAAAAACGATCTTCTTTATTTATATATCAATGGATACAACAAGAAATTTGTTTAGATGTGACGTTTTTTTCTTCAAAGTTTAGATGTGACGTTCACATATAAATAAACAAAAAAGATTAATACTTTATAACACGAGTTGATTCATAACGCTTCACCGCCATTCAAGAAAATCTTGGCTATTCCGATTGTTTTGAATCCTTCTTTTAAGCTTCTTCCCCACTCCCAATACATAAAATCTTGGTTCCACCCTATGCAGACATGTGGATTCTTCCACCGGCATGCTCTACAACTTATAATATTTCCTATTCATTTTGTATATAGGTATTGACCAAGACCCGCACGTGTGCAATATTCTTTAAACCCATACTTAGATTCATATGTCGTAGCAGTTTTTCTTCATCCCCGAAATGATGGTCAAGATTTGAGTTAAATTTGGGTTAAATAGTTGAAATCGTTTATAAATTTTATAATAATTAATTATTTTTATATTTTTATATTAATATTTTAATATTTTTGTACTTAAATTTTATAATAGTGTTTCCGTTAGTCCTTTTATTTATTTTTCAAATGAATTATGTTAAAAAAAAATGGAGAGACTAACAGAAACATTATGATGAAATTCAAGAACATTATACACTGATATTGAAGTACAGGGATAGCTGCTAAAATTATGTTAAAATTCAGAGACGGTTGTCACAATTTACCTTATTTAATAACACAATGAATTATCTATAAATAATTATCAATCTTAATATAAATATAAATCGTCTTACTCATTTATGCAAGTCCATCTTAGAACAACTAAGCTCTACCGTTGGGTGGGTGAGAATGACGATATTCAACAGCCTAAAAAATTTATCGAAAAATTGTATATATTTAAGAGCCTTCAACCGAGACTGCCATTTTGCCAAACCAGATTTTGCCCTCGCCAAACATGTTATTAATTAGTACATAATATAATTAGCTATATAAGCAATATTTAATTTGAAGATGGAGCTATTTTTTTTTTTTTTTTTTTACCAGATGAAGATGGAGCTATTGGCACACTAAAAATTTATGCAAATGGTGACTCAGATCTAGTCATTTGGATGCAATGCAAAAGTAGTGCTTCTCCTATTGTGTAGGTTAGATTTTTCATTTGTCCATGGTCCATGGCAATGCTAGCTCTGAGCTCTGTTCCTTGCTGTGCTTGAGAGGTCGCCTCATTATATTGTCTAATCCAATTAATTTATAGAGAGACTAAAGTCCTTAACCATCCACAAATATAAAAGGTTTAGGTGGGGATACTTATTTTCTCTTTAATTTTTCTTATCTTATACACATGATCATCGATCAAGCTACTCATTAGTTATCTAATATTTGAGGCCCCATCCAAAACTTATTAATAATTAACATGTTTTAGGCATACAAATGTTCTATAGGCTTCAAAACTCTCACTCTCCCCCATCCCATCTTTTTCTTTGTTCTCTTTCTTTTTCCCTATGCTCTCTAAATCGAAAATTCTTTCGCAAACGCTGTCGATCAAATTTTGAACCAACAACAAGAACACCGCGCACAATCACAGTGTTTCGGGATCGAAGCTCCATGACAACGAAGCGTTATTGAATTGCAAGAGCTCGAGGGTGACGGGCAAGATTGTGATCAGAGAATGTTCTCGAACCGACCCGAATGAGCGACGATGGTTTGGATCACGGCAAGAGCGAGCTCGGAGAGCCATGATAATCGCCATTTAAGATTTTTTTTTTTGCCATTGACACGCAGTATCCCAAAGTTGATAACTAATGACTAATCTGCGTGGGGGGGCTGGGAAGACTCACACACGCGTTATAGCGCACCCCTGGCCACAATCAGGATATAACCTAGGGGGAATCGAACCCAGAACTAACCGGGAGCAACCACTGGGCCAACCTGTTGTGGTTAATCTCCATTTAAGATTGGATTAGTTAAAAATTTAGTTAAAAATTTTCTAATAATGAATAAAATTGACTTAAATGCTTCTATTAAACTTGCCACATAAACCAACTTAACGGATTTGATTAGATTGAACAGATTTGAGGCACGGTGGTGTACGAAATTGAGTTTCTACGTCAAAGTGAAATAAATCACAATTATAACGATTAAGCAACACTTATCGCAAGGTTCCGGATGAGATTTAGATTAAAAAGCCTATCCTAAATGGTTGATCATCCACTGCTTATTCAAATATATAATCATAAGTGACAAATAATTGAACATGTGAGACACCTTTTTTTTTTTTTTGGGTCGAATGCATAATTCTTCACCGATTGGTCTGTTCAGAGTGGAGTCAAATCGAGTAAAGTTTTTCCTTTAACATCAAAAAAGTAGTGAAAGGACTAATGCTTTTTTGTTCCCATTTATGGAAAATGAGAGGACCAAGAAAAAGGACAGGAATGATTTTCAATATGAATTCATGGGTTTTGGAGTCCCCACTTCTCCACACAAATAAGAAGATTCTCTCTAAGTAAGGAAGGGGGTGGCCTCCACAGTGTTAATTACAGGCATACAGTGATATACAGAGACTAGTCACTCTCACTCTCCGTCACTGCTACAACCCAAGGCCAAGGGGCAAGCTGTGGCTGCCATGGCCTCACAATTAAGGCCTCAAGGGCAAGACACTACTCAAGACTTGAGTTTGTATTTGACCATACAACCCCCTTATCCTCTGTGCGTGTCCGTATTACATATCACTATCCCACCCTTTTCTTCTGACAACTCAAATTATCATGATTCAAATTAAAACTGTCAAAAAAATTGAATACAATTAGTTGTCTAGGAAGATTGTGAGATATATATACAGTTTACTAATCGTAACAGATTGCTCATATGCTCATAGACGATTGATCTTAACAAACTCCAATGGCCCAAAACCAAAGCCAAAGGGATTGCTCATAGTGCTAGTTTTCTTGTTAGCTTGTACAACAAGGCAATAACTTAACATGATGAGATGAAGTTAGTTGATTATACAACAAGATTAATCTCTCACAAAGAAATTGATGAAGGATTTGTTAATCATGGTAAACATGGTTAACTCTTCTAAAATATCTAACACGTACATGTACCAAGCACATGCCTTAAGCATGCACTTATATACTTAACATCCCCCCTCAACCTTAACTTGGGTTTCCAAGTTTAAAGTCGACAAACTCAACAGTAAGATCATAATTGGCTTAACCTTTCTCCTAAGTGCTTGATCTTAGAATGTTGAATTGCATTACTACTCAAGGCAATAGAAGATGTATTATCACAGTGTAACAAAGGAGGATCAGGAAGGAACACATTTTAAACTTTTTAAGTAATTGGCGAACAGGCAATATGTAGAACTTCTAGTACAGAACCTTGCTTGTGTGATTGCCACGAAATTGGATTAGGGCCACGAAAAAGCACAAATCTAGTCACTGATCTTCATTAGCAAAACCAAATGAAGGAAGTTGAGTTTTCACTCTAAAATCAATTGGCAATGGTGGAAGAGGCCCAACAGCCCTTAAAAGGTTATGTAACTTTCTAATGTGAGAATGTTATGCAACTTTTCAACGTGAGACTTTTGTTACTAGACAATGTGTGAGAGCTTGTTTGCAACAGTGAGCTACATAGCCTGGAGACTTGTGCTCCAACTGTGATCACACCTCCCTTGAAAATGATGACTCATCACCAAATCTTCAAGAATCATCTGCCACAAATTTTGCAATCACATGTTTTTATTTGTTGGTTTGTGTACAAAAAAGGGATCCATATAACAGCTTCTTATTGTACAGTAAAATCTGTCCATGTAGCAAATAAGATGATCCCGCTAGCTAGTACAATAATTAAAGTACCTAAAACGTAGAGAAAAAGAAGAATAGGATGATGAGTGTAGCTCGTGAAAACTTTCTCTCTTTGTACGTTTAATTCTCTGATATATATGTTTTGTATATATATGGAATATATGATGTACTCCAGAGGCCCACCTTTGCCTGAGGAAATTAATAATACCTTCATAATTGACTCAGGAGGGGAGTTTGTACACAGATAGGGCAAATGGAGCATTCAAATTCACCGTCTACATTGTATGTTTAGTTGTTTACAGTTAGCTAACCCTAACACTTTTGTTTTCTTTCAATATTAATCTTGGGTTATGTATAACTTGACCTCAATAGTTTAGTCTCTTCAAAAATTTGAATCATCAAGGTGTTTGATAAAATGCTTCATAGAGTATTCAATTCTTTGAATGCCATAGCTTCTTTATCATGAAAGCCCTTGTTATAAAACGGATACGTATATAATTTGTTAAATCAAACCACCTTTGTTTTCACCGCCATATTGTACTTGAAGGTATGTGCATAAGTACTACTTGACCTCCTCAATCAATATTCGAGTCCCTTTAAAGAAAGACACAAGATGTTTCTACGTTGAAATGTTTCACAGAATACACGTTAATTTCTTTCCAAATTAGATGAACATTTATCTTTACCGTGTCCCCTTAGCTATTTGCATGTGGTTAATGGTATCACTTTCAAATTCATTCTCAACAATAATGCATGCCTCGCCCCACCCCCATACACAAGTGATGTCATTTTCATCTACCGACACCAATACAACATAGGATGGCGTCATTCGTAAGAAGACATCATGATGAGCTTCTTCCAAAGACCTAGATTTTAGATTGATACATCGTATTAGGTTGTTATTTGGTTTTCGAAAGCAACTTCACAACTTTTCACCATTTGATTATATATATATATATATATATATATGCATATAGTTGGGTCTTACCCAACACATTGCGCAATGTTTGTTTGGGGTCAAGTACCCAAATGATCACTTGTTCTTCAAAGTGCTTAAGTTGACGGTGCCTTCTTTTCAAAAGCATGCATGAAAGTATTTTTGTTTCTAGAAGACTAGAAATGCTCATTAATTTTTGATTATTTAGAAAGTGCTTTTAGACGTGTCTAAAAAGACACGATTTTTCACTTTAATTGAAGAGATATGATATTTGAATTATCTTAATTAATCACATCAATTGAATCATCTGATGTGCTAATTAACAAATTATATTATTTTAATAAATTAAATTACCTAATATTTATTTTTTATGATAAATATAATATTATATTAAATATAGTCAATTAAGGTGGCAGTGCTCTTAATTGGGTGTCACTCATTTGATTCTTTTGGTTCTGGTCCGCCAAGTTCATTGAACAAGCACACAACCTTTCTCACGAATGTCTTGGTGAAAATGATTGAAGTTTCTACTATCTTGGTACATTTAATTACTAACTTTTTAGGTTAATTAATGTTATTCATCTTAGTTTGATTAGAACTGACGGCCCACATTAGATTGGAAAGGTTTATCTTTTTGGTCAAAGTAGTGAGATGGTGATAATGATTAATATGGCTAAGTTTGATAGTTTTATTATTGTTTTTAGAAGATACGAAATTTAATTGATTGAACAAAGATATAAAATAAAAATAAATTAGGTTGTAATAACTTGACTACAAACATTGGTAAATACTTCCAGTGATTAAGTTTGATATTTGTCGAAATGATATAGAAGAAATAACGTACAAAATAATATAACTTGAATTCCCTAAGTATCATCAAGGTCATTACTGCCCGAATAACTAATTTTTGCAATCTCACAAAAAGGTAAACCTAACATAGCCAACTCGAAATAAGAGCTGTTGGATTTATTTGCACAAACCAAACTAAAAAGAAAAAAAATAAGTAACCCAACAAAAGGTACAAATGTGACACTTCCACCTTGTCGTTGCCTATCATTTCCGCTATTGATGCCTTCGCGGAATTCCGAAGACGACGAGGATACCGTCCACCACCATATCATAGATGTTTCAATCCATCGTGATTAACACCACACCACCAATGGAGGACTACGATTGCTCGATCAAAACCCACTAGGCCGCATCACGAGTCAAAACCTTATAAAGGCAGATCAGGCTCTTGAGGACAAGAGTTTCACAGGTAATCTGACATGTCGGGACGCCGAAACCTGTGACCATGATCGACATCATAACGATAGACTAGAAAATGAAGCATGAAGACGAACAAACTTCGGCAAAAGCGACACCAATACCGATTAGATTATCCTATTTATTCACTACATCCCTATGAGTACCAGGGAAAAAGCTCCCTGAACTCGAAGAATATCAGTAGAAGTAATTTTTTTTTTTAGGGAATATTTATTTTGAGAAGGAGGCTGATAGTTTTATCATTATGTGTATAACTTTTTGTTAATTTTTGGTGTTTATTTCTTTGATTGAGATAGAAGGCAAACATATAGGAGAAATAAGAGAGGAAGGTTAGTGGGTGTGGTAAGACAGGAGGGGCAGAAATTTCCACATAATGAGTAAGGCGTAAAGTGGAGAATAATCCTCAAACAAGTGAAATTAGTCGAAAGAGAAAGCATAATCTAAATAATTTAGTATCGGATTTGACACAAATATAAATCATCATAATCATTCATTCAAGTCGAACTTGAAACTCTTACTTATAAAGTAAATAAAAATACCACTAGACTATAAAATGGTGGTACTTAAAATAATTTATTTTAAGTTTTTGTTTCATATATTATATCCTCACGAAAACATTATAACACTTCAAAACAGTCATCAAGCACTTATTTTTTTTGAAAACAAAAACAAATAAAATGCTAATAACAATTCCTAAAGACCCAAAGCCAAAAAATTATTCCCGTAGATAAGGATGAGCATAAATACCCATGGACATGGGAAGGTATTGTCTAGATGGACAAAAACTTAGATGGGTAAAAAAATACCCATTATCTTATGAGTAAGGTAAGGGTAAGGGTTTATCCATGGGTATTCAATACCCATTAAGTTAAAAACACATTCATTATCTATCATTCAAATTCGCTTAGATTGTTGTTGATGATGATAATTAAAACGCACAAACGTCCTAATTTTTTTTGTTTTAACGTTATAAGATTTGAACTTGTATTTTTGTATTTTTTGTTTTAATTTTATGCACGTACTAGGAAACTAATGCCATTTTTAAGAATTTTGGAAGAGTTTTTTTTTTCATAATGGAGCAGAAAAAAAAATGAAAAAGAAAACAAACAAACAATAAAAGAATCATGGGTACCCATTCCCCATTGAGAATGGTATGGGTATCCTTCTAAAATTGAAAATGAGGTGTACATGGGCATAAGCTCATCGGTAACTTTATTGGGCACGGACATTACCCGCTCTTAAAAAACACCCATTTGAGTAACCACCGTACCGGTAGAAGATGGCTTTGTAGCCATTACTTGTAGGAATTCTTGAGCTTTTTCTTTTCCTTTGGTCATGTGTCATGGATTTTTTTGTTATTGGGCCGTACTGAATACGTAGAAGTAATACCATCTTCTTAGCCTAAATCAGAACGCTTAATCTGAGCCCATAACGGATGTGGCGCCCAGTTGCATGAGAGTAACAGCCTTTTTTGTTTCAATACAATTATATATAAAACCGATCTGGGAGAGAAGAGGTCATTAGGTGGGTGAGGAGCGCGGCGTAGACTGGGGAAAGGGGTTTTGAATGTCGACGAGGAGAATGGGGTGGCTGGAGCCTGCATCTGGCTAGCTAGCTATGGCGGGTTTGTTGGAAGAGAGGGAGCTGGACTTCTTCCCAATTAACAAGCTCCATCGATCTCACAATCAACAAAATCTTGTGGGATAAATCCATAACCTACTCAAGTTTTGAAAATAGGATGTGTTCAATTTTAGAGTTAAATACTTGGGATCGGAATGAGCTTTCAAAATGCATATTTTTGATATAATGGTGTGGGGGAATGAGATTACGTTATACACATTGAGTATCAACTTTGTCATTTGCGAATGTTATATTCGAGACCTTCCACATAAGGAGTGGAGAGGCGTAGTACTGAGTGGGCTCAAAATGCATGCTTATATATACAAATTCTAAAAATGAACAAATAAATATACAATGAATACAATATAAAACGGTTTAAATTCTACTATACGAGTCTTCAAGACATTAAATTCGTTAATTATCTAATTTATATATTATCAACAAGTTTTCTTTTTGTTTGGACCATATATAATACAATATCAAATAGTCATTCTTCATCTTATTAAAATGTAGAGCAAATTAGTGGGGTGTGCTATATAGGCTAACATCACATCAATTTTTATTTTAGATCATCAATTTCGAGTTAGCTAGAGCCCTCTTTAGCCCTAACCTTGGGCCAGTGCTTGGTTACATATTTTCAAAAATTATTTGTATGAAGAATTTTGTGGTTCATGTCATTCAGTGTTATGATCTATTAGTATTATTCTCTACATGTTATGTGAGAGGTCTCAAATTCGATTCTTATGACGGATAAAGTCAATAGATAATGTAATCCCCTACTTTTTAAAATCACTTTATAGGTTAGCATGGACTCAACGCTATGTGCCAAAAAAAGTCTTTTCTAGTATACTTAAATTTACCATATGAGGTAAGACGACTATTTAAATACTATAGACACATTAGAAAATAACTTAAACTTTTTTTATTTTTTGAAGAAATTATACAAAAGTGCTTTGGTAAAACTATCAAGGTAGATTGCTCAACTAAATCTGATTTGAATAATTTGATTAGTATTACAGTCGAGTAATATAGTTCTATACTATATAGTGGTATAGTTGAGTAATTTCGAATTCAGACATTTATAAAAAAAAAGTTAATACCAAACTTACATCTACCTCCCAAAATATCATTATATAAAATAAAATCGAATTTAGAGTAATAATTGACCTCATTTCTTTTTCCGTTTGATTTTTGTCCTAATGATAATAACTGAACTCTAAATCAAGAGAGATTTTTTGGTCCAAATTATGAAGTGAGGATGAGAAAATGACACATATACACTTCTTGCCCCAAAATGATTTGATTTTTATTTTTTTTTGTGTGAATATTTTCAATTGAATAATAAAATACATAATTTACACGTGCTCCTTTGTTCTACATGGTCCTTACTTCTTAGCTGTAAGTTCATTGACAACACTGACAAAGGCGCTCGGTGGTAGAGAGAAATAGAGAGACTGAGAGAGGGAGGGGAATCTTTGAATCTCTCCTTTTCTCTTCTCAGTTCTACTTTCCCCTTTTTTATCTGATTCAGATTTGTTTCAGCAATGGCCGAAGAGCCTGCACCTACTCGCTGGTCCTTTCAGGTACTCATTAATTCTGTCATTTTCTGTTTGATTGCCCAGAAAATGTAGTTTCCATAATTGGATTCATTCAGCAGATTGGTACTTGACCAAAATTTTGTTCTTTTTTGGTTTACTTACTTCTGCTTTCTCACTAGCTCAGTGATCTCTAAAGTTTGAATTTTTAATATAATTCTTGGTTTTTGATTACTTATATGGTAGAGTTCGAGTAGATTTGGCGTGAATTGTTCTTGTTGAGATTATGTAGTTGCGAATCTTGATCTGATGAATAGGATTGAATCAAGGATTCGTGGGTTTATCTCAGCTAAAACTATGTGTATTTCTAGGATTTTAAATTGTTTTATGATGCCAAGTTTGGTAGAAAGAAAGTGGCGGAGCCGCAAAATGGGCAGTCCACTGATAGTGCTGTGAGTAATGGGAGTAGTTCCGGCGCAACAGCAAACGGGAACGGTCATGTGAAAAAGACAGCTGACTTGGCCATCTATGAGCAATTTGCGAACCAGGTAACACATTGTATCTTACCATGTGGTGGATTGGTGTTGGCTTATCCTTGTATGGGTTTTGTGCAATCACATAGATTCTTACTTTGCTTCTGTATGTTTTTTAGGCTAGGAGCTCGGTGCCTCACACAAATGGAGTCTTATCTGATCTGCGTGACATACCGTATGAATTCTTGCTATTTGTCATTTTAATTTCTTGTATTAGCTTTCATTTCCTTTTGGATGCACGAGTTTTGGTTAAGAATGTTAGACTGAGTAACTAAGGCGGAGTCTCATCTACTTGAGGGGCTGAAAGTCATAATTTCTTGGTGGAGTCGGAGTAAAAGTTTCCCTTAGAGACATTTGTCATGTGATTACCTATGCGTTCTTTCTGATATTCTCAGAACGCAATTCCGTCATGGTAGATTTAAAATTTCAAAATGCACACCCTAGGCTGAAGGATTTGATAGGTGTTACTTTGGAAATCCCTTATTTAGTGGTTCTGTTATGCTCATATGGTGCATGTGCTCCTTTGCTAGTTGATCAACTACTTACTTACAAATCCCTCTATTTAATTGTTTTTAATGCATTTCTTAGTAATATTCCCTAAATCCCTTGGTACTTTGAAGTCCTCATACAAACATACTCCTAGGGTTGGACTGGGAGAAGATTCTGATGATAGCAATATAGTAAATTTATATTTTAAACGAATTCTTCATGGGTTGTACACTACCCTATTTTCTAAGAACTCATGATGCTTCCCACCTTATTTTCCTTTTAAAAGAAGCGTGATTTATTTTGCCTATTGCCTTAAGAACCTACTGACATGTATTGCGGACTTCACAGGCAGAAACCTCTGTTTCCTTCTTTTGAATCGGCAGATATGCGTTCTTTAGCAGAGAGTCTAAGCAGGTATTTTTTAACATGAATGCCTTTACTTGATGGAATACATGTACTGTTATTGTATACATTCTGTCCATATCAAGGATGATTTAGGTTGCCTACTTTCTTATTTCCATGCATCATATCTTGTGCAGGGATATAGTTCGAGGCAGTCCAGAAGTTAAGTGGGAAAGCATCAAGGGCTTAGAGAATGCCAAACGTTTGCTCAAAGAAGCAGTAGTCATGCCGATTAAATATCCGAAGTAGGTCCCGTTAATGAACACCTCGTGTATGACAACTTTGTAGTACACAGTTATACGTGTTACTTCTTACATTGGTCTGGCTCCTTTATTTCTTAGTTCCTCTGTTCTAGCTCTTGATATCTTTGGAAATAATGTCGAGGAGAACCAAAAGTATTTCCTCATGTTCATCCATTTTATGCAAGAAAATTTTGATTCTGTTTCTGGAAGCTACTTTTCTGGCAATTTTTTAATAAAATTTAAGGAAAGCAAATTGAATTTCTAACTGATAAAACTTTTGAAATAATGCATTATGTTTTCTAGTTAACCTGATCTTTTCTTTTCGCTAGGTACTTTACTGGTCTTCTATCACCGTGGAAGGGTATTCTTCTCTTTGGCCCTCCAGGGACCGGAAAGGTTTGCAATATTTAACCCTCCTATTGATTGGTTATGTTTTCTTTTCCAAGTTTCCGTGCTTTGTTTATTTTTGTTTTCCATTTCTTGCTCCAGAGAAGTTATCCATATTACGATTGTACTATTCCTTGCTCATGTGCTGATGGTATTCTTAGCTTCTCCTATATTGCCCTTAGAAAATTTACATGCAATAAGCTGCTTGTTACAAATCTTCTTAGAGAGGCGGACGATTTTAATGCAATGCACCATCTCAGTTATCCTTTACAATGATATTTTGATTGTTAATTAACTTAACATCTGATGTTGCAGACAATGCTTGCAAAGGCCGTTGCAACAGAGTGCAAGACCACATTTTTCAACATTTCAGCATCGTCCGTTGTCAGTAAATGGCGTGGTATGTCAGAGTTGAGCAATTTTCTGAAGATCATGTTTGTTTGTTTATTATCATAAAATGGGTAATCAAACTGGGATAAACGGAAGGTCCAAATTTGCTACCTTGTTGTGAAACTTTATAACAGTGATTTAATTGAGTGTAGAAATTTTTCTTACTATTCATATAAATTATTCTTTATTTCCTTTCTTTCAGATTTCAATGTTTGTATGACCTTTCAGGCGACTCAGAGAAGTTAGTGAAGGTGTTATTTGAGCTGGCTAGGCACCATGCACCATCAACTATATTTATTGATGAAATAGATGCAATTATTAGTACACGTGGTGAAGGACGGAGTGAGCATGAAGCAAGTAGGCGTTTGAAGACGGAGCTCCTCATACAGGTGATGTTTTGTTTTTTATGAGTGCATTGCGTGTGGTATTTCCACTCCTCATATGTTATATTGCTAATCACTATATCTTGTTTTCCACCTTGCAAGTTACCTGGGTGGTATTTATCCATTAGGACCACTATTTACTATCCAACTATTATTAATACTATATCATTTCAAAGTTATGTTAACACTATCCGTGCACTTCTTGGTATCTATGTTCCGAGCATCAGAACCCTTGTTGTATATTTATTTGTTCTGAGGTTGTGTCCCGCAGCGTCACTGGTGTCATAAGTAAAAGTTACCTAAAAATTTTATCTTTTTCAGTTTTGTAGGCATTTGTTTCCTAAATGTTTCAGCAAATCGTTTTGAATTATATTAAAATTTGAGTAGTTCTCAGTATGTGACACATTGGTCTCAGATTTCATTTTTGTACATGTCAACTATGCTAGTTCGAAAGTTAATTACTTTTATTAGATTGCAGATGGATGGTCTGACACGGACAAATGAGCTTGTTTTTGTTTTGGCCGCAACAAATCTTCCCTGGGAACTTGATGCAGCAATGCTCCGGCGTCTTGAGAAGCGAGTATCCTTTTGAAAAGTTAAATGATGCTCAGTGATAGGTGCTAATAAGAGTATCCTTTGCATCCACTTTTGTTAATCAGGTTCTTCCTTGACCATGAAAAATTAGATTCTTGTGCCTCTGCCTGAACCAGAAGCAAGAAGATCCATGTTTGAGGAGCTCTTGCCACTAGTACCTGGTGAGGAGAAGCTTCCTTATGATTTGTTGGTGGAAAAGACAGACGGGTATTCAGGTTCAGATATTCGGTTGGTGTGCAAGGAGGCTGCCATGCAGCCCTTGAGACGTTTGATGTCATTCCTTGAAGTCAAAGAGGAAACGGTGCCTGAGGATGGTATGAGACTCCAACATGTTATGCCTCTTCTAACATAAGTACTTTTATAATATTCTATTTCACTACATACCTGTGAACATGTTACCGGATGAGAAACATATAGATACATCTAGGGCTCCAAGGCCTTGCTAAGTTTGCTTTGGGGTAAACAATGTCCCCTCAAACTATAACTCACTAGTTGCTCCCAAATTTATTAAAAATGCCTGCATATAAGTTCAAAGTTAAATTCTAATTTTTGTTAAAGCCTTCAATTTGAGCAAGAGTGGCCTTTGCTTAGAACAAAGGACATACTTTGTCAAAAGCTTATACCAGAATTGTTTTTTGTTGCAGAACTACCTAAGGTCGGGCCAATTGGACATGGAGATATTGAGATAGCTTTGAAGAACACAAGGCCTTCAGCTCATCTCCAGGCTCATCGGTACGAGAAGTTCAATGCCGATTATGGTAGTCAAATACTCCAGTGACGGCACATCACCAGACTTGTGTTGCATGGCTAGGTATACTTTTCTTAGTTTTGCGGGTCACTGACAAACATTGCCCGGACTTTTAAATATTCTAAGAAGCGCGCGATTTATGCGAAATTGAATAAATAGTTAGCTGTTTTCGGAGGGGAAATAGGTTAATTATGTTGTATTTTAAATTTTTAATGATTCAGATTTGCTGTATGAACAAGTTCATGAACAAGGTTAGTGCTTTTTTCGCTGAAACGAATTTGCAAATTTTATGCATTTCACCTGACTTGTTATGGAAATCTTTCCTGTTTTGTTTTTCTTCCTATGTTATAATACGAGTTTGAGTTTCATTTGAGCAGACAAATGAATTAGTAGGACGATTATGCCCCTTGTAACATGCTTGGTAGAGGGTTCAGAACAAGAGGGGTTTTTTTTTTGCGCATCCTCATCCTCTTAAAATGGGAGGGTTTTTTTTATATATATTTTTTTTTCTGATGAACAAGAAGTTTTGAAACGACGATATTGAAGAAAATATATATTAAATAATTACATATTGACTCTGTTCTTGAATATTCGACTTAAAACCTCCCATTACCATGAAAAGGGTTTTGACAAACTTCTTACACAACAATAGCTTTCTCCAATGTCTATGAAGGACCACAGTCCACACCCCTAACTCCAAAATGTCAAAATTCGACGTATTCAACCTAGAACATTCCAAAATCCAAACCCTAAACTCCCAAATGAAAAATGCATGCACACACTAAACCCCAAAATGACCTAATAAGTCCTCACCTCACACTCCAAATGCCATGCAAAACGAAATTCCCAAATACCCAACACACCAAATCACCAATTAGAGGCTACTAGTCTTTCATATATAACATAATAGAAAAGCTAGGGTTAATAATAGACTTCATATTACAAAGAGTCATCCTACCACAAAGGAACTCATTACTCCATAAGCCTACCAATTAGCATTAGAGCAGAGAAACAAAAGAGCTACTCATAAACCATGTTAGTTGAAACCCCTCCAACGAATCAGCCATTTCTTATAAACCTCAAGTCAGACCATGCTTTGGCCAATGTTTGTTTCGCATCCTCATCCCCTTCGTGGTACATACCCTGCCAGTTACATCGCACGCAATAATTAACCAACTAAATATGTTTATGTTTGCTTGGATGCAAGATTCTCAAGCTCACCTTCATCACGTCTATCATTCCTAGCATCGCTTCTTTCTCATCTTCATCCAGCTTTGGCCCCTGATGTACCATCAAAATATTAGAAAATTGAGTTTCATTTCTACCCATTCTGAAACATACAATGGAAATTGGGGTGGATGTAATTAAATATATACCTTCTCCTTGGTCTTGAAGTCCAACCAGTAATCCTTTGAAGTTTTAGCCAAATAGACAACAACCCTAGCGGGCTTAACCAGCACCTTACACTTCTCTGGAGCAATCTCCCTGTGCAGTTTAGGGATAGTAAGTCTGTAGTTCTTTCCTTGAACATCATGGAACTTGATATCGAAGGATGTAGGCTTGAAGTCAGTCTCTATCTTCTCCTGATCAACTCCCTCCAGAGATGTGTATATCTGCAGGAGCAAGGAAACATGATCAACAACGAAAAGCCTAAAACTAGCAACAGAAAAACACACTACCAGTAGTTATCCGACCCAACATGGTAAACACTTGCTCACCTTCACTTTATCATTGTCTTGATCCCAGCTGAACGACGGAAGCATATCATGATGCGGAGCTTGGGTCTTAAATTCAGTTGAAATGGGAGTTGGAATTTGCAAGGTAGGTAAAGCAGCATCCCCTGGTGACAACTGAAATGACCAAGCCACATTAGCTGCTAAACCCTATAAGCAAACAAACAGAAGAATCTTCCAAAATGATACAATGAATCTCATTCTTTCAAGCTTCAAACATAATAAACTTTCACAATGGTAAAATATAAAGAGAGCATTATGGGATTGTTTTGAACTCAAAACATTTACTGGAGGACTGGTAGGGTTTATATGAAGTGATCCAAAATCAGTCTCAAAGAGGAAACTATATCTTTGACACACAATCAAACACCAAAAATCAGGTTCTTCATAACTATAAACTCTCCCTGAATATCACATGATCAGGAGTGATAAATTTTTCACCCTTCAGCTCACAGGAAGTAACAACAACAACAACAACAACAAAATAATTGGGGTACATTTTTTTAACATTATCTTTAGAAAAAGACGGAGCCTTTTTCTTCCATAACACTAAACCCCAAGCGGTACAATAATTTTGGGTACATTTTCAATCAATCACATTTTCGAAAAAAGCTTTCGTAGACATGTTAAGGATACGCAAAGAAGATAGAATACAGGCTACAAAAAAGAGAGTAGAAGTATAAAAATGGGACCTTTTCCAGAGTGCGAATCTCAGAGGCAATGAGGTTAAGGATACGGGGTCGTTTCGCAATGCTCTGAAGGTGGCGGAGCTCCTCCAAATCCAGCGCCACTAGGTCTGCCATTTTCGTTCTTTCCGGTGCTCTACACTTTGTTTTTGGTGGTTTCTGTTTCTGAGTGACTGTCCAAGGAAAAAGACCTCTTGGCTGGTTTAGATGAGAGAAAAGCTACAGAAAGTGTATGCTAGAAGCCATTTAGCGTGGGAAAGGGCATGGGTAGAGTAGGAAATTCAATTGTCCAAGAAGATTCTAGAGTCCGCAGAAGCTTGGTAGTGGGCTGCCTATAATAAACAATTGATCCAACAATGTCGTTAACCCGCTAGATTTTAGTGATGAAATCAGGTGAGTAACCCACTCAATTTACAGATTTTGATGATCGAGCCAGCTTGTGTCAAAGGAGGATTTTTAAGACTGACTCCTACCCATCAATGTCGTTAATTGACATCGTTAGTAATGGTATTGTCCCAATATTGGAGAGGATTTAGCAAGATCTATGTAGATCTCATCAGTTAAGGAACAGAAAAGGAGGATGTGTACGGGATCGGTTGACATTGGTTCCACATCAATTCGAAAAAATTTAGTGATTTAACGACTCCGACCATATTGTGAAGCATGCATTAGGATTCAAAAATGAAGGGAATTTCTGTCCCCATTTTTACTATCATGAACATCACTCACAAGTCACAATAGGGCAACAGAAAAGTTGTGACATTTGGTATGCTGATCAAAACTTGTAATTTGTGCCTTGTTTGTGTTCATTTAGAATGGTTTGAATCTGCCTTTGCAATTGAGCCCTTGTTTGGTAATTAGAAGCCAACTTTCTGTCCACCTCCTCTTTCTTAGCTAAAAGCTCACACTTTCTCCTCTCAGCTGCACCTATCTCAGGATTACTTCTGCCTTGGAATTTCTTAAAGCTTGACTCAATCTGAAACAACCAAAATTACACATTGTTGTCTATGAGTACTAAATCCCTAAAGTTAAATATGTCAATTTCGAAAATAAGAGATGGCTTCATTTTGACCTCATTGATGCCCAGCTTCAAATTTTGAATTTGCATTTGACATTCAAAAGCAAAATTTTCCACCTTTTGCTTGAATTCCTTGATTTCAGAGCCCTTCAACTCATAAAACCTGTTCTTTTCCTTCTCCAGCCCATCAAGCTCCTCCACCTCACTCTTCAAAACCCTAATTTCATCCCCAATTCCGATTGTGAAATTAAAATCGAGTTCAACCCAATTAACCGATCAATTGAAAAATTAATAATACCTGAATTGATGCGAACCGATTTGATGTTTCTCGTCGAGGCGATCGATCTCGGACCTCATAGCCCAGATCTTGAAGCTTTGCGATGCGATCTTCTGATCCAGGGCCAAGCACCTCTGCTCCGTTGCCCTCATGCTTGCGAGCTTCAACGCCAATTCCTGAGACTTGTTCGTTTGCACTTCTTTCTCCGCCTGGAAACGAAGCAAGAATGCATCAGATTTCGCTCCGGAAAATTGACGAAAGGGAAAGTTTAATTTCGATTTGGTTTTCTGTGCAACCAAACAGGCGTTAGGGAAATTAGAGCTTGTGATGAGACCTGGAGGAGAGAGAGACGTTGGTTGCGGGTATGCTCCATGTGCTCGAGGCGTTCTCGAAACGCAGCGGAAAGCGCCATTGCAATTTGCAGCGGAAGAAGCCTCAGAAACTCTGAATTTAAACGGGATTTTGAATTCTGGTATATATATAGTGTGCGTTGAATTTTTTTTTTTGGAGAAAAATATCGAGTAGGAGAGCTTATTACATGGTTTTATTGTTATTATTATTATTTTAAATGAATCATCTCTAAAATTTATGTAAGTTCTACAACAAATTTAATATTGCCAAAATTCTAATTCATTATGTTGGATCCTAAAATGGACTAACGGAAATAGTCTTATTTATTATTGGAATGTTTACTTCTCGTCTACTTGAATGACTTGTGTAATAAAAAAAAAAGCATTTGGCACCAATAAGGTGTTGGCCAAAGAGCCTCCGATGCCTAAGTCAGTAGGTGTATAGAGTGCTATGTCGTGAGTTTGGCTGCATAAAGGCAATATGAATAGTTACTTTATGATAAGCGGGTGCTCCTTTATTTATAGTAGAATAAATAGAGTTATTGAAACCTTAATAATGTGGGCTTCAAGCCACCTCGTGAAATGCTAACACGTATCCTCGTGATCCTTAGATGGTTAGGTATTGTTGGTGGACCCGTTTGTGTACAGGGTGCCGACCGTCTAGCATGTTGCCCCCAGGTGCCGACCAAGTCCGCCTTGGTCGATCATAGGTGCGTTGGTGGTTAAATTGCCCTTAAAGGTGTGTGTTGTAGGGTGGTCGGTCGTCACTGGTCGATCGGACCGTAGGGTGTCAACACATTCTATCTAGAATAAAAACACTATTAATAGGAATAATGTTTTCATTATTGTTTAAGTGTTGAAGATAAATGGGACAGTAGGGTGTCAACACATTCTATCTAGAATAAAAATACTATTAATAGGAATAATGGTATGATATTGTTCTTTTGTTTAAATATATAAAATGATAATAATGGCAAGAGGCAATCAAGGGATATGCGAACAAAATTATACGTCAGAGTTAAGGTTAATATAGAATCTCATATTACGGTCTTACATTTAATATAGATACAAATTCGTCTTAATTATTAAGCTACTTAAATATAAATTATGGGGTAGAAATGTAGGATCAAATAACACATATTTTTACACATAATTTTACTTTCTTGTTGAGCCTTTAGATCTACTATAATCCAATAGTTATAATTACAATGAGGTACAAAATCCTTTATTATAAATGGCATGGATGCTGATATGGATTATAATTTACTAAAATTCTTCTATTTTTCTGTAAAAAATAAAATTCTTTTTTTTTCGTAAAATAAAACCCTATAAGTATAAAATTAGGAAGAAAGAAGAAAATGCTTCACCCTTCGGTATCGAATTCCTCTGTTGAATTCCCTCCATCCGCCATCTTAAAAGCACTCCTAATCTAATTTTTTGACGTCGTTGCTCTCTCAAGATTTTCCCAAAAATTGCCAACGTGTTCTTGTCCATTTTTTATCGTAAGACTCATACATTCTTCTTTGATGGAGATCATTGCAGGATGAGAGGGAGAAAAAAAAATGAAAGGTGTTGATGCTAAAAATAGACCAATTTAGAATTGTCGCTTCGAGCTTGTTTCACTCACTCTTTATGGGGGGTAGGGAGACCTGCAAAAGGGAGAGCATAAGTAAAGGAGCACTGGTGGGGTGCCGGCCTAGTAGTCTCCGATGCTTAAGTTAGTTAAGTGTGGAGGGATTTAGGCAGTGTAAGGATAGGGATCTCGTTACCTTTTTAGGGGAGATTCCCTTGTATTTATAGTGACATTAAATGTTGTTGGTGAGATATTTCGATGTGGGATAAATGTCTCTATCCCTGGAGCTGACGCGTATCCTGGTAGTTATGAGTTCTATGGCTGTGTTGACATGATTGGCCGATGGGTAGGCCGACCAGGTAGTGGCCTAGTGGCTTTTATCTTTTGCCCAAGACTGTGTTGGTGGGGTGCACCTGATGTTTGTGGATTTGTATTGTTGTGATTTTTGTTGAGCCGAAGCCAACTACGGTTTTGGAGAGTCTTGGTCGGTCTTGGTTAGATTGATCAGTTTAGGTACGAACAAAAGGCATATTGAAGAAGAGAAAGAAATATGGAAGGATCAATATGGGAACACATATGCAAGAAATTTTAATTATCAAACAAGGAGAGTTGAAGAATGTCCAAGGATGATTTCCCACAAGCACCTGTAATGCCCCGTTTAGGTTTATAGTATAAGAGCTTACGCAACCAGGCTTGGCATATGTTGTATTTTTTTATTAATATATATATATATATATATATATATATATCATAACTGTAAGAAAATACATTACAAATACTCGTATGATTAAAATTTGAAGAAAAAAAATTAGGGCGATTCCTCAAATTAAGTAAAAATTGATATAATACACTAATTACATGGTGCAAGGTTAAAGGCTATAGGTAGGTAGCTTTCTACGAGATTATTGGTAATCCATCTTAATTAATAAATATATTAATGATGAGGTAATTAAACGACAAGGACAGATGAATTCTTCAGTTGCTGACGCGGTTATCATCTTACGTATAATATTCATATAGTCAACAGAAAAAGAGATTGCTGCATGCACATGAAAAACTACATATATATATATATATATATATATATATGGAAGATCTTCATAACTTTTTAGTGCCTTAGTGAGAAAGAAATTGATAATTAATTTTTGAATAATGAATTATAAAACAAACGGTTAGTTTTGATATTATTTCGTAAAGTGAGTCTAATCAAATGTTAGTTATGTATTATGGAACCAACCAAGTAATTCGATCTAAAGTTCTTGTATTCATATATTATTAATGCAAATGTGACCAGGCAACTGCCGAAAACTGAAAACTTCCATGTGAAAGAGCTAGCTAGGGTAGTGACTGCTTTCGATGGTCTAAATTAAAAGAGGAAGCTCCACTTTATGAAAGCATCTTCCACGACTATACACCAATTAAAGGTGTCATTAAAGAAGCAATTGAGGCGCCTAATCGATCGTGCATGGATGATCCATAATTAAGCATGGTATATATGAAGCTAATCAACCTATCATTAATGGACTAACCCTACTTTAAAATCACAATTATCAACAAATTAATACCACAATCGGACAAGTGCCTTTGACCCTTGGAAACAAAAGCAAGGGTTGCAGCCCTACATGGATATAAAAATAAAAAAATTGAGAGCCATTTTATCACCACTGGCTACCATTTCATTAGGGTTAAAAGACAAATTCACATTACAAATGTCATTCGATTGCGACTTTTAATTATAATGAATAATTATTTTGTTATATATCGTTGGTTTTGCTATGAATGTATACAGAATAAGTTGGTGGAATTAATTAACTCCATCGCACAATGCATAGAATTCTCAACTTCAATCAAGAAATTGGATTATTTACAATCATCAATAATTCATTCATCATGTTATTGTGGCAACAAATGATTAATGTAATATGTGTCACGGAGGATCGTATAGAATATAGAAAAGGAATACCATATATTCTGTGTCGACAGAATCATTTTTAAGAATTATGGTGGTCCATGGCAGCATGCATTCTGCTCGATTGGCCTTGCTAGCTAGCTAATCCCATACCAAATCTCTCATTTTAAATGTCAAAAACTTACAAAGCCACCAAAACAAAATTGTCGCTGAGTTAGTTTCAGGGGAGAACTGGAGTATGCAGTTATAAACTCAAGACTTGATTCTTTGGTTATTTTGCGAGTTTCTAATTAACATTCTTTTGCATATAGGGTACAAATACGAGGCAGAACTTTCATGTTTGATACGTATCCAATGTAGTGTGTTTTAGGCAGAGGCGGAGGGAGATGGGGTCCAGAGGTGTCCTGGGCCCCACTAACTTATATATTTTTTATTATATAATATATATTTTTTTATTGAGTATTAATATTTTTTTTATTAAGTATTAATTTTTTTTTGGTTAGAAAATAAATATTAAATTGATTATAGTCTAAATTAGTATTTTTCTTTTCTTTGCAATTTTTAATTTGTAATTGATTTATTTATTAATCGTTGCACTTAGACCTTTGTATTTTTGATTTCTTACTTTTATTATGTTCTCTATGAATTCTATTAGATTTGTTTGAATTTATATTTAGTCAACATGTTTTTAGTTATAAAAAACATAACAAAAAAAAAATCAAAATACTGATCGAGGTATAACGATTTAAAAAAATGAGAACTCGTCAATGACAACTATTAATGTAATAAATTAGTTTTATGAATATAATGTTTCAGATGTTTGGTTAGTTTGATATATACATATATATAATATTATGTTGATGGGAACCATCAAATTATTTTGGTATAGATTATGAGTTATCTTATAAGTTCAATTTTCTTTTTAGAAGTGTTTTGTGAAATGTCCTCTCTCAAATTATATCCTGACTACGCCGCTGATCTTATATATGTTTCTTTAGTTAACAAAACAAAATGTGGCGTAGTGTCCATAGCGAATTTGTGTTTGAGAGTTTATCAGATCATGAGTTTGATTTCTTTTAAGATCATACCAAAATTATGTGGAAGATTCATACATGACAATGAGTTAATTTGATTCCCTCTAGTCATTTATGCGGAAGACCATTATTTAAGTGCAAATATGTGGTGATGGATTGTTGTGTGGCGGTGGGTTTAATTCCTCCTAGTCATTTAAGAGAAAGACCAAAATTTAAGTAGAAAAACATAACTGTAGAATACTGCGTGACAACGAGTTCAAATATTCTCCTTAACCTTCGTTTAAGGTGATATCATAGTTGAATAACATGTACAATCAGAATCCTTTATTCAAGACTTTCTTGTTAAGTAATGTAATGTTAATATGTTTTTTTTTTTTAATTTTATATTTTCTGGATTGACATACTCAATGACCCTACATGCATAAGAAAAATTCAAAGGAAAAAGGGTTAAGGGAATTAAGAAGAAGAAGACAAGTTACGAAGATAGCATGGATTGAAATGACACAAAATAAATGTTTGACAGATCGAGAAGCATATGTACGTCTAATAAAACATTGGACATAAAACATAAGCTGATAAGGTAGCATACATAAAGACACAGTTTATTGTATGACATATATCAAACCCTATGAAACTTGGCATCAAATCAATGCTCCAGCCGCATGTGCAAATCCCAATTACAAGCTGTGTATTATAGAACATGACACTTAATTAATTAATCTTCTGTCTCGTCACATAAATCATTAGACTAAATATCCAAATGGGCCAGCAGAGCGCCGAGCTACAACAATTTTCTGCATAATTAATACATTAGAGGAACTGATAATGATTCCGTTTGTAAATTTTTAATTTTATATTTTTTGTTGGAGATGTGAAAAAATTATATGTATGTTTTGAGAGGGAATATAAAAAAAAATGTAAATAAAACCATTTAGAATAATTTTATTTAGGATGATAGTTGCATCTGATCACTCCGGTGGTACCTACTCATATCACCATTTTGATTTATAGAATTTTCTTTGTACATATATTATAATCGGAACCGTTCACTTTCTAAATTAACATGTCAAGATCATCTTTGTAAAAAAACTAATAAGATTGGAGGTCGTTTAGTCGTTCATATATATCAACTAAATGGACGGTTCGTCATGATGATCTTAATTTTTACCAAAACTGTTGATTTATTTGATACATAAGAATTACTAAACGACCTCCAATCTTATTGATTTTTTACGGATATGATATTGACATGTTGATTTAGAGAATAAACAGTTCTTATTATGAAATATGTACAAAGACATTTAGTTGATATATATGAACGACTAAACGACCTCCAATCTTATTGGTTTTTTTACGGATATGATCTTGACATGTTGATTTAGAGAATAAACAGTTCTTATTATGAAATATGTACAAAGACAATTCGATAAATTGAAAGGGTGGTATGAGGAGGTACTGCAAGGGTGAGATGCAAGTTCTATTTCTATGTATTTATTTCGTTTGTAATCGTCATCTCATCTTCTTAGTCACCGATTCTTCTTCGTCATTCCTTCTTTATCTCATCTTCTTAGTCACCGATTCTTCTTCGTCATTCCTTCTTTATCTCATCTACTTTCTTTCTATCTCTAATACAAATATTAAAAATGATATGATATATTATCAACTCTTCTTCTTTGCTAATTTTAGTTAAAAGTTTGAAAGAAAACAATTTTCTTTGATTCTTTTTGTTTTAAATTAGAAGAAAATTGGGAAATCTCAGTGGGGTGTGAGAATTTGTTGGAGGGCATGTGAAGCATGTTGGGTGATGTCAACAGGTAGACCAGCCTCATCAGGTTGAACTAAGGCTGAGCTTACATTGTCTCCTCCCTCCCTCAGCTCTTATGACAGACAAACAAAAGCCAAGAAAAATAAATAAACAAAAGAGAAAAAGCTCCTTTGCAAAAAGTATCGGCAAGGCAATGACCAATGCTGACGGTTATTATAGGTAAAGCTTTGGCCGCCCATTCTCCTTCTTCAGGATAATAAAAAGAAACCAAACATGGCCTTTCCCTTTTTACACTTTACCATTTCATTATCTCATTTTTTAGACAGAATCTTAATTAGAATGGCAGAAATCGAGCGTAATTATGTTGAATATAACAGATGAGGTGTACTGATATGCAGAAATGTATAGTTACGGATTTGAAAGGAAAGAGATTTTCTTTGCAACCAATCAGAAAATAATGTACATACCTATATTGATGCGATAATATATATATATTGGTAATGAAACGACATTGAAATTAAATTGTACTTGGAATAATAGTTTTTACAACATGATGATCTGATCTTGGGACTTTGTCACACTTTTAATAAAGTCAAATAATGGCTTTGTGTCTTCTCTAACAAAATACTAAATATGCTGATGCTGCTGAATGATCAATTTTGTGCTGTCATGGCCTACTGATCTGAAGAGTGATTCTGTTTTGTGAAGAATAGAGATGCGAGGAGAGCTCGTTATCTTTTTACCCCGTCAAAAAGTAAATATTTACGTCATCAGCTATAGCTCCCATTTTTTTAGTTAAAATGGTCTTCTCATATAAACTTGGAAGTTCACCATGCTTACAAGCATCAAGTACACCAAGCTTTGATGACATTTCACTGCCTGAAAAAATAAATAATCAAACAGAAGAATCAGACCACGTTTCATCAAAAAAATGGAATTACAAATTCTTTGTGCATGACGTTCGTTTTTTATTTAAAATCAGACAGACATTAATATTGTTAATAGCAAATATATAACATGTAAATAACGGGTAGTTGGATAAGTGAGTAACCGCTCATTGCATTGATATACATATATATATATATATATATATATATACAAATTTCTTTTACACTTTTGCCTTTTTGGCCTATTTTACACATATCTTTGTCATAATGAATCATGTTAAAGTAAAAAAATGAAGTAAATTAATTAAAGAAAGAAGCTATGGTTGTTTTACCTTGGCAGAGGAAGAATAATCCGCCATTGAAGCCGATGATGTCGAAGTTGATGAAGTTGTTGTCGCTGTTGACGTTGGAGATGAAGTAGCTGACAAGGAAGACAACCCAAGATTGTAAGCCATGGTGCCATCAGGTTGAAACAGACCATAATTCCTCTCCGATGTGGGTCCGGGCTTCATATTCTCATTAAACAGAGCAAACAGATAGACTTCAAGTCTCATCCTCGGCCTCAACGGCGTCCCTTCATTCGCCAACTGCCTCCTCAAAAGATTC
Organism: Oemleria cerasiformis; assembly: GCA_037349345.1. Taxonomy (NCBI): domain Eukaryota; kingdom Viridiplantae; phylum Streptophyta; class Magnoliopsida; order Rosales; family Rosaceae; genus Oemleria; species Oemleria cerasiformis. Next base: position 456,440 of record JAZGTL010000015.1, on the reverse strand, counting down.
CGATTATAAATCGCCGCATTTTGCAAAGTCGCTCCAATTTCATCGCCGTCGCCTTTGGACGGCCACCCTGTCTCCGACACCTTCACCTCAATGCCGTTGAAGCCGAGCCTCGCCATGGCGTAAATGGCTGCGTCTACTTGCGCATATAACATGTTATCGTAGTGCAATTTGGTGAAAGGATCCACCATGCCTGAATTCGGGTTGAAGATGACGTAATCCAAAGAGATTTTATTGGGATTGTCTTTGTAAGCAAAATAGGGGTACGCATTGATCCAAAATGGCGCCTTCGTGGCGTTCAAGAATTGCAACAATTGTGACATGACACCGGAGACTTCACCCTTGAAGTTCCCGGCGGACGGCGGGTACGATTCTTCGAGCACCGCCAATGAACAAGGCGTTGAGACTTTGATGTATGAGTCGACGCCGAGCTGGGTTAGTGCCGTTTGGATGCTGACCATGGCCGGGACAAGATTGGATAAGAGGACGGTGGTGTCGTCGTCGGTGAAGACTTCGTTGCCGACGGCAATGCTGGTGATTTTTGTGGCGGGAACATAAGGCTTGATGTGTTGACTTACCCATTGATAGGCGGCTTGTGGGTTCATCAGCTGGCCTAACATTGCGTTCTCGATTGTCACCATTAGCTCCACGCCGGAATTCGCAAATGCTGTGAGGATTTGCGGGTTTGTGTCATAGATTCTTGCTTTCGTGACTCGGAGGGAGCTCAGGAGGTCGAGGACTTTTTGCGGCGGGAGAAGATTGTTGCCTAGTTGGCCGTAGTTGATGCCGAGTGATGAGACCGGACCCAAATCTGTAACGAAACAGTTTTAGACAGCGAAACAAACACGAAAACAAACGAAAACATAAAAGAAAAACCGAAAGGGTGCGTACCTGAGAAACAGAGTGACCACAGGAGGACGATCTTGAAAATGGCGACTTTGTTGAAAGAATTTTCCATTGATGGAGAGGGGTTTGAGGAATGATTGAGGAGAAAAAGTGATGGGGAAGAGAGGAGATATAGTGATTTGTTGGATGGGGAATGGGAATGGGAATTCCTTTCTTTTCTTGGTTGAAATTTTTGGGGTTTGGTTATGGGTTTGTCTTTGGTTTGAGTTTTGGGTGGTAACCCCTTAGCCGGGGTTTAAATGACTTGCATTTTCTTCGACTCAGATGTTTTTTTTTTCTTTTTTCTTTCTTTCTATCTTCTGATAAAGGCAAAGAAAGGGCAATCCCACTAAGCTGCCCAAAACTTAAATATATAAAGAGAACAACTAGCTTGGTCTTGTCTTAACAGCGAGAGAGAAAATGAAAACCAGGGGGTTGAAATTGAAAGAAGTGAAATCTAGGGGTTTATATAGGCACCCAACTTTAATTTGACTAGACTTGAAGAAGAAAGATAACTACTCAGGATTCACATTAAATATTTGCGTGTGTATCGTGTTTGTTTTGTGTATTTTAACACGAGTGTATAACATAAATTATATGTCATGAATTTCGGTCATTATATTATTCCCACATGAATTATATGTATTGTAACACCACGTGATAATGTAACAATCAAAACTTTCTTAAACGTTTTTAAACATACACAATTTCGAGGCATGCATGTAAACAAGTAGCCTTTTTCATATGCGTTTCAAAGGCATGAACCTCCTCTTACAATAATTAGGATTGATAATAAGTCATGAGTTTCAAATTAAGTTCATGCTTGTAGAAAATTAAGATGAAGATAATTAATACATCACCGTCTTTATGCTAAAACAAACTATTTTGATTGAGTATTTGACAAACTGCAAAAAATTGTGATATTTTTATATTTTATAAGTGAAATGTCGTAATTTGATTTTGACGAAAATTATATATAATAACAACATTAAAATTAAATTCGTGACTATTAGCCATGCATGTTATCTTGTTTTTTCTTCCACACTTGGGCAAACATAGGCAGCTAGTTATAGTAAAAAGTAAGTATCATCACAGTTAAAGTTGGTCAAAAGAAAATAACCCAATTGTGATAGTAGTCCAGCTTCTACACCTCGGCAGACACTAAGACGTCTTGGCTCATGAATCATAATTACCTTTTTCCTTGCTTCCTCTTGTTTGCAAAATTTGTTCTTAAGCGTTTTGGTCGGTGAAAATGTACAAACAAGCAAAAAGATTGAGAACGATGAGTTTATTTCTTTCCCCTCTTTTCTTTTCTAGAGGTGTTGAGAAAAAGTTGAAAGAGAAACGTTTTTTACTTTTCAAGATTCAAGAATCAAGATTGTTTTTTTTTACTTAATTTGGGCCAATATTACTTTTCTTTTCAATGTCGTGTGCTACTTCTTCTTTTACTTGTTAATAAGATTCCAATATATATATTCAAGTTCTAATGTAAATGCATGGAACTAATTGTTAAAATAAAAGAGTCTTGGCTTTTCCATGTCTAATAAAAATAGAAGATTCAAAATCCAAATTTAACAACTATATATATATATAATTTGTTGATACATGAAACTCTTAGAAATTAAATCAAAAATCCTATTTTTGCATAAATAAATAAATAGTCCTTAAAATTGATAAAAATATGTGAACTATACATATTTAATTTATAATTTCTTTCATTTCAAGCAATGTCGTAAATATCTCATAAGTCTAGGTATAAACTATTGCATACACTAAAATAGTAAACCAACAAGTTTTAGTCACACGTACGTACATTAATTTGTTTGTGTGGCATCATAATCTAGGCAGCTAGATACAATTATTCATGTAATTAACTAAATAATATAGTAATAAAAAAGTTTTAATGTCAGGACCCGTCCAGAATTTCCCCTCGAAATTCGGGAAAAACCCTGATTCCGTCTGACAACCTAAGGAAAGGTTCCCAAAATACCCTTCAATTCTTACAAAATAATAAATAAAATTGTCCGGGTTGTTACAATTAATTAAAAAGGTAACAGTAAAAATTTGTGACCCTAAACCAAAAAAAAACCATTAACCATGCATGGTGGTCAAGTAGTAAAATATATAATATATATATATAAAAGGAGCCCTAGATAAGACTATTACTTTTAAGAAGAAGACAAAACAATAAGGTGTCACAAATTAAACATACATATATGTAATAGGTTTATTACTTAAAATACACCAAGAATAAGTCAGTGAGTCTCAAAATACACCAAGAATTGAAATTTACCTCAGTTTGCACCATGAACAGTAATACCGTTAAAAACGTTGCATAATTTCACCAACACCGTTACTAACGCTGTTATGAATGGTTATGTGGGAGGGTATTTTAGTCATTTTGGTCATTAGCTCATTCATCCTCTGCCAACTACCCAAAACGACGTCGTTTTGGCTCCAAATTCATCATCTCCCTCACTTCGCACACCTCTCTTTCTCTCTCGACTTTCCCTCGCTCTCATCTTCTTCCACCAATACGGAGAGAGCACATCAGCTCTAGTAACCAAGGCAGCGAGTCATTTACTGAAAGAAAACGACGACGAAGCCTGCCCTTCACCCTCATCTCCTCTGCATCATCAACCTCTGCTTTCTCGAAGAAAAATCGTAAACCATCAAGAAAATGTCCATCACTCGAAATCGCTAACCAGGGCTTCGCCCACTGCCCATGGTGATCGTCTCCTCCTCACGAGTTCAACGGACTAAGTCATGAGCCACGAGGACCACCGTGGCCCAAACGGCGAATCAAAACCCGATGAGGACCCGAGAGCTACTCATAGAGTTTGAGGCCAAACGAGGTAAAATCGAACCTCATAAGCTTAAGATTAAGATTATTCGTGTTGAGGGTGTTTCCTAGGACTGATTACATGTTGTTTTGGTGCGAGGATCAACGGCGGACGGGACGAAGCCTGAAATTGCAGAGCCGCGTGATAATTGTTGGTTTTTCATACCCCAAGGTAATCATTGGAATTTTTTTCGATACCATTAGAATCGTCTTCTTGAGAGCTTGTTGGTAGACTAATTGCATGGTGGTTTTAACCCAGGAATGGCGGCGGTCGATGTCGTCAAAAAATGCAGAGTCGCACAGACCACCACGAAATCCGACGATCTAGCCTCTGTAACTACAACAGCGAGTCCGTGTGCTCCATCCACAGCAACGAGTCTGTTTGCTCCAATGCAATCCAGATCTTATCCGGGTCCCGCTTCGGAAACCCGAAAACCACGAAGACCTTATTTAGGTGGTCCAGGTTCAGGTCTGAGATGGTGCGGTGGAAGAGGAAGCCTCGGGAGTCGAGGTCTTGGTCGGAGATTGAGTAGGTGTTGGTGGTTGGGATGCGGCGCGAAACGGTGACGTTTTGAAGGGGAATGGAAATGGTGGTAGAGGATCGGGTGGGTGAGAGGGAGACGAGGGAGACGGAGACGGAGGATCGGGTGGGTGGGTTGGGGAAGATTGGGTAATAAAATTAGTTTTAATTTAAAAAAAATAATTTTAATATATAATTTAATAAAATATATCAAATGTCTTAATTGCCCCTATAAATTTTGTAATATTACTGCCACATCAGCATTTTTAACGGCGTTAATAACAGAAACTGACGGATGGTGCAACGGAGGTAACAAAATGTCTATTCTGGATGCAAACTGAGACAAATTTCAATTTTATGTGCATTTTAAGATTCGATGACTTGTTCTAGGTATATATCAAGTAATAAGCTTATGTAATAATATTCGGTCTTTTATTTTAATAAAAAGAAAAAGAATAAAATAAAAAAGTGAATTTACGTGATTAGGCCAAATTGACCTCTTAAAAAGGTTTAGCCAAAAACATTTAATTTGGTATATATTATGTTGATAAGGGTTGAATCTAATACGTGGGAATGATGGAGACCAAATATGAGTGTCGTCCTACGTACTTATGTTTTTTTAAGAGCTTACTTTACCAGGTGGCCATGGCCTTATTTCCATAAATTCATGTAAAGCACTTGTCATATCTGACGATGCACTTCATCAAATTAATATACCGTCAAATTTTGTTTCCTAAACATTTCCACACGTGCACAAAACACAATATAAGTTTGGCCATGGATCGATTGTGTCATTGTATTGTTGAATGTCAACTTTGTCGATCAATGTTGTTTTAGATTATTATAACAAATGATCAGCTAGATGACTGTATTTTTGCAGCCATGGATGACTGTATTTTTGCAGCCATGGTTGCCCAAGAACCTCTTTAATTTTTTCTTTTCCAAAGTTGACCAAGAAACCCTTTTTTTTTTAGAAGAGTTGACCAAGGAACTTGGATGATATGCAATTGATCATTGGTTTATTAATTAGGAAAGCAATCACAAGAAGTTTAAAATTTGATCAAAATAATTAAGTGGGGTGTATTCTAATTAGAATTGTGAAGGATTTAAAAACAATTATAAATTTTCGTGTATTCAATTAGAATTTTAAATAACTAAAAATATGTCCACACAAATTCTAATGTATTCAATTAGAATTTGATATAACTTATCAAATGTCCACATAAAAGTAGGTGTATTCAAAATCTTGTAAATTTTTTACAATTTCATTAAAGCAAGGATTTAAGTGAATTTTGGTAGGCCTAGTAAGTGAAAAATATAAATACCAATTGCCATAGCAATTCCATCCCTCCCACCTAACATTTGTGTGAATTCTCTCCCAGCAAAATAAAAATAAATAAAATAAATATGATTCATCTTCATCCAAGTTCATATATACGACCAAATAATTTTGGAATCTTCCATTGATGCACATTCAAAAAGACATCTATCATGAAATTATTTGTCCATGAATTAACATGGTTGATGAATGCATCATACTCTTCTTTGATAAATTCGATTGAACTCTTTGGATTGGATGAATCGATGAATTCATCGACAATCTCCTTGCCACGTTCAATGAATTCGATTGATTCAGCATGCTCCTTTTCGATGAATTCGATTGAACACTCTTCAGATTCAATGAATTCATCAATTAGAATTAGCCCTTAACGTTTTTTATTGATTCGTCATATATAGAACATCATCGATAAATTCATCCTACCCTCTTTCGATATTCAATGAAATGATGAATTCATCGATTACCTTGTTGGGTATATATTCCCCGCCTCCATTTGCTGGGTCGACATCTTCACCACCTTCATTCTCAATCTATAGCATATTAATAGATAGGTGGTTTGAAAGATTATATATAGTTTAAATAGGAGTAATAGTCCCTGAAATTTACCATAATTTTAGAAATCGTCACTAAACTTCATTATTAGTTTTCCCCGTTCTTGAACTTTACCATAATAGTTGATTTAGTCCCTCCGTAAAAAAATCGAACGGAATCCGTGAGAAAAATCTCACTTGAAAGGACGGTTTTGCCCTTTATTTTAACGGATTTCGTTCAAATTTTTGACGGATAGACTAAATCAACTATTGTGGTAAAGTACATGGACGGAACAAACTAATATTGAAGTTTAGGGACATTTTTTAAAATTATGGTAAAATTCTGGGACTATTGATCATATTCTTCCTTATATATATATATATATATTGATTCGGTAGGAAAGGGTATTGGTGCATTTTGTCGATAAAGGTGATTATATGATATTGTTGTGAAAGTTGGAAGAGTCTAGTAAAAAAAAAGTTGGAAGAGGAATATTGAGAGCCAATATTAAGTCTGAAGGGATGGTTATGGAATGAACCTTCATATTTTCTTTATTATAAAAAAATTTTAAAAAGTAAAAAAAAAAATTAGACCAATTCTAGCTAAATCCAAAAAATCCAATCAAATTTGTATTACATGTGTATATAAATGCATAACAGTCTTTAAATAGAATGTTCCCTAAATTCATGTAAGCCCAAGACAATTCTATAAAGTTCCATGAATCCATCACTTAAAAAATGTCTTTATAAATAATTTATAATTATAATTGAAAACACCCTTAATGCGTAGGAAAAGAATCCAAGCTTACCAACGGCAAGGATTAATGTACTTATGTATATGCTGGTAAGGTATAAAATACCCACATTATATCACGTAATTATTATATTTGCAGAAAATTAATCAAATTGGAAATTGTTTCGCGGTTCTTATGTATCAAAACAACAACAAAATTTGGTAACAATTAAGATATTGACAGTGAACCGTCAATTGAAGTGATGCACATAGATAACTAAACCATCGTCAATTTGTTTGATTTTTTGCGGATGTGATATTTACATGCATATGATGTTTTAAGCAATCAACTGTTCCAATTAATACATTTGAATAGAAAATAATCAGTAACCAATTATAGGAATGATCACATTCATTTTAGAGTGAAAGCAATAAGTATTTTCCCATATGATATTGCATGATCAGAGATATTAAATAAAATTACTTTCACATGTAAAAATTAAAGGGTTGATGATAAAATAGTTCCCTTGTATTTTGTCGCTAATATGACATATACTCTCACCTTCAAAATTACGTTGTTTTGATAATTGAATTTATTCGGAAATATTTATACGTGCACTATACTTGTATATATGCCAATCTCATACGTACGTGGACATAGGCAATATGGTATGATGGACATGTGGAGATATGGAAGTGTAAGTTAATTAGAGGCTTATTAATCGAGCTAGTCATCGGGAAGTCTTGGATATATGAATGAAGTGATGGATGGATGGATCGAGTATGGTTGGTGAAGAACTTTTTATATATAATTATTTAAAATGCACTCAGAATAAGTCAGCAAATCTCAAAATGCACAAAGAATTGAAATTTACCTCACTTTACACCAAGAACAGACATTCTGTTACCACCGTTACACCATCCGTCAATCTCTGTTACTAACGCCGTTAAAAGTGATGATGTGACAGTAATATTACAAAATTTGTATGGACAATTAAGACATTTGTAATATTTTTTTAAATTTAAACTAAAATTATTTTTAAAAATCAAAACAAATACCTTTCCCCAACCCACCCGACCGTCTCCCTCTCTGGGCCTCTGCCCACTACCCAAAACGACGTCATTTTGGCTGTAAATTCATCACCATCATCGATCTCGTCTTCATCATCCATCATCGACCTCATACCCCATCTTTTCCGTCTTCCTCTCACCCTCATTCTCCTACACCACCTTCTGCTACGCCGCCCTCTCCTCCGGCTCCACGGCCGAGAAGCTCCAACATGCCATTCGCCTCCTCGAGTCTCAGCTCCGCTCCGAGGTCCTCTCCCGCCACTCTGACCTCATCTCTCACCTCTCCTCCCTTCACCACGTTGATCACGCTCTCTCCACTGTTCGATCCTTCGTTCAATCCCTCCAGTCCTCCCTCTGTCACGCCCGATCCGAGCTCTCCGACCCCCTAGCCTCCATCCGCACCCTCACCACCCAGCTCCAGAATCTCCACACATCCTCCGACCGTCTCCACCATTCGATCAGAGCCCTTCGCCTCTCTAGTAAGCTCCGCTCCGTCACCTCCGATGACCCCGAACGTTATTAACTGATGGATGATGAAGACGAGATCGATGATGGTGATGAATTTGCAGCCAAAACGACGTCGTTTTGGGTAGTGGGCAGAGGGAGACGATCGGGTGGGTTGGGGAAGGGTATTTGTTTTAATTTTTAAAAATAATTTTAGTTTAAATTTAATAAAATATTACAAATGTCTTAATTGCTTATACAAATTTTGTAATATTATTGCCACATCATCACTTTTAACGGCGTTAGTAACAGAGATTGACGGATGGTGCAACAGAGGTAACATAATGCCTGTTCTTAGTGCAAAGTGAGGCACATTTTAGTTCTTAGTGCATTTTGAGATTTATTGACTTGTTCTGTGTGCATTTGAAGTAATAAGCCTATATATAATTATTTATATTTGATGTGCAAGAGAGAGACAAGTTGCTGTGAAGTTTCTCTTTCAGCAAATTGTAAACAAAGTAGCTAGTGTGCAATTGCATGGCATTGGCAATCCCCAGCCAGCCAGCCAACCATGTGATCTCACTGTTCAAAGAGATAAAAAGAAAGGCTTATATTTCAAAGCTTAAAGCCCCTTTAATTTCTTTCAAAAGCTATCAGCCTATCACATTAATTTCTAGCAGTACGTCTCATCAAACCTTTGGAAATACATATGTAGCTACTTCAGATGCTTACTTAATTAAGGAAGACAATGCGCCCCATTTTATCTTCATCGATATCTAATATGTCGACAGACGTCTGTATAGTATAACCACATAAGCCAAGATAAGCTACGATGTGCTGCATGTTCTCATAATACACACGAATTCGAAGCTAGTCGGTCCTCTCTCTCTCTATATACAATGTTGATGCTAAAAATGAACCAATTTAGAATTGTCCATTTGAATTCGCTTCACTCACTCTTCCTGCGGGTAGGAAGACCTGCAGAGGGAAAGTAGAAGTAAATGAGCACCGGTGGGGTGCCGGCCTATTAGCCTATGATGCTTAAGTTAGTTAAGGATAGAGGGCTTTAGGCAGTGTAAGGGTAAATATGTCATTACATTTTTTAGGGGAGGTACCTTTGTATTTATAGTGGCATTAAATATTGTTAGTGGGATATTTCGATGTGGGATAAATATCTCTGTCCCTAGAGCTGACGCATGTCCTGGTGGTCCCGAGCTTCGTGGCCGTGTAGATATGGTCGGCCGAAGGGTAGGCCGACCAGATCTGGTCGGCCTAGTGGATTTTGTCTTTTGCCAAAGGCTGTGCTGGTGGGATGCACTTGGTGTTTGTGTTTGCATTGTTGTGTTTTTTGTTGAGCCGATGCCAAGTATGGTTTTGGAGGGCATGGTCGGCCTTGACCAGGTTGATCAATTTGGGTACAAACATACAATATTAGTTTTTTATTATAAGAGCAATACTTGTTTTCATCTAAGGGTGGATGTGCTCATTCCTCCAAAGATTAGAAATTGAATTTTGGGTATATGCAAATTTAATAATTTGAAACGTTCATTTGTTAAAAAGTTACCTATAAAAAATTAACTAAATTGGAGATAGTATGGTGGTTCATATATATGTGTTCGTACCTAAGCGAATCAACCTGTAAAAAGACCATCCAGTTCCGACAAGACCACACTTGGCCCTCAGCTCAACAAAGAATACCAATGTCAATCCCATTAGGCTTTGTGCATCCCATTAACCTAACCCCTAAACAAAACACACTAGGATACGTGTCAACCACAGAACCTGGACCACCAGGACACATGTCAACACCAGGAGCAGGGACATTCATCCCACATCGAAATATTCTGCCTATAACATTCAAATCACAATAAATACGGGGGCACATCCCCCCAAACCGGTAATAACATTCTTGCCTTTATGCTGCCTAAATTACTACAATACCCTCATCACCTAACTGACTTAGACATCAGAGATTCTTAGGCCGGCACCACACGGGTGCTCCTTTGTTCATAACTTCGCCTTGCAGGTCTTACCATCACCGAGAAGAGCGAGACAATCGAGCTAAGCTAGTCCATTTTTGGCATCAACAATATGTATCCAAACAATCGACAATTTTGGTAACAGTTGAGATGTTTATGGTGAACGGTCCATTCAATTAATACTTATGGATCACTAGTCATCACCGATTTATTTGATTTTGTGCAGATATGATTTTTACGTACATGTTGTCTTAAGAAATCAATTAATGATTCCGACTATCACATTTGGATAAAGAACATTCAGTAATCAATCATGGGGAAATAAGCTCATTAATTTATATTCCTAACTAGGGTGGATACAAATATTACTCTTAATAGAATATCAATTATCTCTTCCCAAAATTGGAAGAGATCAATATTCATGTTCTCATGTTCAAATCCAGACGACACTTAGAAAAAAAAAATTAAAAGTTTTGGTAAATACCATAAGATGTCTCCACTACATCCGAATGATGAGCCTAATCTCCGTTCGAGGTGCGGCTTATCCCTTACCACAAAGTGCTACTAGCGAGTTGCTAGCTAGGCACCATGGAATTTGCTATGAGGTGACATTTTACCAACTACACCACACCTTGTGGTTAAAAAAAAATAATAAAATTTTAAAATGAGTATATAGTAGTATGATACTATATCCATCATTCAATGAAGCAAAATGAGAACATGCAGGGAATGGAATGGAATGGAAGACATTGGTGTTGCATATATGGCCCTAGTTTAATAATCATGATGTGGTCAATGGTTTCTTTTTCATTCCCCTCCCTCTTTTTAATTTCCATGGATCCAAAAGGATTGCAAGCGTAACTGTAAGGGAGAGGATCAAGAGAAATCCAATACAAAGAAGTTAATTTTTGTAAAGAACATATATGAATTGCTTTTGTTAAAGTGGAAGCATCATGGAAGAAAAAAAAAACACATTAAAGGTAGCAGGAAGGCTCAAAAGTGAGCAGTGCTGAGGTGCAAATGCGAAACATGAACCAATACATGCACACACCTCCACATGTGCATGTTTGTTCGAAGACATGCTTCTTTTCAATTAAGCATCCATCCTATCAATCTTGGCATAACACTCTCTTCGGGTTCGGATACCGGACTCGCAAGTTCATAGCTAGCTTACCTAGCAAGCAAGCAAATCAGCCATCATATTCTTTTTTTCTTTTTTTTCGTCAATACAGCCGTCGTATTCCTTTCACGGCAAACATGACTTAGTGGGCAATCTCAGTCTTTACTTAAGACCTCACGACAATTTAAGGATGAGTAGCCCTAGCCATGCATATATTTTTAGGATGAATAGTAATTTTGCAAGAAATATTTAAAAGCAAGTTATCTTATACCCGTCATGAATTCATGATAAGATAAGCCAACTGCAGAAAAAGTTGAAAAGCAAGAATGGCTATTGGGTGTAGTTTTATGAGGGTTGTGACATGCGTAGTTGATAAGGTAACACATGCAGCAGTCTCCCTCTCAACTCTCAACTCTCAACTCTCAACTCTCAACTCTCAACTCTCAACTCTCGACTCTCAATCCTCGACTCTCAATTCTGAAGCTCTAGTAGTAATTAAGCAATAATTAGCTTTTGCTTTATTAGTAGCTAGGCTGATAGGCTGGTGCCCCATAATGTTATCCAATTTTGAAACAAAAAGCAACAAGCACCATAGTTTTTCTGTTAGTAGCATTCAAGGTCAAGCCTTTTGTCCGATCTTCCTCTCGTATCTTCTCTTTTATATTGATCTCTCTCCTTCTTCTTTTAATTTTCAGATCTGTTATATGGGCTTGGAAATTCATCAAGTTATTATGAACTTATCAAACCGAGATCAATGAACAAAAAAAATTAGAAACTTCAATTAATTTTTGCCCATAAAATTGTTAAGTTGAAGAGATGGTTTTGTGCCCAGTTGCTGGTATGGTGTAGGAGGAGGAAGGAAAATTTCCTCTTAATTTACAATTTGATTTTCAACAGCAACCCAGATTCTGATTTTGTAGTCATAGATTTAATTAGAGTTTTATTAATTTGTTTGGTTAAACTAAATCTTTATCCTTTTGGCTACATATTGATAACAATATTAATGGAGCAGACTCGGTGGTGGATTTCCAGAACTTAGGCCATCTCTAGCAAGGTGGATTTTCAGAACTTCGTCCATCGTCATTATCATCAGAGCAAGTGCAGGGCTCAACAAGGAAACACAATAAATTTAAACTAAACTTCTAGATTGAATCCTTTTGGCCGGCTAGTTGAAATTTGAAAGGAGAGAGGAAGAAATAACAAAATCGAAAGAGAGGAAGAAAATGAAAATCGGAAAAGAGAAAGGAAGAAGAGAAGGAGTTAGCAGCAGAACGAAGAGTTATGTATTATTTTTTTTCTTATAAAATTGCTTTATTTGAAAGTGAAGTAGTACAAAAGTATTTATTAAAAATTAGAAATCTTATTTTTTTTTAAAAGTAATTGACTTTTGTCAATTGCTTTTAAAAGTTGTTTTTATTAAAATTATTTTAGTGTACAAATATTTATTATAAAAGAACAACAAAAATAACTTTAAAAAAAAACACAACAAAATTAAATTTTCAAAAAAACATAAAAATACCAAATTGGCCCTTAGAGGAGCAAGAAACCAGAAAATTCTGGGAAGAGAAAAACTATGATGTTTATTGCAGTTTAATACAAAATAGATAAAGTTAATTTGTGGCCATATGATTTATTTGGACGGTCAGGATCAGAGATCCAGACAGATCGGAGGAGGAGGGTCCGAAGAGGATCCGCGTCCCATAATCTTGTAGCTTGGTCGCACATTTTGGTCATCATCGTGCAAGTCGGCGCTGCAAACAACACTTCATACATGCTTAAAAGGAAAATGCCTCAACATGTAGGGTCTTTGAATAACTTGTAATTCTTTTCCCTTGGACATCTTGCCTCTTGGTGATGTCGACAATCCACTCTTACTCAATTTTTTGAAATTCACACCCAACAAACTTTTCTTTCTCATGTATTACTATAATGTATAATTATCTTTATTTACACCCGTGGAGTTTGATTTTCAAGTTTTTAATATCGGAGAGGATATTTAAACAAAATTACATATTGAGTCAGTTGTTAAGTATATCAAATTTTACACAAGTATATTCTTCGTTATTTATGAGAGCTAACCTTGAAATTTTTAATTACCAATAAATGACAATGTGCATGTACCTAGCTAGGTACCTCAATTGAAGCTTGAAGGAAAGCTTTCGAAATTCTCAACCAAAAGGAAGAAAAAAAATCTAGGTTTTAATTTATTTGTAGTTATTTAATTAATTTAGGCTTAGCTTGATTTGGAGTGGGAAATATATGTGTTTGGTGTTAGTTTTAACTCGTTGTTATGTAACAATATTGAGGAGAGAATTGGGCATTGATTTTATTCTTTACAAGTGTTAAACACGAGATTTAAGAACTCTCACTCCTCAACGAAAATGAATATTACTAGACTGCATGGTACTAGTGGTGTTAATCTCAACTCGTTAATAAAGTTTAGTGATGTTTTTATTCACTATGTTATGTGTATCATATTTGATTCTCGTAAATGACAAAATTACTTGATATGTAATGTGTATAATCCCCCTTTTTAATATTGTTGCTTCAAAAACTCGTTAATAATATTACTGATTCTTGCTTCATCGATATCCTAATATGAATTTTTTACTTTGGTGTCAACTTTTACTCTCACATACAATATGAAAAAATAATTAATGTCGAATCCTTGTAATCTCCTTGAGTTCATAACTAAAAATAAAAAAATGAACTTAATTATTTTTGGTCAAGAAATAAATGTACTTAATTAGGACTTGACTTTGAAGGGAGATCCTTAAATGGGCCGTAGTCTCCCTTAAGTGGGTAGACCCATATGATCAGGTTTGGGCTGCTCCGAGACTTATTCATCCAAGCTCAATAGATTTGGGATTGAAATGGATAGATCATGGGCCCAATCAATATTCATTTTGAAATATCATTATTTTATTAATCATTTTATTCTATTCGATTTCCCATTATGGCTTATCCGGCTTATACCATCATTCATTTTTTGTCATAAAAACGCCATATTTGGTCTTGAAATATACATTTTTTTAACGAAAAATTTGATGAAATATGCTCGTAGAAGTTCATTGGGAAAATGAGCAAAACATTCTTATTTCTAATTTTAAAAAATAATGGAATTTGGAGCATCTTAAGTTTCAACAGTTTAATGTATAGTGATCGATTTAAAATAAGATATCATTTAAATAAAAAATATTTAAGCAACACAAACGAACACAATTTCCTCATCACATGATTTTTATGGTATTACAAAATAACAATCTTTCAAATACTTTTCACCTCAAAATTTATAAAAGTTAGCAATAACTCCCAAAGCTATCTAAGAGCTTGAAGTAGTAAAAGGGCAATCTTAAGTAGTAAAATCACTGTCATTGAAATTTAGTTAGGTTTACATTACTAGAACTCAATCTTAAAGGTCTTCAAAATTAGAATTTGATGTTTAATATCTAGGGTTAAACCCTAAATCACAAGAACTTATAAAAACGCAATATGAAATTTTACTAAATAAATTACAAACTTAATAAAAATTACATGGACGACAGTTTAAGGTAAAAGGGTAAGTTTAATAGTAAAATCACTGTCATTGAAATTTGGTTCGGTTTACATTACTAGAACTCAATTTCAAATGCCTTCAGAGTTAGAATTTGAATATTTAATAAATTACAAACTTAATAAAAATTACATGGACGACAGTTTAAGGTAAAAGAGTAAGTTTAATAGTAAAATCACTGTCATTGAAATTTGGTTCGGTTTACATTACTAGAACTCAATTTCAAATACCTTCAGAGTTAGAATTTGAATATTTAATATCTAGGGTTAACCCCTAAATCACACGAACTTATAAAAACGTAATATGAAACTTTACTAAATAGATTACAAACTTAGTAAAAACTTACAAACTTACAAGTTTGTGAGTAATATATTAAATAAATAATTTGATTGTATTTAAAATTTAAAATTGTTATAACCAAAAGATTGAGTCGAACAACTCCACTAACAAAATACATATAAACCATACAAAATGTCAAAAAATCACATAATCAGAAAACCATAAAACCAAAAACTAAGAAATCGATCATCATTAATTGTAAGACGAAAGCCCACCAAAAAAAGAGGACAATGAAGGGAAAGAAGAATTGACCCTCATCTTCTCTCTATCTGCGTCTCATATCGGGGTAATCCATCAGCTGCTGGCTTCTCAAATCTTCGTTTCGCTTCTTCGTCTCTGGTCCTTTTCTCTCTCTGTCTCCTTTCACTTACAATGCGCTGTTGATGAGTTTGATGTCTCACCCCAACAAACGCTCCTCAGCCATCAACAACACCAGCAGCACCTCCTCCTCTTCTCACAGCCCTTCTTCAGGCCCACCCATGAAAAAGGCCAAGTCACAAGCAGTCGCCTGTTCCCTCGATCCCAATAAGAATGGTCTCCACCACCACCACCACCACCCTCATACTCATCCTTCCCAAGACCCTGAAAACGACGTCGCCTTCGACCCCTCTACCATGGCCCTTGACGAAGATCTCAAGCCCGAAGACCCCTCTTCCCGAGCCGTTGCCGCCAATTTGTCTCGAAAGAAGGCGCAGCTCCCTCAGCCCACCAAGAAACTTGTCATCAAGCTCCTTAAAGGTGTGCCTTTTTGATCCCTAACCGATAATTTTGATATTGGGTAATCGGATAGTCATCTCTAGGTTTTTGGGATTGGATAAGATTCTTGATTTTGCTTCGAGTTTGGGGGACTTAGGGATTTGTGGAATTAGGTTTTGGGTTTTGAACCTTTTGCCGGTGCTATTAGGTGCAACTGATAGGGCGGTTTCGACTTGGATGCTTAAATTACATGTGGGTATTGGGCACTACTTCAATTGGTGTCATTAGTAAGGGAACCTTGAATTTCTTTTATCTTTCTTATCTAGATGGCCGTCCTTGATTTTAGTTTTAAGGTGTTTGAACTGCTTATCTTTATAATCTTTGTTCTGGAATCTCACTTTCATCACATGCGTTTTGCATGCTTTTGAAGAAAAATGTTTCATTAATGGTCACTGTCACGGTGCATGAGCGGAGTGAGGGTTTTGCAATGACACATAGCTTGAACTTTCGCTTGATGTCTTTTTAGTATGCTTAGGTTTGAATTAGTGTTAATGCATTTTGTGGACTTTTATCTATAAGTGGACGTAGCCGTGCACAACACTTGATGAACTTCACAAAATTTACAGTGTGGTTATTAAGGATGACATAAATTCCACAGTGCTGGTATAGGGGCTGGCTTTCTGGTTTCATTGCAGAAAGGTCTGATATTGGTTTCCACGCACATATAGAAAGAGAAGGAGAGAGAGCTCTTACAACTGTCATGTTCATTTTCGCTTAGAATACATATTGAAAACGGTTGCTAACATATTTCATGTTCATTTTTTATTTGCCTCAATAAAGCTAAACCCACGTTGCCCACAAATTTTGAAGAGGAAACATGGGCAAAGCTGAAGTCAGCCATTTGTGCTATATTCTTAAAGAAACCTGATTCTTGTGACTTGGAGAAGCTTTATCAGGTAGAACAACATCAATTTTCTTTGCCTGAAATACAATTAGTTCTTTTAAATTTTTTTTTTCAATGCGAACATATGTCATGCATTAGGATTTCACAGATATCAAATTATGTTCTCCACAGGCTGTTAATGATCTTTGCCTGCACAAGATGGGAGGAAGTCTTTATCAACGAATTGAAAGGGAGTGTGAAAGACACATAGCTGCAGCACTGCAATCGTTGGTTGGCCAAAGCCCAGACTTGGTGGTGTTTTTATCACTTGTTGAGAGATGCTGGCAGGATCTTTGTAACCAGATGTTGATGATTCGTGGCATAGCCTTATATCTTGATAGAACATATGTGAAACAAACACCAAATGTGCGTTCATTGTGGGACATGGGATTGCAGCTTTTCCGCAAACATCTTTCTCTGTCTCCTGAAGTTGAGCACAAAACTGTCACTGGGCTTTTAAGAATGATCGAGAAAGAAAGGTAAGCTATATTTTCCTATGCTAACTAATCATATGTTGTTGGACAGGCTACATTAGTTTCCTGTGACTTTGTGGTGGGTTGATTTGGGAAAGTAGAATTTGGGAAATGATTGAGAACTTTGAAGACTTTGAATTTTAAGTCCTTACTTCCCAGATTTCTCCTATTCCTGAAAGGAGAGTAATTTTGTTTTGGCTGTAGTATGTTATCTGGGCATTTAGAAATTCTCACTTTCAAAGGAAACTTGTCATGCTTAAGCTCATAATATATGGGAAAGATTGTGCCCATCGTCATCTTACTTACTAGCCCACTTAATGTATACAATAATAATGAAATGTTTGTATAACTTTTCATTCCATGACATGGAGTCTGTAAGGGTTCCCATTGGCAGCACCATGTTTGTCTTATTTATGGTTTAGTAGATGTGGCATGCCATATAATTATCAGCCACACCATAACTTAGAAAGTAAAGATTAAGATGAAAAAGAAACACTTATCCCCTCAAAGCATTAAATTTTGTTGGTTTAATCTTAATAAATTAGTTAATTGGTGGCTATTCCACGATGTTCTACCTGTAGGGGTTGCCATTGACAGATCTATGTCTTCTTCACTGCTTGGCCATGAGTAGTATGTTTGGCATGTCAGATAAGCAGGCACTCCTTGAAAAAATCTTCTTAGAAAGTAAAGAATAAAATAAAAACATTTTTCTCCTAGCAGAGCATTAAAGTTTATCGGTTCTTAAAGAGATCATTAAACATTTGTTCTCACCTCAGTGCAATATGTTTTTCGCGATAGTGTCTTTACCCATTCTTATATTTTGTTTTCCACCCATTGTTAATCCAAGACCTGAGACTTAGAATGTTGATCTATAACATTTACGAACCTCTCTATTAAATTGCTGGGTTTACTTTTACTACAAGTAATCTTCAATGTTCTGGTTTGGTTTTTCAGATTGGGTGAAGCAGTAGCTAGGACTCTGCTTAACCATCTTTTGAAGATGTTTACAGCTTTAGGAATCTACTCAGAAAGTTTTGAGAAGCCATTCCTTGAGTGCACTTCTGAATTCTATGCTGCTGAAGGAATGAAATACATGCAGCAAGCAGATGTTCCAGATTACTTGAAGCATGTGGAGGTGCATCTCTCTCTTTCTCTCTTTAATATTTCAGGTCTATTTGTTTTCCAATTCGATATTTTCTTCAGATCTGTATTTTTTGAACATAATGACTTGTTTCAATTACTCTGCACCTATCTAGCTTGTCTCTTTGTCACTATGATGACTTATGCCTACCATTGGAGATTTTTGGATAAATGTTGCAGACAAGGTTGCATGAAGAACATGAAAGATGTTTAATCTATTTGGATGCAAGTACCAGAAAGCCATTAGTTGCAACAGCAGAAAAGCAGCTTTTAGATCGCCATATACCTGCCATTCTAGACAAGGTTTTTATCTGGTTATGAATTCTATGATTCTGTCCTTAATTTTGTTCTACCACTATCCATTAAATTTATGTAATTATTGGTTCTCTTATATATGCATATATAGGGGTTCACATTGCTGATGGATGGGAATCGCATTGAGGACCTTCAAAGGATGTACACTCTTTTCTCTAGAGTCAATGCCCTTGAATCATTGAGGCAAGCACTTAGTGCATACATCCGGAGGACTGGGCAGGGCATGATACTGGATGAAGAAAAAGATAAAGAGATGGTTTCTTCCCTTTTGGAATTTAAGGCTTCTCTTGACACTATATGGGAAGACAGCTTTTTCAAGAATGAAGCATTTTGCAACACCATTAAGGATGCATTCGAGCATCTTATTAATCTCCGCCAGGTAGCTTTTCATCCTATTGAGCTCCGCCTTATTTTATGCGTTCTTCTTTAATAGTTGATTAAGGAAATGAAACAATCATATATCATCCGGTTTCAACTATTGCAAGGTAGGATTGCACAGTTAACAAAGAACTGATCATGGACGAAAAAATATAAATTGCTTGTAGAAGAATTGGAGAAATTTTGTTTATAGTATTTCCATCCTATATAACTGTCTAATTTCGGTTCTAACATTTCTATCATATGAAAACCATGTATAAAATCTTTTTGTCTCTGTTGAATTTAACAAGCTATTCCATCCCCCCTTCCCCGTATTTTCCACTGTGTTTGCATTTCAGTTCAATGCTCATCATGCTAAGTTATGTAGACAGTAGACATTTTTTTTCAAGAGTCCTTTTGTTTTCTATGATAGAACCGACCTGCCGAGCTGATTGCTAAGTTTCTGGATGAGAAACTTCGTGCTGGGAATAAGGGTACTTCTGAAGAGGAATTGGAGGGAATGCTTGATAAAGTCTTGGTTTTATTCAGGTTTATACAGGTAAGATTGAAGTGTTAGTGTCCAAATTTAATAAGTTGACTCCTCCATTTCTTAACAAGCAGTTATGTTTACATGTTGTCTTATTGGTACTTGCAAGCGCTTGTTACTTTATTGCTCTTGTTTATCTGCAAAAATGATACTGATGAACGTTATTTTTCTTGCTGATCCAGGGTAAGGATGTGTTTGAAGCATTTTATAAGAAGGATCTTGCGAAAAGGCTACTCTTGGGAAAGAGTGCTTCTATTGACGCAGAGAAGTCTATGATTTCCAAGGTCAATGATGAATTTATGTGTTCTACTACGTATTTTTTTTTTTGAACTCTATATCACTTGATCGTACTAACAAATTTTATCTCTGTACAGCTGAAGACCGAGTGTGGCAGTCAGTTTACGAACAAACTTGAAGGAATGTTCAAGGTGTGCATATTTTCTGAGTCCTATGAAATATACGGTCAAGATGATTAAATAATATTGCCTGCTATTATCCTTTGCCAAAATTAGGCCATGTAGAATTACTCTGAACTAGTTTATTTGGACTTACAAGATGCATCATATTGCCTTTGAGAGTGCAATTTTTTCGAATAATGATGTCAGACTGTCTGGGCCAATTGGTTCTTAAACGTAGTGTGGCCTCAATGGATGATTTTCTCGGTAGGATGTCAAATTTGTGAAAGGTTACATGTTTTGTTTATCTATTATATTTGAACGAGCTCTTGTCCTAATTAAGCTATTCCACGTTACTTGGTGCTGTAGTTGAAATAGCATTATTGACACATTTGGTTGTTTTTTTCTTTGCCAGTACTGTTTGCTGTTTTACACTGATGATTTTGTTACAAATCATAGATTTCATTAGCAATGCAAGCATTATTTGGATATATGAAATGTATGTTTTTACTGAAGAATTGTGATAGCCAAGGACTGATCATAATCTGCATAATGAATAGTGGGTATGCATAATAGGAAGGAAAGTGCAGTTGAAAATTGGAATCTTCTTGTGAAATTTTACTTTATTTGTTTTCTGTTTCTTTTTTTCCACATGAAAACCATATTTAATGGGTCTAAAACAAAAGCAAAAATGAAAATTCTGTACTATGGAGATTAACTTTGCTCATCTTACAATTTGCACCATTTTCTCTCCTTGTGGTGGGCAACAGAAAAAAGACAAATACTAGCACTGACCATCTATATTATTAACAAAACCGTTTGTATATGAGGTCCTGTAGTTGGGGATTTATAGTCACTATATGTATCATCCTCTTTCGTCTTTCTTGTCAAAATCTCAGTCACACTGTGGAGATGGATTTATGGTTAACAATGTTAGCTTCTGTGGCTAGTTTTGTTCGGAATATTTAATAATTATTAATGTTTTTACTTTTTCAGGATATTGAATTGTCAAAAGAGATAAATGAGTCCTTCAAACAATCGTCGCAGGCCAGGACAAAACTTCCATCGGGGATTGAGATGAGTGTTCATGTCCTTACAACTGGGTATGTTTAATTTTGTTGTGATTTTAATCTTTAGAAAGTAGAATGTGAATAGCTTTGGCTTGGTTCCTTATGTGATGTTCAATATGTCCCTAGAAATATAAGCATTGAATTTGAATATCGTAGTTTATAATCCAATGAATTCTTCTAAACTTTAATTACTGTTTCAATACATCATCACAATTAAATATCTTGATTAATTTCAAACTGATCATAAAGTTTGGTGAAATTTGGTTTAATTTATGTCATTTCAACTTGAATTCTTGCACATTTTGATTTACTATAAAAGGGCATATATTTAGTCAAATGCATTTGTTTTATTCCACATATATCTTATTATTGAAAGTATACATTTTATATTGAGAACCTAAGGAACCCTTTGTAGTGAACTAAATCTTGCCTTAATCTTTTATACAATTTTTTTTCTCTACATCTCCAAGGAGTTTAAGTGGTATTTTATGGCTGGGTACAGGTATTGGCCAACATATCCTCCCATGGATGTTAGACTTCCTCATGAATTGAACGTATACCAGGTTCAGTACATCAATATTACACAATAGATCCTTTCGTTGCTAGAGATGTTAACGTTCTTTGTACAATTGTCTGTGACTCCTTTTTCTTTGTCCAATAGGATATCTTTAAGGAGTTTTACTTAAGCAAGTACAGCGGTAGGCGTTTAATGTGGCAAAATTCATTGGGTCACTGTGTATTGAAAGCAGAGTTTCCTAAAGGCAAAAAGGAGCTTGCAGTTTCTCTGTTTCAGGTTGGTCATTTCTTGGCCATTATATGCTTTTGTTTGTCAGCATTAAATCTTTGTTTCCTTGTGCATGTTGATGAATCACAATGTTTCTTTTGCTAGACTGTTGTTTTGATGCTGTTCAATGATGCTGAGAAGCTAAGCCTCCAAGACATTAAGGATTCAACTGGCATTGAGGATAAGGAACTGAGAAGAACTCTTCAGTCCCTTGCGTGTGGAAAAGTTCGGGTCCTGCAAAAGGTGGGTGCTGCATTTTCAGATTCATTTCTAAAATATGTCTGGCGCGTACTTGGAAATGCTGGGTCTTATCTTTGAGGTCTTACAACAGTTGCGCTTTGTTTTTTTTCCTTTTTTAAATTTGTGGTACAGTTTCCTAAAGGGAGAGACGTGGAGGATGAGGATACATTTACTTTCAATGACGCATTTACAGCACCTCTCTACCGCATAAAGGTACTTTTGGTTTGGATGTCCAGTAGTAACAAAATGAAGAGTGGTTAACAGAAGGCCTCAATCTAAAGCAATAAGTTCATGGCTGTTTTCTTTTTGTGAAAGAAATAGGCTTATCTGCATATCCAAAATTATTGTCCTCTGAGTTTTCTCAGTTTTCACCTCACATTTATGAAAATCACCCTTGTTGACAATGGGCTGAGCTTATTTTGGAGTTCAATTTGGATTGCCACTCAGATGAAGCTTACGTTATTTTGGTGGATGCAGGTGAATGCAATCCAGATGAAGGAAACAGTGGAGGAGAACACGAGCACAACTGAAAGAGTATTCCAAGACCGCCAATATCAGGTACACAAGCTGGTCACATCGCGAATTCCAAAGTAGATTGTTAAGAGTGTTTCCAATTGAAAATGTTGTAAAACTTTGATGTATTATTGCAGGTTGATGCTGCCATTGTTCGGATAATGAAAACAAGAAAGGTGCTGAGTCACACTCTTCTGATAACAGAACTGTTCCAACAGGTAAAACAAGGAATGTGATTTTGATTTTATTCAGCATTATATATATGTCATCAATGTTTGGCTACAAGGATTTAACTTATACTTAAAAATATGAAACTAAGTGGGACTCTGTTTGTGGAGCAGCTTAAATTTCCTATAAAGCCAGCGGATTTGAAGAAAAGGATTGAAAGCCTGATTGACAGAGAGTACCTAGAACGGGACAAGAACAACCCGCAAATTTACAACTACTTAGCTTAATGAGAAAAATGAAAAATGGAAAAAATGAAGTTTGTCCTTTGTAAATGACATGGGAAGACTTCTTCAATCTGAAGTCGAGTCCAGTCTCTTCCCTTCCTTGTCTGTCTTATTTATGTACAGTTCAGCACAAAGACGACGACTTGTAGTTTTCGTTTTTCAATTTTTGTTGCGCTCAATACTGATTGTAAAGAATATTTAGTCGCTGTTTCTTTTTCATATTTATATTCCTGCCAGAGTCAGAGTCAGAGTCAGAGTCGAATACTTGATGAATTGCACATCATTTTTTTGTTTTTGTTTTCTTTCTTTCTCTGAAATAGACGTAATGTAAACAAAGAAAAACTTAAATCTCTCGCCCTCCCTCCCTTTACTGTATTTATTTTTACCATTGAATAATTCATAAAATTCAATATAATTTGAATTTAAAATTAGATGTGGCTTCAATATAATTTATTATTACCGATCCTTTCATAATTCGTACATACTAAGTTCGTGGGGACGTGGTGTTTAGTATCAATCTTAATTTTTACAAATATTTAAAGTTTAGTATCAATCTTAATTTTTACAAATATTAAACCAGTAAAAGCTCTCACAGTAGGAAGGAATGCTACTAAACTACTACTGTGGTTATTAGTGGCATTATTGTTGTATAGTTACGAAATGGCTGTAGACTCTGCTGTTTTGTGTCGACACATTTGATTCACCGTCACCAAAAATGTAAGTATTGCTGATTTGCTTCAACATTGAATTGTAATAACAAAAAAAATTGAAATAGGTTTCAAATTCCATAAACACAGACACACAATTCCATATTAATTTCGCATAATTCTCACCAATACTCGAATTTTCTCCTCTTTTACAACGACAAAAAAAAACGCAGGAAAAGAAACTCTGTATGAATATGATACATAGGAAAAGGAAAGATCAGACGGACTTGACGGCACCGGAATAAGAAGCAGAGATAGCAGCGGCCTTGGGATCCTCCGCCTCGACATGGGTGGTGTTAGTGGGTTGGGGGTTCAGAGGAGCGCGGATATCGGAGGAAACGACGACCTCGTCGTCGGGATCGTAGTCGGGGTTAAGATTGCGGTCGATGGCTGCGCGGCCTTGCTCGAGGCATGGCTTGCAGGCGATCTCGATGGTTATATAACCCAGCACCACTGCCACGATCGCTATCACCGCGCTCGTTATTGCCCCCATTTTCTTCTTCTCGCTTCTCTCTTCTCTGCTTGCTTCTGCTTCGTCAAGTCGATTCCTTTCCCTCTCGACTGACTCTGTGGCTCTGTGCTACTTGGCATTTGGGATTTGCCATCGAAAAGTGGGCTCCTTGGCCTGACTGATAGAGTCATCAAAGCCCATTTCCAAAAGCCCAATGTGATTTTGATTCCATTGAGTATTGACACCCAAAAATGACTTGTTCAAAGACAAAAATGCAGAGCCGTGCCTTTTGAGCATTAAGGTTTGTAATTGTAGGTGAAACTTGAACAGATTCAAATCAAATATTCATTTATCTTTCTTTAAATTTGGTTAAAGGTGTGGCCTTTGTAGGAGTCTTCAACTCCAAGGTAACAGCTTGAAGGTGACCACATTGTATCTGTGATTCATTGTTTGTCAACTATAAATATTTGATTTTGGTCACTCACTGCATATGGACCACCAGCTTTTGTTTACTTCATTCTTATTTTTGTTGTTGTTGAGGAAGTTGCTCTGGTGTCCTTTTCACTTCCAAATTCAGCTCTTCTCAACCAGAGACACCAAAAAATTGAATTGCACCACCCAGAACCGCTGTTCCTACGTTTCAGTTCATTTCTTCACCCTTTCTTTGAAGCTCATAACTTGGTGATCAACCCGCGACATTAATGCTCCTCTACCACGAAAACGACCCCTTAATAACTACTTAACAAAACTTAAACCTGAGCAAAATCTAAGGAAATGAAAAATACTACAAAGCAATCAAAAAACCCAATGAAAAAGTGAAGCTTTTTCACCTGCACGCTATAAACCAACCTGGTGCTTGATGCAGAACAATCTGAAACAAAATTATATAATGGATTGTTACAAAAGTAGCTCGGTGGATTGAATCGTATCGTCACTGGCTAGAGTTCTAGAGATAGTTCCAAGAATAAGAACTTGTACAAATATCACAGCAAAAGCTACTTGGCATTCAAGAACAACAAGGATAATAAGTGGTTTGGTAAGAAAGCGCTTTAACTTGATAATGAGCCTACTGCATCAGATTCAACAAGGACAGATTACACATTCAAGTAAACATGTCAATTATTACTAATAGGCAAAATTTTCTTTTATTTTCTCTAATAGTATACACAACACCAACACACATTGAGATCAAAGAAAGAATGAAATTTGAGACAAGAGATGAACAACCATATACTTAAATACATTTGAATAACCACCAAAACCTTTTACACACAGCCATTAGCTCTTTATAGCTCCAGTATTTCATATAACTACAACTTATTGAAAAGACATACAAAGTCACAGACACGTGATATGAGAGAGAGCACAAATGATAGGCTAAGCAAACAGGACCTGCGAACTTGAGGGCGTCAAGTCAGAGAAACAATCTGGCGCATCAACCACATTCCACCGAACACCAAAGTACCACTTCTTCTCACAAGTTCCTTTACGACGAACCTTTGAGATGTGACCCACAGCAACATGAAGATCCCTACCCACAACATATATCCTGCAATCACAGGCATTCACAGCAAAGGGTTTACATATCTGCTCTGGCAAAGGAGGGCCTTCGATTGCTTCCCAAGAATCAGTATCCGCGTCATAAACCTTAAGCTTCATCCTTTCCAGCTCTGACACAACAAACAAATGCCCAGAAATCACCACACTAGAACCTGTCCAGCCTTCTCTAAGCCCGACAGCCATGCTCTCCCAATTATCAGTTCTTGGGTCATAAACCTGACCCCTCGGAGAGACATAGAAAGGCCATAACCAGCCTTCTGTAACAAGAAGTTTTCCATTCAGAATTGCTGCATCATAAGAGGCCATATTTGTCCCCATGTTCGCAATGGGATTCCAACTCCCTTTAACCGGGTCCAAAACCTCGGCTGAGTCAAGCTCAAAAAGGTCTGTGCTGTTTCCACCAGCCACATATATCATCCCATCAATAACTCCACTTGCAAAAAAAGACCTAGCACTTGTCATCTGATTCATCACAGTCCAACGATTCTTCTGCATTTCATATTTCAGGACCAAGTCAAGTGGACAATCCACATCAGAAACCACACCACCACAAACAAAGAGAGTGCCCTCACGGGGCATCGAAACACATCTAAGTCCATGTGGACACACTTTTTCTCTGCAAGGCATGGCAGGGATGGTGTGCCAAGACAAATTAATGAGATCAAGAACTTGCCACTTAACCTTTCCAGTGCACTTGTGAAAGGCAAAGACAAAAAGCCAAGGGTCTTTGAAGCCTAATTCTTTTCTTCGACTGAAAAAACGCTCTTTACTACCAAAGAGAAGATGCCAACGCTTGCAGACAGCTTTGCTTGCTGTGTGGTTTTCAACGGGAAGCCGGAGGAGACAGTTAAGTGCAACATCATCAGGAAGGCCCGGAATGAGGGGCTCTCCCCCAAGAGACAACTCTAAATCAGGGGGAGGATTCAACAAAGAAGATTGGGTGACTGCTAACCTAAACTTTGGGGATAATGTAATTTGAGAATCCCCTAGCTTGTGTACGGGTGCCTGTTGGGAGGACAAACGAACCCGTTGCATCTTTCTCCTATTCAGAAAAATATATCAAGGCTCTTCAGAAAAAAACACAGCAAGCCCTTCCTTACTTCCAACTTCTAATGAAATTTATTGCCTGAGGTCCCTCACTCCAATAGTTTTACTAAAAAAACTAACATAATCAAATCTCAATCCAGAGAAACAAATTATTCCAAATCCTCAACTAATTATTCTATTTTACAAATTTTATGCATATAAAGGAGTCCTAAAATCCAAATTTACATGGCCAAAACCCTTAACATGATCACAAACGAATACACACAAACGATCTAAACATCCAAGCTTAGCTCACACGTATGAACAAAAAGAAACAAATTTTTCTTCTCTCTATCTATATACACCATAACCACTGTGCCAAGCTATGAAATTTCATCCAACTGGTGAGAGAAAATAGAAAAAACCCAAATATTCACAAGCTCATAGAACAATACCTCAGAAGCAGCGCAAAATTTGAGGTCTCTGTCCTTAAACGTGAAAGACTTCAAACGGTGACAAAAACCCAGTTCGAAAATCACATAAAAAAGGACTTTCTGCGGCCTTATCAGCTGGAATATCCATCAAACACTAAACCCAGAACACAAATATGCCGCACAGCTTATGAATAAAAACAACATAGCGCAGAAATGAAGAAAAAGAACGAAACTTTGTGATAACAAAACCTAACAGCCGAAAAAGGCTGAGAGATTGTTATTAAAGATGGTGACTTGATGAGATTTAGAGAGCTCTGGTTATTGCATCCAGATAGAGAGGGTGACCCATCAGACTATTCTCCTTCATAACGAATAATATTAATCTATTATGTGGGCAAACATGGTTCTTTGATTCTAGATTAAGGAAGAACTACGCGCCAAATGAGCGAGTTAGGTGGAGAGTGCTCAGATACAAAGCAGAAGCTGGAGAGTGATTTTCACGCGCCGTAATGAAATTGGAGCAAGATACAGACACTCGGAAGTTTCAAAAGGAAGATTGAACCTTCCTATGAGTTTTAGCTCCAATTGTCATGTTTAATTCAGAATTTCATTTTTAGTTGAATACTTGATTACTTGATGTAGTAAGTTATCCCTTGCAAGTTTATTTGAGGTCTACTTATCTTAATTTACTTTATAACTCACTAGTATAAATGTGATTTATTTAAAATAATATTTATCTTAATTTACTTTATAACGTACTAGTATAAATGTGATTTATTTAAAATAACATTTTAGTGATACGGAGAAATAAAATTATATCACATCTTCAATTTGATGTTATATTAAATAATTATTAAAATCGATAAGAAAGAAATCAACCAATTACACATTAAACTAGTAAAACGTGTACAAAATAGAATGAGATTCCCACCTCCTATCTTATAGCTTCACCATACATATTCTTCTTGCCACAAGGCTAAAGAAGAAAAGATGGACCATTATTCTCTTTAACAAAAATAAGAAAAAGGGTTGTCTCATTAACCAGAAACAAGAAAGAAAATAATAGTGGTGTTACATCCATTTCTAAAAGAAAGTAAGGTTAGAAAATGATGATAGAGGAATCAATGTGGAGATGCGTTGAGTGTTTACTCTTTTGCACATGATGTTGAAAAGGAAAGAGAGGAAGAAAGACAAAGTGGGAATCAAAGAGAATCCACACAATCTTGCTTGCTCGCTCGCTCAAAACTATTTTGTGATAATGAGACTGGTTTGGTTTAAAATCAAAATCTGATTGGCTTCACTACGAATCTGAATTCGAAAATATCGTTCGAGTTTAAAAGAATATCTAAATCAAACAATCAGTGACAATGAGATGGAGGGTTGGAGATGATCATGCAATGAAAGATAACACAGCAACATATAAAAAATAAAATATAAAAAGTGCAGAAGTTCAAACTGTCACAAAGATCAGAGGTAAACACAGTAAAAATGATAGAATATGGTAAATTCGCGATCCAGTTTTTCAGCGACCATGCAGCTTGTCCTCATGGATAGCCGTAACAAAACCTAGAATAAGGATTCAGCGACCATGCCTCTTGCACAACTTAAACAAGGAGCAATTTTACTTGCCCTTTCTTGGTTAAACAACTCATTACATTGCCATAAAAAGAAAAAGCAAACCAAATTATGTGCATTCTTAATAGATGAGTAAACCATGGAATAAACATCTGTACAAAAAATTCGTCGAACAAGAAGCAAAGGCATTCAATTCATAAGAAGCTATTAGCTGTTTTTCTAACTCCTTCTCAATCATATTCTTTTTATGCAAGTCCACCCAAAGAAATTGGGAAACTTATCAGCATCTGCTTGATTGTGCAGGAAGCAAATGTCCCGATTATAAGTAGCTGTGCTAGTCAATGACAAGACCCTTAAATTTCATTACTTTCATTCTAAATCTCTAACAGCCAAAGAACAATTAAAAAAACCTCTAATAACAACAGTAAAAATTCTAACCTGGACCTTCTTATGTGGTGTTGACTCTTATTTCCACCCGCCTCAAAAGGCATGCATCTGTCAACAAGAGGTGGCAGCAGAAGATCGCAAAATTATTTTCTACAATTTCATTAACAAAAGTAGCAGAAACTTGATTAAATTCTTTCTGTACTGAACCCCATAGGATGAATATCTGATGCAGGGTGGAAAAAAGAAAAATAGAATAAATTTCCACTACGAAGCTAGAAAAGGCTTCTCTTGACAAATGATTGCAACTTCTTGTTAATATCCATGACCATGATCTGCAATGAAGCCTGACATGATTCTTCAAAGAAGAAAGGATACAAAAAAAATATACGCAGGTCAATTAGATGCTCAAGTATTAGGATCCGGATAGTCAAGCACCATAAACAATGCTTCATGTGGTTGAATTTTTAAATATTCAAGCACCATAAACAGAAAATCATGAGTAGACAAATTAAAACTGGTACTAAATGCTATCTACGGCAGTCCACTACTAAGGTTCAATTTTTTTTCAATGGCCAAATAAATGATGACAAGAAAGAGATAAGAATTGATAACAACAAGCACTTCTGAGAAAGCAAGGAATATATTCAAGTTACCAATGTGGTACTTTTCTCCACTGTATAAGATAACAGAAATAAACTTAGAGTGATAACTTTGTTGTTGACTAATCATGTAAGGTAAATCAGAAAATTCTATGCAGAACAGAATATATTACAGAAAGCAGAAAGATTTAAAAACCATATAGAATACATGCTGATACTGTAATGGACGACAATAATCCAAGATGCTCTTCAGGCCTAATCCAAGTTTGAAGTGATCAATAACTTCACCAGCTTATAAACCAAAATTCCAGGTGCAAATGATAAATAGTAGTAAAGTAAAGAGGCACATCCACAACAACCATATCCATCTATTTCCTAAATGCCACACGATTCAATATCAGAACTATTCGCAAAGAAATATAAATGAAAATTTCTCCCTTTTTTATTTGACACCTTTAATGATAATTAATGGAATTTTTATGGATAATAAGGAACATAGAACTAATTTATTGGACATTGTTTAAGCACAGATAGACAATTAGAGGTGCAGATAGAGATTCAGTCAAAATAAGAAATAAAGGGTACAAAGCTACAAATATAGATATAGATCTAGCCTTATCTGGCCTTCCTCTTTCGCATATTTCATGAACCAGAAAAGGTCTTATTTATTTCCATGCTCACTTGGAGTTTTAATTATAGGTATAGCCAGTAAGAGGCTACAGATGAAGAGAGAGATCTAGATTTGTTTTGATCTCCTCATTCACATTACAAGCTATTCTTGACCCAAAAAGCGGTCCTCCAAATCTTTAAAAAGAAGAAGCTCTCTCTTCGGAGGATTATTTGGTACTCTTGACAACTGGGAGTTGATTTTAGGCCGTTTCGGTGCATTCACCATCTCAGCACTTCCTCCACCTTCATCCAAGCAACGCCTCTTACCTCTTTCAGAGGTTAAGACAGTTTGAGTCTTATACCGTCCAATTGTACCCTGACGAGAAGACTGACAGGGATGAGGAGGCTTGGCTGTTTTCATTGACAACTCAGAGCTCATCTTAGGCCTTTTGAATGCATTCATTATATCAGCACTTCCTCCAGCTTCATCTAAGCAGCGCCTCTTACCTCCTTCAGAAATGAAGACAGGTTGTGTCTTATAACCACCAATTTCACCTTGGCCTGGAAATTGACTGGGATGTGGAGGCAAGGAACCAATGGTATTAGGTTCCTTGAAGCCAGGTAACTGATTTGAGCTGAGACCTGGATGAACATCAGTTACCGCATTCACAAGATATGGAATCATAACAAATTTGTGGTCCTGAAAGTATGGCAAGGCAATTTCAGAAAAAGATGGCATACCATCCTCAAGTGATTGAAAGTGATCAGTATTAAATTGACAAACTCCATGTGAGACCAAGCAGAATGGAGGATCCAAACGAACACTATTTGGTCCTCTGATACCCGAAGGAGCAGGTCTAATAAAAGATAAAGATTTAGAATTTTTATTTTCAGCATGGCCACTGCGAGATGAAAATGCTGGAGGCATAGCGCTCATATTGTTCTGAAAGAACTTTCGTGCACTGACCCAGCTATTTTCAATTGAGTAAAATCTCTTGGAGAAATCCAAAGGAGAGGATGCCTCGCAAGACAGTACTTGGATTGCTCCCAGCCCATCCAGAAAAATTTTCAGGATGATGCATGGTGAAAGGATGAGGAACACCGTTAGTACTGCTTACCGAGTTTTTCAAATTGCTAGGATAATTCCAGTTCCTGGTTGACTTGACCTCTCCCTGATGAACCTTTAGATGGCCCCCTAGAGCCTGGTGATTTCCAAAGACTTTTTTGCAATAGAAGCATTGGACAAGCAAATGCTTCTCTACATTTTCTTTCTTCATTGTTGAAGTGAAAACAGAGACCCTTAATGGGGCCTTTTGGAAGAACAAGAAAAAGAAGAAGATAAAAACTAGGATGAGCAAAAACAATGAAGTGATGAGGAAGAGTGCCTTGCTTCTTACCTCTATTATATAAATTTCCAGGGAAGCTACACGACATTATGGTTAAGAATAATAAATAGGAGACGACAAATCTCATAAAACTCATTTAAGAAAAGGATACCCAGAAAACAAATGGGAGTTGCCACAGAAAGCTCATGCAGTAGTTACTTTAAAGCAATACTTATCAGGTAGAATCTGCAAGAGGAGACCATTAATGCTTAGGAAAATAAAAAAAATGCATGAAAGCCATGAGAGACAAATGTCATAGCACTACAAATAGTCAAGAAACAACCTGTCACTAACAATGTTGCACCTGTTATGTGGGTAATATTGGGAATTCAAGACGCAGAAAAACGTATAATGAAAGCAGGTGCCTCAATGTCAGAGTCAATGCTTGTACAATGCAGGCATAGTTCTTTCTTTAATAGTCTGCAACCCCCAAGGCCTTTAGATAGTAACTAAATCCAGTTTTAAATTTTGATGTATGGTGAACAAAAACATGGGAGAGTGATCTCTCATATGCCTCTAACAAGGTTAATAATGTGATCCTTTTGGGCTTTCTTTTCTGCTTTTCCGTGCCCAGCCGGGTATGAACACGTATTACCAGAAATGCAGAGATCAATAGCAGTCAAGCGCCGTTACGAGCAGAAGTTTATTAAGTCATAAATTTTGATTGCATTTGCTTGCTATATCAGACAGCTAATAATCAATCCTGTCTTAGTGCGGTGTAGTGAATTTACACTAAAATAACAATTTCAAAAGAAACAGATATATAAATATCTACCATGTGTGCACATATATCTTAGTCATTCAGAAGCTCACATGCAGGGGATGCAGCAATAAAACATCATAGAGTACATAATCGATCCTTGGATTATTTGGTTAAATCTCCTTCAATTGATTATATTTTCAGACTTTGGTTAGATTACAATGTAGAGCGTAATCAGACCAATGTTATAAAGTAGGAATTTATGATAAGGAACCAAAAGTACAACCATAAAAGTACAATATGGCCTTACTTGGTTTGGTATTTTGGAGTGTGGTTGACTTCGACTCTCTGATTTGGGTAACCTTATCAGGAAGCTCTGGGTATGCATCCATGCATGTGTACTTTATGCTTGTCCACAGATGCATATGTCGGCAGAAACATAAATAGAATTGAAGATCATGATTTCTCAGAAGCATAATGTAAGATAAGGTCAAACTTTTAGGGTCCATTTGTTTAGATAGGGATTTGAATTTGGAATTGGAATTGGATTTGGATTTGGATTTGATAGAAAAGGCTAAATTTGTTGTTTATGCTTTTACAATGCATGTATGCTAGGACTTGAATAAGAAGAAAAATGAGGAAAGCCAAAGTATATAGTTATTCAAACCTGTTAGAATGGAACTAAATTAGTTAAATGTTTATTTCAAACACATTCAATATAGTGTTTTCTAGTTTTTGTAGCAAATCTAGCGCATCCAATCCAAATCCAAATTCCTAACTAAAAACACAAATGCTTAGAGAACTCCAATTCATCAAACTTTCTAATTGTTAATAATCAGCCGACATTAGAAAATTTCTAAAGTAGAGCTTCTTTCCTAATATGAAAGACCTTTAATAACTGAACACTAAAGTTAAGCTTGTACAAGAACGAAATTGTTAAAGTCATAATCAAACTGCTAACATACCCAACATGTCTAAACAATTACAAATCCTCATATATAGAACACACATTTTTTCTCTTAAATTAAGGAGATCAAGACCAGTCTGTGAAAACTATATCTACCTGCAGTGTCCTTTCTTTTCAATTTTCTTCAAACAAATTAACAAAAAAATAATATAAAAGTACGACATTAACCTTTGTTTCACCTGTTCCAGATAAGCCATAAAGCCAACCTTGTTGCACAACGCCATTCTTCACTGCTGAAGCACCAAGTCAAAATAACTCCTTTTTCACTTGGCTCATGGTAAGCATCATACTCATTTGATGTAATCTTTCATCCTAGGGTCAGCATATACCCATGTTTTTGTTGCTGGAGAATAAAACGAAAGCATTTTTGCATTAAAATGCGTACTGAGGAAGTCAAAAGACTACTCAAAGCCATAACAACCCGAGTGATCGTGTTTCGAGTAGTTATTTCTAATATCATTGATGATAGCGAAGAGGAAAAAGGAAGACCCCCCTTCAAAATCCTGACCTTGAAAGCATTTCGGGTTGGAAAGCATTTTCAAAACTACACTTAAGCCTTTTCAAACCTGGCTCAAAAGGAATTCATGTAAAGTACTTTACATTCTTTGTTTCAGGTACATTACCTAAGGAAATTTCGAGCAAGTTCCGAATATTATTAAGAAAATTGCCAGGAAAACAAAATCAATGAAACCAATAATCGACCCCTTTTCCTACATTTAGCTTTCTAGCTACTAACAGAGTCTAATTTAAGTAGTGAGGGATTCTAATTGTCATCCCTAATCTAGCCCTAGAGCAAATAAATTTGCATACTTTAATACAACAAAAGGTTAAACTCAAGAAAGAGTAAGAATCTTACCAACGGCGAAATCCGCATAGTGATGTCGCTGACGACGGCTGCCGTGGAGCTCGCGGCTGAAATGACGGCGTCGTTTGGATGGTTTTTGGTATGAAGATGTACGACGTTGAGTAAGGCGCCAAGGCGTTTGGCGGGTTTTGCACTACTGGGTTTGGAAATGGATAGCCTTGGAGCTTCGGGTTTTGGGCCTGTGTGGCCCGCGAATGAATTTTCCCCAAGTGATCCCCAAGCCCAAAGAGCCTCTCCAATTTTTTTTTTCCAACGTCTCCAATTTTTTCTAATTAAATCAAAGTAGTAGAAAATAAATGTAAAATAATTTTTTTTATTGTTATATAGAAATTTATTTCTCTTGAATTATTTTTTTAATTTTCACTGAATAAATTGTTTTAGTTAATTTAGATAAATTAATTCAATTAAAGTAGACCTTTTTTTTTTAAGAATTAAAGTAGACTTATGTGCATGTTTCAATTTATTTCCAAAAACTCTATATAGCCATGAACCAGACAAATATAACGCAGGGGGTGTAATTTGGGTTTGGCCAACTGAATCGGTCCATTTCTAACTCAATTTTTAAGATGATCGGGCGGGATTTTTTTTTTAGTATAACTCGCTCGAATCTAATTTAGTCTCAACCGATTATTTATAGGATTGAGTTGGGTTGAGATAGTAACTAACCAGAAGCCACATGAATTCAATCCGAATTAAAATAACCGGACTTAATCGTGATATATCCTAACATTCATTAAACATCTATTAAATTACTACCTAGGCTATTTGATACTACTATTAGGCCATTCAGCACTAGGTATTTATTTCTCAAATTCTAGTCCATAGAACGTAACTAAACCTAACTTAAACACTTCTTAGTAGTAAGAAAAGAAAAAACAAGAAGAAAACAATTACACGAATGTGAATTGTTATAAAACATTTGAACCAACATTACTTTGTGGACTCGCCGTATTTTTTATCATTATAAGATATTACAATGAAATACTTCTTGAGTTTGCGTGAGTTGAACCTGTAAATTGAGCTTTGAACTCAAAACTTGAACAACCTAAATCCGAACAAACCCGCATCAATTCGAACCTAAATATATAAAAAAAATGAGTCAAGATTGAATTGACCTTCTAAGTCTAACCCCCCCCCAACTTCTCCGAGTTTCACCCGTACCTAAATATACAATGGAAGCTTTCAGAATTAGCATATTCAAACTTAACATGGACTCAGAAGAACAAAAGGGTTTGGGGTGTTTTTAATGGTCCTAATGTGTGGGCCCATGAATACACACAAGTTGTTTCTTGTTTGTTTCCAAACTAGGCCCTAACGTTAGGCCATTGTCCTTGAGCTCTCACCAGGCTTGCCAGTCCACCAAATTAGCTGTCAGCAGCTAATTGTGGTAATAAGGTAAATCAATGCGTGTGTGTGTGTACATATAATTAAGCTCATCTTTGTTCTTCACATTTTAGTTCTTGTTCTTATTTTCGTTACACACATTTTAGTTCTTGGGATTTTCACTACTAATTAACCAGATTATGAGCTATTACTTTTCAGTGTAACGAGATGTAGAAAAGACAATGCAATGGTGGTACCATCGGTACAAATTGTACGTCTATTATAATTTTCTTCCTCGATATCATGCTTTATTATTCATTTCACTGAATTGATTATTTGTTTTCAGTTTACCTTGTATGTGCCTATTTCTTTTATATAGTTGATTATTGAATAGTGGGTATGTGTGATAATTGAAACTGTTTCTTTCTTAAAACATTATGCAAATATCGTCTTTGCACATGAAAAAAAAATATCAATTATTAAATTGGAGATCGTTTGATAATCCGTATATATGAACATAAAAATTGACAATTTGGTAACAATTAAAAAATTTATAGTAAACCGTCTATTTAATTGATACATATAGATGACTAAACGATTACAAATTTGTTTCATTTTTTCTATAGATAGATCTTTATTAGTGTTTTAAGAAATTGATACATATTGATGAAGCTTGTATGACAGAGGGAGGATGTATATATATAATATTTTCTTTAAAGAAAATATGGGTGGAAATTTGACATGGACTGGAGATATAAAATGGAAATATGACATGGAATATGAGTGATAAAATTATGCAATTGTTGAGAAAGGACCGTCGCATTCTCATTGTGCTCCTTCTCTTATTGACCTGGGCGGCGGTGACAGCATACCAAATTGCCGAGTGACCTGGCCGGGTGTATATATATGTGGCTGCCATGCATTCTCTTGCCAATTGTCAATTGTCATTGTGTATGCCAGTTAGTTAAATATGTGCTGGTATGAATATGCTTTTCCACGTCAGATGTTGACGTGGGATATGTTAGACGTACGTGTATGTGCAACTTGGATAGCCTATACATATGCTCCACAATGCTCGGGTCCATTAGCCAATAACACAACTACACATTTCGCATCAAAATTATTTTTTGGTAAATATTACGAGGTGTTACCTACATTTGAAGGGTAAGATTAATTTATTTTCGGAGGGACGACTTATCCCTGGTCACAAAATACTCTTAATGAATTTTGAACTTTTGCTGATTAGATGCCAGAAAATCCGTCATTTGAAAGTATAAATTTACCAACTGCACTACACCTTTTAATTTCGCCTCAAAATTTTGGTTATAATATTTAGTTTGCATTAACACCCCATGGAACATACCATTTTGACTCAGTAATTATATCTTCATTCGCTCCAAATCATGCATCACATCTGCTTTCTCATCTTCTGACCAAGTGACCATACGAGATTATATATTATGTATTAATATATATGATAAAAAAATATTGCGCGTTATGCATATTATTATAAAATTAAAAGTGTCAAAAGATTTCATCAAATTTTTCTGACAAAAATACTTTTTAAATGATTTACTAATTAAGGATACAATAGTAAAATTAAATATTAATTTATAAATTAAAAAAAATAATAATTAATGCAACAAGTGAGTGGTAAAAAAAAATGGGTAGTGGACTCAGGAAATTACTCATATTATTTTTGTTTTAAAAAAAATAAAAAATTAATTAACACACGTGTTAACGGATGACAAGAGTCTAGTTTTATTTTATATAAATGAATCTATGAATTGAGCATAAGTAGAAAAGAAATATGAAGAGAAATTGATGGTGAAAATACATGTAAGGCAGTAGGGCCTATATATATATATATATATATATATATATATATAATAATATACATGGTGACTGATTCATGTATGTCTTCTAATTTTCTCAAGATCCACCGGCCTATTTATATATATATATATATATATATATATATATATATAATATACATGGTGACTGATTCATGTATGTCTTCTAATTTTCTCAAGATCCACCGGCCTATTTATATATATATATATATATATATATATATATATATATATATATATATATATATATATACGTACGTTGAATATTGGTTGAATACAACAAATTAAGTTGCTCGCGCGATCGATCCTACTCTTCAGATATTTCCTTCCAAGATATAGTCAGATACCATTGGTCTGGTTCATGCACCAGGACGACTTAAAACCTACTTACAGCTTACATAATTAAACAGGCAAGCAAGGAAGAAAAATAAAACTTGTTAAAGTAGTGGAAATTTAGCAAACTGATCGACATGATAAAGCAAATATGAGAGGAGGAGAAAGAGCTCGACGAGCAATCATTCATTTTTAAGTATATTTGAATCATTACATATTGTTTTGTCAATAAAATATATAATATATAAGAATTTAAATTTTATATATACAATAAAACCAATTTTATAATAATTCATATTTATAATAACACGTAAATTAAAAATAATATAACTTAGTAATAAAAAGTGAGGGAGGGTGGTAGAAATAGAAAAATAAGACATATATATTAAGAAAAGCGTAAGAAACTCTTTGATCGTGTAGAATATTGATTCGGTAAAACACAGCTGCAGACAAAGAATCTGACAAGAATTTCATTGGAATATTTGGTGTTGCAATCACTCCTAACTGGAAACAACATATATATATTTAAAGTAATGAATCCCATGAGAGAGTGTTTTCTTGGTAAAGAGTAATTAATTAAAGAGTCCATTTATTAATTTCCACAAAGAAAGATGCTATTTTTTCTTCTTTTAATTTCTTATTAATTGATGGATCGATCAGAATCAAGATCATATATATATATCCAACCACTTAATTA
The DNA here is from genome assembly GCA_037349345.1 of Oemleria cerasiformis. Lineage (NCBI taxonomy): Eukaryota > Viridiplantae > Streptophyta > Magnoliopsida > Rosales > Rosaceae > Oemleria > Oemleria cerasiformis. The sequence goes on along the minus strand of JAZGTL010000015.1, from coordinate 417,692 downwards.
TATTGCATGCATTATAAATTTATAATTTACAAACATGCCATGTGCTACACGTACGTATACTAAATTCAATCCAGATTCTCTCCCTCGCGTAGACTCTTCCCTGTCTTCCAACTTTTGACCAATGTCTCTAACGTGACCATTGGTTCCATGCAACTTTCTTATGCATGTGGAATTGGAAACCACTTTAAACCACATAATGCAAACCTAACTCATATTTGAATATATTTTCTCTAGAAGCAATTTGACCTCATCCTTTTGGGGGAGAAATTTTTTAGTTTTTCAGGTTCCTTGATTTTGGTCGGTGTTGGTGCATATTATTGATTCACGTACGTATCATAAATATAATATTTAATAAAATAAATAAATACATGTGTTCTAACCACCAACAATACTTATTATATTATATAATATATAAGAAGAATACTTTGATTCCCATTATAGTGAATATGCTCATTTTTCGTACGGTTAATTACCAATTTTTTCTTACGGAAATTTAATAATCAGAATCGTTGATATTTTCTTTTTAAACATCATGTACGTACTGTTTTTAAATTGGTAAAAAAAATCAATTAAATTGGAGATTATTTAGTAGTCTATATGTATATCAAAGCAGTCGATGGTTTTGGTATAAGTTAAGATGTTTATGGTGAACTGTCAATTTAATTTATACATAAATAATTTATTTAATTTTTTATAAACATGAATATTTTAATTAAAAAATTAATAATTTTAATACGTCGAGTAGTCAAGAGGATGAGATACTACGAAATGTTAATTTTTAATAGTTAGGTGATCAGATAGATTACTTTTTAACCTTTTCTTAAGAGTAGTCAATCTTCATTATCCCACTTTATGTGTACATTAATTTACATGGCATTTCATTCGACACGATAGCCACGAGAAGACTTGTACGTAAGTCCTCCTTAATTGTTGGTTAATTTGTAAAAGTTAATTAAAAAGTCTTGAAACAAAAAGGATGACGCAGATGAATTCATTATTATAAGAGAGCGTTAATCATACAAGCTTTCTCATGCATCACTTTTTAATACACCTCCTATTTGACTGTATTAATGAGTTAGCTAGCTAGGATTGTGATGGGGGAAAATGTCAGTTATATTTAAAAATTATTGATTTTTGTTTTATATTATATGAAGTGTCCCCCATATACATTGGTATGAAGCGAATCCCCACTCCACATTCATGGAAGAAAAAAAAAATCCCCACTCCTCATGAAATCCTGACGCCAACATGAGGTTGAAATTAGGCTAGGGGCACCTCTCACTATAGAAAAAGAAGACTTGCACGGCGAAACAGATTCGTCGAGCAAAGTTCGGATTTCGTCGGGCAACATTAAACCCGGTGAACCTTCGTCGGGCAATGTTCGTTGGGTCACTCCGTCGGGCTTGATGTCAGTCGACGAAATAGTGAATTCGTCGAGCAATTCCAAGCTTGCCCGATGGATCCATTAGTCGCTTATGATTTGTCGAGTAATTCCAAAAGTCGACAACTTTTACCTGACAAACTCCTTTCCCCAGGCAAAGTTACCGAAATTCGGCAGGTGCACCGAATTGTCTAACTTTGCCCGACGACAGTGCTTATTTGTCGGGCAAAGTCTTAATATTTCAAAATATAATTTAAATAATTTATTTAATTAAATATATATATATATAATTAAAATTAAAATAATTAAAATATATACAATTAAAATAATAAAACGAATCAAATGAAAATAATTTTTTTTTTATTAATGTTATGTTTTTACATAATTAAAAATAAAGTAATATTTTACATATTAAGTTCTAACTACTCGGCGACGAGTCGGGGTCTTGGGCGAGCTGTTGGGCCGGGGGCTGAGGCTGTGACAGAAGCTCATCTAGCCCACGCTTACCAAAGCGGTCAAGCACCTTACCGAAGATGGCCTTGATTTGATCGTTTTGGGCTTGGATTTGCACATTTTGGGCCTTGATCTCCGCATTTTTGGCCGGGAGGGTCTCGAAGTTTCTCTTGAGCTCCAACATCTCCTCGGGATTGGCTCCCCAGGAAGAACTCAAAGAGCGATTGGAGAAATCCCGAATTATCCAGTCGCCTACCTCCTAGACTATTTTCCCTGGACGCCTGCCAAGTCGTCGCTCCAAGATGGCGATCGACCTCTCGGGATCCGGTAGTTGCTGCTCCAATGGCACGTCGGGATGTTGTTGCGTTAGTTCAACCTGTGTATGGTGGACGTCTTACTCCATCGCCGCCTACAAATACGAATAAATATTAATTAGAAATATAATTATCAAATTAAAAATTAATGTTTAATCTGCAAAAAATAAACTTACGTGAATAATGTCAGCCTCCTAGTTGCCCCGGCCAGCGTACACTTGCCTCCAGGCATCCACCTCCGGGAACATCGACATGGCGATGCGTCGATGCTTCTGCCGAACCGATAAGGATCGAGACCCCCCGTGGTGGTTGAATTTGTTCACTCCTCGGTTTGATGTGTTAGCAACTGACTTTCGCTGCTCATTAGTAAAAATAATACTTATATTTTCAAATGGAAAATAACATAATAAATAAATAAATAATTTAATTAGGTGGAAAGTACCACATAGGTGGGTGACACGAAATGGTCGCACAACCACAGCCACCCTTCCAGTTTCGGCCTGTCCAACTCCTCTGGAGGATTTGCCCGAGCTTCTTCGGGGGAAAGCCAGCTCTTGTAGTACTTGTGGAGCTCGTACTTCCAGTCGGCGTACCGTAACTGCCATTGGTTTCTCAGGAATTTACTGACGTCGGTGTCCTCCAGGTTGAACTCAAAATTGATCTGCAATAAATTATTAAAGTTAGTAAAATAATAAAAAATAATCAAAATAATATAAAAAGAATGGGCGAAACACGTACCGATAACTCTCCCCAATAGCGCGTGATCTCCTCCGAGGGTTGGTTCCTGAAAGTATCCCCCATCATCACGGACAACGTGCGAAGAATCACGCCCATGTCATGCAACACCAGGCTGTGGATTTTTACGACCGTTGTCCGAAGGCGAGGCATGTACACCATCGGTATCTTTGAATTCGTTGTCCTGCAAATCCGCTGGGATTTCAAACCCCGGTTGATCCCGTGCACGTTCACCGACTTCCCTGCAAATTCGATGAACATGTACAAAATATGAGTAACAAATAAAAATGGTTGTTTAAATAAATAAAATAATCAACTTACCTTTAGGGAGTGCTCCGGTAACAGTCTCAGGTTCGTCTCCTCTGGCGTCGCCTTGTGGGGTTGGGGGTCGGTACGGGGTTCCCCCCATTTCTTGTTGTGCTGTTGACGAGCCGATCACGCACCGGGTCGCGGATGATCCGAGATTGGTGCATGAACGCACACCGATGTGGAGGCTACCGAGACAGGAGCTGCCTCCTCCGCCGCATGATCATCAACGGGATCAGAGCGGGGGCGGGTCCTAGATGTGATCAAGGTGCGATGCGACATCCACAATAAGAAATTTAAAATAATTAATATAATATTAACCAACATATTTTTAATTTAACAATAAAATATACAAAAAAATTCTAATATTAAATCCACAAAATAAAAACAAAACCACATATAAAATTAACCAACATTTTTAAATTCGAATAACAAATAAATACAAAAAACCAAAATTTTTTTATTGAAAATTTGTAAATTGGCCAAAAAAAATAAAACCACCAAATTCTAATTTTTTTAAATAGAACCAAAACAAACCAAAATTAAACCTAAATTACTAATTAATCCAAACAAACTTAAACCTAAATTACTAATCCCATAATTTCCAAATTGGCTAATTTTTCGCGTAGGCGATCTATGAGTACGTGCAATAAAGATGGACGGTTAGATCGTTCCAGTTCATTTTCTAAATTATTGAAAATCGTAAAATAAGCATATTCATCAAGGAGTTTAAACACTTCAAGGAAACTTCATTACATTTTTTCGAAGTTTTGGTTCCATTGATGTTCAAACGATTGAATTTGACCGATCCAACCGTTCATTTTGTGGTTTTACGTGCCTATATCTCTCCCGTCGAAAATTGTGAGGTTTCGAGGATTTAAAACTGTCGGATCGTGAAAAAATGTTATGTAACCGTTGAAATTTTGCGCAAAGGTACATGAATATTCGTCGGGCAAATCCTCTGACCCATAATTTGGTAAATTGTTTAATAATTTTAAAATGTTGTTTAATAATTAGACATTGGACAAGTTTGCCCAACAAATGGTGCATGAATATTCGTCGGGCAAATTGTCTGACCCATTTTATTGTCAAAATTTTATAAATGTAAATAAATGAATTTGGTAAGGGATCTGTTTTTCCATTCAACAGTAGCCGGTGTCACACAGTCATACTCATTTGATGTGTTGTAGATCGCAGAAGACGAGGATGCATGCATATGTTAATTGAGGCATTCATAAAAATTGAAATTTTGATTGTTCATGAGAAAATCTTCATCACTGCATTTCGGAAACTAACTAGTGTAAGTATCAGGGACATGACTTACATGTAATTCTATGGCAGAACCTAAGATGAGCTGTTGGGAAGCCGAATCAGGGATGAGGACATTAAAGTTTGTGGCTTTAGTACATAAAATATTAATTGAAACTTTTATGAATGAAATCATAAATCATACATATAAATCACACTTATTGATTTGAAGATAGATATTACATATATGAATGATATCAATTATTTACAACTTTCATTTGGTGTTGGATTCACTCTCCCCCTCCCAATCACGCTCGTCATCCGAGATATGCACAATACTTGACTCCTATGAATCACTTTCAATTTGTTCTAATTCCCTGAGAGCAAGAAAAATACCATCAATCGCAATTGATGGGATGATGTTGTTGATCCATACTCCATCCACGTTTAGGGTGGATGCCGAGGAATCCACCTGGTAAACCATTGGCCATCGTCTTGTTCCCCATCTAGTTCATGGTATTGGTCATCCAAGTCCCAAATATTTATACGATTCACCATCTCAGCTACTCTCCAACCAGCACCAGCTATTGGATCATCCACATAGAATACTTGTTTCGTCGTACCAACGAGGATGTAGGGATCACTCTCAAACCACCAGGTGTTTGTGTTGACAGAGGTACATAACTTATCTTTAATGACACTGCCTGGGATACTTGAATTCGTAACAAACCAATGACACTTGAACAAGACGACTTCCTTGCGGTCTGCGTATAACACCTTAACCACACTTAAGAATCTGTTGTAGAACCCCGTATCAGCATTTTCCCCATCCCCCGGCACGAAGTCCCCGTTGTTTTGCGTAGTTAATTTATCGTCTCGTTCTGTGCACACGAACTTAACTCCGTTAACGTGACTACCAGCGTACGTTTCTTCTCGAAATGGGCCAATGGTCATCTGCATTAATTCTTTATTGAAATTTGCCGAGTTGTCGTCTTTCAACTGTGTCATCTAGTAAGATACACACAAGAAATAAATTGGTAAACTTAAAAAAAATTTAAGAAATTGAGACATTAAAATATTTTACTTACATGCTCGGAAAAACAATGTGGAAACAGTTTTTTGTACATTTCTTCCCAATTCGAAGGATATTGGGCCTTCATCAACGCCTCTTGATGCTCGTGAAAGAGCTAGACTTCGTCACAGTTGTTAAGTATAAACCAAGGAGCCACCTCCATGTCACTATTGGTGAACGGTTCCAACACTAGACCAGTGCCGAATGGTCGTGTATGTTGGGCAAATACATATAGGGTCTCTAGACGATGACCACCGTCATCGTTGCGTGAGGCCCTATTGCAGGAAATGTCAACATTCCGAAGGTACATTGCATAAAATTTTAGTGCCTCATTCGCAATGCACGCCTCCGCTATAGAGCCTTCGAGACGTGTCTTGTTGCAGACGTACCGCTTGTACATATCTAACATTCTGCAAGGAAATATACATTATGATTCACATATATACATGATAGTAAGGAAATATTATCAAAAAGCATGAATAAATTATACCTCTCTATTGGGTACATCCAACGATAATGCACCGGGCCAACTAGATTTACCTCATCCGGCATATGTATTAGTAGGTGCACCATTGCATCAAAGAATGCAGGTGGATATATTTGCTCAAGCCGGCATATGATGTAGACAATATCCTTGTTAATTACTTCGAGGCCTGCCTTTACCAACGATCTGACACATATTATCTGGAATAATTGAGACAAATAAACCATCGTCTCAACAACCCCAGGCTCCAAGAAGGGTCGAATACCAAGCAGAATGAGTCGTTATAGCAAAACATGATAGTCATGACTCTTCATACCAGACATGGTGCAACCACTTCAAGATTTTTTTCTTATTCTCCGGCGTAAATGTATAACTTGGATGAGACATGATGTATTTACCATTGACGACTTTTGGCCACAAATTAGGCCGAATTCCCATTTCTTGCATACCCTAACGAGTCTTTTTTGTGTCCTTTGACTTGCTTACAATGGGTAAAGTCGTTCCCACAACACTCTCGGTAACATTCTTCTCGATGTGCATAGGATCCGCGATGTGTCTGATTTTCAAGTTCGATCAATACGCCAATCGGAATAATATGCTTTTTTTGTCCAATTTTCCTGTTCAGCTGGTTTCGGTCCTCGTGTGACGAAGTCATGTATACTGTTCAATTTGGACAATATCACATCACCAGACCTCTCCCTTGGTCGAGCTCGTAACTCTGATTTGCCATCAAATGAGTTAGATTGCATTCGACATCCGTGATTCCGAGGCAGAAACCTTCTAGCAACCAAGTAGCATATATTCGATGCGTGCCAAATGGACGTTGTGTCTGATCCAAATGTCGGGCAAGCAAGATAGCTCTCGGTGCTCCACCCCGACAACATAGCATAAGCAGGAAAATCATTAATTGTCCACATTACGGCCTCTCGTAGAGTGAACTATTCTCCACTGTACTTGTTGTATGTTCGGACACCATTTTCCCACAGATCCAGGAGCTCATCAATCAACAGCCGCAAATAACCATCGATGGAATTACTCGGCGATTTGGGCCTCGGTATCAAAGTACTGAGGATTGTGAATTCTTTCTTCATGCATCTCCAAGGAGGCAAGCTATACGGAACCATAACCACCGGCCAAGTGCTATAGGGCTTTGCAAAACTCCCAAACAGATTAAAACCATCAGTAGCAAGCCCTAATATGACATTTCTTAGCTCCGTTGCAAACTCGGGATATATTTTATCAAATTCCTTCCAAGCCTCTCCCTCGGCCGGATGCCTCAATATATCATCATCAATGCGCTCATCCTTGTGCCACCTCATATCACGGGTTGTGTGGGACGGCATGTAGAATCTTTGTAACCTTGGCTTCCGTGGAAAATAACGCAACACCTTGTTCAGAATCTTGTTCTTTTGAAACCTTGGCTCATTGCATATGGGACATTTGTTAAGCTACTCGAATTCACCGTAAAACAATGCACAATTATTCTTGCATACATGGATCTTGACATACCCTAAACTGATGCCCTTTAACAGCTACTTCGAGCTATAATGATCTTTAGGCGGACGGTTATCTTCAGGGAGCATTCGGATGGTGATGTCCATCATGTGATCAAAATACTTATTCGTTTGATTATACTCAACTTTCATGTGCATCAACTCCACAACTGCCCCTAGAACCGAAAAGGATTTACAACTGGGGTACAATTTGCGCTGAGCTTCTTTCAACAATCTCTCGTAATGGAGCTCAGAGTCTTCGGGTTGAAACCTGGGTGCCTCATCGTCTATATTATCCGATGCGGGATGAAAATCATCGGTTAATAACTGAACGACTTAATCATTATCACATTGTCCATCCAAAGCACTTTCGTCCCGACGGGTCTCGGGAGTCGAAGATGTCGATGCGATAAATATTTCTCCACCGTGATAGATCCAATCAGTGTAGTTGTGTACGATCACATTCCATTCAAGATGATTTTGGACCTCATTCAACAGAATCCAACTGCATTTGTTACATCTACAGTACGGACACCTGATACGCCTTTCATCAGTGCAATGACTACGTGCAAAGGCAATGAAGTTGTCGATCCCATCCAAATACTGATTAGAAGATCTATCCAACATTTGCATCCAGCCTCTGTCCATTGTGCCTACTATCACAAAATAGAGTCAACGTAAGAAATTGAGTTAACATTGTCTCGTAATTAGAACAAGTTAATATCAAAAGCAGCTCGTCTCCTTATGCATCCGGTGATTTGGCCCTATCACATTCGAGAGTGCACGCTCTGTGCTGTGTAGTTTGTGACCTACGAGGCTAAGTTTCGATCGAGAAAATTTTGGGCAGCATCTCCCTACAGTTCCCCAAATACACGACGTAAATATTATAAAGAAATATCTAGTATGCATTCGGAGAACTATTAGGGGATACAAACTGAATTTCCTACAATCGAAACCTAACATTGTAGACCGCAAACTACACAACACATAGTTGCGCACCCCCAAACTGTCCGAATAAATGGACAATTCAAGAGTCAATCAATCAATCTGATTCACTGACTTTCAAACGGGTCTAAGATTTTTCATTGAATTTCATTATACGAAGTTGATCAACCCGATTAACTTCGCATAAACGATTATGAAATATGAATGTATTTCCCTCCGTCTAAACTACATAAAACGTTTTACAAAAAATATCACAACAAATTCACAAATACAAACATATATTAATTATGCATATCACAGAGTTTACAAATTTTTAATTTCCGTACATATTTTCTAATTTCCTAACATATTTTCTAATTTCATTACATATTTTTTATTTTCCTATTTTCCTAACATATTTTCTAATTTCCTAATTTCCTAACATATTTTCTATTTCCCTAATTTCATAACATATTTTCTATTTTCATATTTTCTGAACAAATTTTCTAATTTCCTCCACAATTTCTAAACAATTTCTACACATTTTCCACAATAAATACACAATTTCCTAACACAATTATATCCAAAAATTTTAACAAAATTAAATTGAGAGGCAAACGCACACACCTTTTTATAAGTATTCCTTCAAATCAACCACAAATTTCCTAAAACACAAAACATAATTAGTTTCAGATGAAAATTTCAAAAATAAAAAAATTAAATTTCTCAAACCTTCAAAATTGGTATTGGTGATTGAGAGAGAAAGGGATTTGATTGGTAGTGAAAATGGTGATGAGATGATTATTGTTGATGTTATATAGCTAGAGAGAGGGAGAGTGAGTGAGTGAGAGAGAGAGAGAGAGAGAGAGAGAGAGAGAGAGATATGTGAGCTGTGAGAGATTGTGGGCAGAGAGGAAGAAGAAGAAAGAGGTATCTGTGTCATTTATTATGTTTAGATATTTGCCCGACGAACAATATTCGTCGTTAGGGCTCATCTTGCCCTACGGATAGAACATATTTGTCGGGTCAACCCTTCCTATTTTACGCGTCAACAACTTCTACTTCCCGCCAACATCTTACCCGGCGAGCCTCGTTTTCGTTGGGCAAAATGTACTTAGGCGACGAAAACTACTTCGTCGGGCAAAATTTCGTCGGGCAACCTCGAATTTCTCATAGTGCCTTATGCCCACCAGATGAGGTTGAAATCAAGTTAGGGGGCTTATGCCCCCGGTGGCCGCAAAAGATGATAATCAGTGGGATTCAAAACCTAGACATAGGAGCAAATCGGACTAGTGTTTGAATCAATTATAAGCCACCTCTTTTGATTTACAAAACTTTATTAATAAAGAAAATATAAAATTTGAATACAAGTTAGACTGCAATAGTTTAATCATCGCTTACTTCTTTTTTAACATCATAGCCTAAGAATACCTTATGCAAAAAAATTAAATTCCATTTGTTCAATCCATTTCTTTTAATAATATGAAATTTAATTTGATATAAATGGTTACATTAGTATTTTCTATATATCAGGATATTGATGAACAACTATATTAAGGGCCAACCGATTTTAGTTAATTGAATTTAAAATACTCATACTTTGTACCCACAAAAGATCCTCAATCTACATCTGAGCACGTACAACTACAAACTATTTTTTTTTTCTTTTTTCTGGGCTTAAAGAGATCACATGGTTGTCAATTATATTTGCTTGGTATTCAAACTTCTAACAGCAACAACAACCAAATTGTTGATTCCTTCAAATCATTGTCCATCCTTGGCCGCTAATTATTCCTTGGCTCAGGCCACACCAGCAAAAGCTAGACATAATCATATTGATCTTGTGCGACACTTGAAACATAAAAGGATGAACGTAATTTTTTCATAAGAGGATGAACGTAATAACATCCCAATGAACTGGCCTGTGGAATTATTTGCAATACCGAAAACTCATGATGAGGACTTATCCTATCAACAATCTTGAAAAGGGTTCCTATTCTCGACCAGAAATATCCCACAATTAGACACAAACATATTCACATAATTATTATTATTATTAGTTTACGAGAGTCGAACTTAATTATTACTTTGAAAGTAAAAATAAATATCATTGAAAGATAATGCTCGTCATAAAACATATTTATTTGTTATTCCTCAACTTTTGCTTCTTTTATATATTATTCTTATAAATTAATTTTCCTTTTGCTTACTTAATTTGGAATCATATTTGCATATGGTTTGAACTTCATATAGCGTCGGTGGTGCCCTATCAATTCATCTTCATTAATATTGTTCATTAATTTGTCACCATTTCGAACCACGTACTTTCATAAATCTCAATTAATATTCTGAATAGTTTCTAGACTATTGTTCATTATTCTTTTTTATTTGCTAATGACCGTATACGTAATTTCTCAAATCTTTCAACCAATGACTAATCTGAGTCAGAGGTCGGGAAGACTCACAGAAGCATTTCAGCTTCCCTCTGATCGTCACAAGTCAAATGTCAATTTCGTGTCTCGAACCTAAAACCAAGGAGCAAATCTGACTACCATTGTTCATTGTTCTAAATTAGTTCTTTGCAATATGTTTTCTTTGTGATCATTGTGCATTCCATGTGCCAACTGCTAACTACCACAATATATAACCAACTTCTCCATATGAAACCCATCCATTAAGTCATTATTGGTCCATTTTATAGTTATAATAATTGGGATTAATTACTTAATTTGAGTGCTAACATGTGATTTGTCCGGCTTCATGGATCACAAACTTAGTTATATCCTCAGCTTTTGAATGATTATGGGTAATCCACTCAACTAATTAATCTTTAAAACATACGCGTAAGCCCCATCCAAGGTGGTCCTTTTCTCATCAAATCAACTAATCACTAAAATATATATTTTCATCCACACAACCGAAAACCGAAAGCTAAAGGTTTGGATATAATTATTAATGGTTATTCTTTTTAAGACAATACTTGAATCTCATCTTGGTGGTATCTCATCATACTACCCTTTTAATTTATCGAATTGTTTTTGTACATATATCATAATCAGAACTATATATTCATTCTCTAAATCATCATGTCAAGATCATCTCCATAAAAAATCAATAAGACTAGAGATCATTTAGTACGTCATTCATATATATAATTTAAATGGATGGTTCGCCATGAGGATTTTAATTCTTACTAAAACCGTTGATTTATTTGATATATATGAATGACTAAACGATATCCAATCTTGGTGATTTTTAACGGAGATGATATTGACATGATGATTTAGAAAATGAGCGGTTCAGATTATGATATGTGTACAAAGATAACTCGATATATAGAAAGGATGGTACGAGGAAGTACCACTAGGGTGTGATCGATGCAAGCATTTTCCTTCTTTTTATAGATCAAACGGGCAATTAATTTTCGCTTTGTTAAAGATTAATGTCGTGAGTTTTGATTCAATTTTTTTGAAGAACATTAATGGTTATTTATTTGAATGGATATCATGATTAATTATGTCACTACATATGTGGTGTTATAGAATGAATAAGTAGCTTGATTTGTCCCCGGCCGTATAGTGAGACTGTTAATTACTTTCTTTGGTTATTTGTCATTGTCGACAAAGCCAATCAGATGAACGGTGGACAGGGCCTTTCTCTATTTGCATGGCCATTGAACATTAAAGTGTCAATATCTTTTTACAAGTGGATTGCAAACAGCTTCCTATCGTTTCAACGAGCTACTCAAAATCAAAGTTTAATCACAATTTGTGACATGATATATAGAATAATATGAAAATGAAATGATATCGAGACATATTCTACAATATGGAGCAGGATAAATTTGAAAAACTCAATATTGGAAAAACCTATACCTACCTACATGCAAAATATATCCATTCATTTACGACTTGACGTGGCTCGCTAGCTATATATATGTACGTATGTATGTTATGAAACACCATATATTTTCATTTAACTAAGCCATTCTGTGAACCCTAATAATTAATGAGACATCCGATGGATGCAGAACGTACGATCGATTATGCTACGTACGTGCAACTAATTAATGCAATGATGAAGTGATGGATTTAATTATATATCACATGCAATTCAAGCCATTTTAACAGTATATTTGTCCCCAAATTGTGAAGCAATTGTAATTGGTGGGTTGTCACTGTCGACAAAGGGCATCAGATCATATGTGGTGCTGGGCGGATGAGGACAAGGCCAAGCCAATCAAGTGCCATGCATGCCATTGTCATATATCAGTCTCTCATGGCTTCTTTATCGCATACATACAACTAGATCGACTGCAACATTTTCCTTAATTGGCTTCATCGATCGACTTGTTGTTTTAGCCAGCAACAGCCATGTATTCATATGTAATTGGAATTTGAAATTTGGAACGTTAGCTAGCTGCTTTATGGGTTTTTATAATACTAACAATCTTGTACTCGAAAGTTATTTGCAACTTGTATGTTGGACGTTACTATAGGGTTAATTGCCATGCAGCTCCACTACTTATTTCATCGTTAATGTCACCGAGTGTACTCGTGTTCATTATTACGTGTTTGTTTAATGACCCATCTGCTCTTGTCCTTCACATTTGTCCTAGCTAGGCACTGATCTGATGTATATTTTGTCTTGCACATCATGAATATGTAATATCGTGCACGATCGAGTATCGCAATTTAATAGTAAGTAAAAAATCACGTGATTAAACGTGCCTTCGCTCAATGATGTATGTAATTAAGGTGGTCTGAATTTAGGGTTCGAGTTGAAGGCTAGTGGGGTTAAAATTAGGGCAAAAACGGGTGGAGCAATTAGGTTTGGAAAAAAAGGGGAGATGCGATTAGGGTTTAGGAGGAAATAAGCAGGAGCGATTAGAGTAATTGGGTAGTCTAGATTTATGGTTTTAGTAACAGAAACAACTAATTAATAAGAAGGTGAAACACAAATAATAATAGTTAAGTCGGTAGCTGGAAAACCCTAAACCTAAATATGTTATAACAGTTACATATGCCCTACCAATTAAAGAAGGCTAGCTGTCCCCACTCTCTTAGTGTAGCTAGGTCAGGTTTTGGAAGTCAAAAATATATATGTTTAATTATGTCCATCTTTTTGTGGGAACAAGAAATAACACACAACAACAGTTGCCTACATTAATCCAATGAAGAATGGAGAGGTGAAGATAGACATCATATCATGTCAGCCATCTTTATCGTCCTTAATTCTTTTGTTAATTTGTCCGGTGGCCCTCGACAGTGCCTCCGGTGGCTTAGATATCGGACAGCAACCGGAAACCCTTTTTTGGGTCAAGGATATATATATATATATATATAGTTGCTAAACTACAAAATCACACACCAAATTACCCACCTTTAAGCCTTTCAATCCTTCGACCGTCAATCCAATTAATATTCCCAATTCCATTATCTTGCATCACCGATCAATTCATTTCAATTCATTATTGGGACCTCGCAAAATCAAATCTAAAACTCAGCTACCCTATATGGATAAGAATTTTGGTATAATATAACTTCAGGGATCAATTAACAAATTTAAATTAACGAATGCATAAGGAAAAAATAAATTGAAAAAGTGAAACAACCCAAAAAATTAACCCAAAAAAATGGATAATTATGCATTCATTATTCTTCAAACCTTTCATGCTATACGTACCTTCCTAAACGTACACTAAAAAGTGCATGCTTAATATGAACATTAATTAGTTTTTTGCTAAAATCTGGATTATGCAGTGTATATATGACGATAAGAGGCCAGGGAAGATTATTATTATTATTATTATTTTATTATAGCGGTTGAGATATGATGGAGAAATTCGGTTGGGATTTTAAAATATATAAGTAAATGATATATATATATATATATATTGATATGTGCCAATAATAAAGACAAGAATATATGGTAGGTCGAAACAATTAGTATATATATGTAGACAAAAAGAAAGTATTGATTTTATTCAATGGGCACGACATAAATAATTAATAAGAAAATGGGTCGGGAACGTGCTGGTCACATAGGAGGGCCATGGATGTTGATGCACACCATGACAATGTGCAGCAACATAAACACACACAAAAACACACGGCCTAATCCTAATATCAAATTCATTCTCAAAATTATGAATAAATATAAAATGAGTTGCATTGTTAATGAAAAATTATGAATAAATTGTGTTCAAATAATCGTAAATTTATTATGTATTTTTGTTGCGTAACATGAGTGTGCGATGTTGGCGGGGGGGATAGAGAGATCGAGCAGTGGAAGTTGGGTGGTGGAAAGAGAGTGGAGGACGGCCACGTGGGGGTGGGGTGACCTAACGATGAGGGTCTGTTCGAAGAGGGAGGGACGCGGAGTTGCATAAAATAAGGGCATCACTTGGACTTAGACTTAGAGTCGGCAGTGGAGACTGATGCAGGTCAGGCTCATTGCCTCACTGCATCACCCTCCATCACTCTTTATGTGATTTTCACACTCATCAACTTCAACCCTTTTCTGCCCGCAAAATATATTCATATAATTATGTATCTGTGGTCATTTAAATAATGATTTATTGGTATTTTATTTATTTATAATATAATTTATAAGGAATTTCGAATTTGATTCTCGTATACGATAATGCGATATTTTTACATGCATAATCTTCATTCACAAAGTCGATATCAATATGTGAATCTCCTCTCAATCTCCATTATTATTAAAAGAGGAAAAATTAAGTATACACGAGGAAGTTAGATACATCCCCATTATAAAATTCCTTTCCTTCATGACACTAAACCCTTTGGTCATGTAATAAGCGACATCATTTCGTTATCTTATAAATATTGGGTATCGACATCATCTGACTAGAGTCGAACTTGAGACTTCCAACATAACAAATTAAGAGGAATATCACTAGATTATGGCACTAAGTGACATCATTTCGCTTATCTTTAAGTAGCAAGTAGACAACTGAGCATGCTTGGTTGCTCTCGGTCTCATTTCCTACTTAATTACGTTAGAGATAATGTGACAATATTATACTGGTGAGTAAATAAAATTAATAGGATTGATTTTGTATGAAAAAGAAATTGAAATAGGACCCCCCAGGCTCCATCCATCCCTAATTCCTAAATGCCCTTTCCACCAATCCAACACAATACGTGGTCTTCTCTTAAGATGTCTGAGGTGGACTTGAACTCCCTCACAAACAAACAACTTCTCTTTTAACCTCCCCTCCCCAACTCTATTTATACTCCGCATTTTCTCTTCCCTTCTCCCCAAGCCTCTCTCTACCTCCTTTTCTCTTGCTCTCTTCTCTTTTCCTTCAAAATTCAAAAAAACTCAGTGAGAGAAGCTTCGCTGAGACATAAAGAACAAACACCTTGCATACATATATACACAGCCATGGCTGCAACCTTTTCTAAAGCACCCAACCCTCATAGTTGGGCTACACCTACAGCCAAAATGCCTCACTCTCTATCTTCTTCTTCATCAGTAATGGATGCTTTGGCCTTCCCAAAGAGGTCCATCTCCTTGAGGAGAAAAAACCACAACAACTCTTCTTCTGCCATCCACTGTGCTTTACAATCTCCCTCAGTTCTTCACTTCCCAAACCAACCTTACAATCAACCTATTATTACAAAGGATGCCACTTCTGCAAAGCCAACCAACACTCATCAACTTCCACAATGGAATTTACTACAGAGAGCAGCAGCCACCGCCATGGACATGCTCGAATCCGCCTTGGTCTCGAGCGAGCTCAAAAACCCACTTCCCAAAACATCCGACCCACGTGTCCAAATCGCCGGAAACTACGCTCCCGTACCGGAGCAACCCGTCCGCCACAATCTATCAGTTACCGGCACCATTCCAGACTGCATTAACGGTGTCTACGTCCGAAACGGTGCCAACCCTTTATTCGAGCCCGTCGCCGGCCACCACTTGTTCGACGGTGACGGCATGGTCCACGCCGTAACCATCGGGTCCGGGTCCGCCAGCTATGCCTGCCGCTTCACCGAGACACAGAGGCTGGTCCAGGAACGCGAACTTGGGCGACCCGTTTTCCCCAAAGCCATCGGCGAGCTCCACGGCCACTCCGGCATCGCCCGCCTCCTCTTGTTTTACGCACGTGGGGCGTTGGGCCTTGTCGATAAAAACCACGGCACCGGGGTCGCCAACGCCGGTTTGGTCTACTTCAACGACCGTATCTTAGCCATGTCGGAAGACGACTTGCCGTACCAAGTCCGAGTCACGAAATCAGGCGACCTCGAAACGGTGGGTCGTTACGATTTCAACAGGCAGCTGGGGTCCACAATGATCGCCCACCCGAAAGTCGACCCGGAATCGGGCTCCCTCCATGCGCTCAGCTACGACGTCGTTCAGAAGCCGTATTTGAAATACTTCCACTTCTCCCGAGACGGCACCAAATCCCCGGACGTGGAAATCCCCCTGGAAGGCCCCACCATGATGCACGACTTCGCCATCACCGAAAACTACGTCGTAATTCCGGACCAGCAGGTCGTCTTCAAGCTCCAGGAAATGATCACCGGAGGCTCACCGGTGATCTACGACAAGGATAAGAAATCGAGGTTCGGAATTCTCAAGAAGAATGCCGAGAACGCCGACGACATCATCTGGGTCGAGTCCCCCGACACCTTCTGCTTCCATTTGTGGAACGCGTGGGAGGAGCCGGAGTCCGACGAGGTCATCGTGATTGGGTCCTGCATGACGCCGCCCGATTCCATCTTCAACGAATGCGACGAGAGCTTGGAGAGCGTGCTGTCCGAAATCCGGCTGAATTTGAAAACCGGCGAGTCGACTCGGCGGGAGATTTTGTCGGAATCAGAGCATGTGAATTTGGAGGCGGGAATGGTGAACCGGGACCGGCTCGGAAGAAAAACCCGGTTCGCATATCTAGCGATTGCGGAGCCGTGGCCAAAAGTTTCGGGATTCGCGAAGGTGGATCTTTTTACCGGGGAGGTAAAAAAACTTATTTACGGTGATAAAAAATACGGCGGTGAGCCGTTTTTTGTTCCGAGCACAGATTCAAACGCATCGGAAGACGATGGGTATATAATGACATTTGTTCACGACGAGAAAACGTGGAAGTCGGAGCTTCAGATTGTGAACGCGGCGGATTTGAAAGTGGAAGCCACGGTGAAACTGCCGTCAAGGGTTCCGTACGGATTTCACGGGACCTTTGTTGAATCAAAGGAGTTGGTAAATCAGGCGTAAAAAAATAGAGTGGTAAAAAGGAGTGTACGTGGTTAAAGTTGTTGTGGTTGTTGTTGGTGGTGGTGAAAAATAGGGTGGGAGGAAATTACCAGAGGGATGGTATAGAGAGAGAGACAGAGTCCCCGGAATTATCTCGCGGAATATTTTTAAACCCTAACAACTTTTTTTGTTTCTGTTTGGCTTTGTAGATTATTTTGGTGGTTGTTTTTTTTTAATGTCTTCTTTCGGGATTCTGTAAGGTTAATTAGGTTTAGGCAGGGACCAGCTTGTAGCTTTTGGACTGTAGGTAGCTTTTGCGAGCTCAGCTGGTTTATGTTGTCTCTGTAATATTTACTCCATTTCTCTCTTTCTCTCAGCTTTTTCTGCTGTTGTAACTGATTCTGGTATATTAATTTACAGTTTTACATTACATGACACGTGTTGGACACTTTTTATACATTTATAATCAAATTTTATAGAATGCTTATGAATGAATTTATAAAGATGGGGGACTAATTATAATTAGCTAGATGTAATTGAAATGATTTTTAATTTAGTGAATTAGGAGCCTTTTAAAAAAAATTAGCAGAGTTGAACCGGTCAGGTCGGAAACTTTTGAATTGATTGTGGGCACATAACCCAAGATACCGACCAACGGTCGGCTAAAAAGATTTTTGCCTTTTGTCAATGCCGACCAATTAACAATGGTCAAAGCCAGCATCAACGCCTAACCCTTTAGCAAGAGGTAAAAAGGAAGCAAAGATAAAATATAATTGAGAAACTTGATTAAGGATTATAGGTGGAATTGGGATCCAAGAACCCAATCGCATTTTGTTGATCAAAGTCAAAACATCTTCTTAAGTGATCACAATCACAATAATACTTTATATTTAGATTATATTTTATAATTTTGTGCATTGTATATTTAATTCTATTCACCGTCAAATTCATGGCCTAAAATATCTTGGTTATATTATTTATTTTCATGTAGTATCGATACCACATTGGTTTCGTGGAAGCAATTTTGCAATCTACTCCACATAATATGTTACAGAGAGTAATTATCAAATTTTCACACTTTTTTTTTTATAGTCATCCTGTATTTTTTTATTCTTTTTCGAATCGTTATATTGAATAATTCAACTATAATTAATAGACATAAATTAATATAAGAGTGCAGAAAGAGAAAATAGGAGGATAAAAATCATTTCCTTAAGATTGAAAACGAAGTAGAATATGAATAATATGGATGCATAATCATCATTTTACAAGAGATTTTTTGTTATCAACATCATATGATGATTGCCTAAATAACATTGATCACGACATATATATTATAGAAAATATCTTATTTCATAATGTAATGTTACAATATGAATTGACATTGATCAATAATAGATCGATACTAAATATTAACAAATATGTCCACGATAAATAAGAGTGATACGTTTAATAAACCATATACATATCATATGTCACGTGACATTAAGAGGTTAATTTTTTTTTACTAATGTTGTTATTTTATAACAGACATCATGACGTTGATAACATGGTTCTCCATGGATATAGGGGTATTCATTATTAAATAGTTTATGTTTTTGCACATACATATGTTGCTTACCATATGAAAAATGATGGACGATAGTGAAATCCCACATGGCAGCTAGCTCCATCTATATATATACTAGCGTCATGCATACGCTTACGCGTGTTAATTTTTTTACTTTTTTTTTTTATCAAAAATATAAAAAATAATTAAAAAAAATAAGAGAGAGAGTAACTAACCACTTATTCTCGCTTAAAAAAAACTATCCACTTCCACACTTAAGTGTTTTATATTTAAAATTTTAATTAAAGTATATAATTTTACTATTTTATTCATATTTTTTAAATCATAATAAAGGTATTTTCGTTCAAAATATTTTGATGAAATATTTTGATCATTCTAATTTTATAATAATAAAGATATTTTATTATTATTATTTTAAAATACAATTAAGTAATATTGGCATTTAATTTGTAATATTAAAAGAGGTTTTATTGTTATTTTGCCGGAGAATTAATGGTGACCATAACTTTGTAATGACAGTTACAGCGAAGTGGGGTCGGTGGGGTGGGGGAACAAAAAGTCCCACTTAACTTTATCACACACAGGTTTTGTCGAAACTCTAAACCCTTCCAAATATTATCACCTCAAAATGGATCAACATAGGTCATCTTTTACTTTTCTACATATATATATATATATATATAATTGGTGGCTGCTCTTCTTCTTATTAGTTCGAGTCATGGTTCGTTGTGATTCGTTATTGGGTCGATATTGGAATCATATCGTTTAATTTTAATCGGTTATGTATGATTTGATATTCCACATTATGAAAATGAAACCGGATCACACAATACCGATTGTGTATATTATTTTCAAACTTCATAATCGAAATCATACCGAGCCAAACCGATTCGATTTCGGTATCATACTAATCTTCAATCGGTTTAACTATTTGGTATGGTTTGATCCGGAACGGTATGATTTATGTATCTCAATTCCATATGCACAGGGCTACTTCTTATTGCTTGAAAACGAGTTCTTAGTGGATAATACTTTATGAGGAAAGCTATTTTAATTTTGAATGACTATGATCTCCATGTTTATAATTAATACAATTATCATCATCATTATCATTTGCTATCGTAATGTACATCCCACTCTTGGCGGTATCCTTGTATTATCTTTTCGATTAATTAAATAATGTTTATACAAATGTATATCGTAATTGTAATGGGTCAATTCATAAATCATCATTTTAAGATCATCCCAATTTACAAAAAATCAACAACTTTGGAGGTGGGTTAGTTATTCTAATCCGTATTTATCAAACAAATCAACGGTATTGTTGGTAACAATCACAATCCTCATAGTGAGCCCTCCATTTAGTTTATACATAATGAAAAGCTAAATTGTCTCCAATTTGATCGGATTTTTATATAAATAATTTTGAAATGATAATTTATAATAAATTGAACGATTTTGATTATAATATATATATGTATAAGAATTATACGATAAATCGAGAGCATATTACGAACATATATATATATAAACAGAGTGAAATGAAAGTGTTATCCATAATATATCTTATGTATATCACTATTGTATTGTATTGATGAATTCAATCATGCATTCAGAATCACTGGTGAAACTGCAGAGAAATGACTTGAAACCGAACGAAGAAAACTCGACCCACCGCAAAGCAAATTTATATTGTGCACGATTAAAATGATTCCCATATGAAAAAAAGATTGAACCGGACCTTTATTTATCACCACACTCTTGAAATTAAAGCAACAAAGATTGGCGACAAAGATCGAATCGGCCCTTTTATAATTATATATTAAACTTGTTTTTGTTTTCTAATTGGCTGTGTGACCCAATGCTGGCGTCATTAATTAAGCTTAATTGGCAGATAGAATATTTGCTACTTAATTTGATGCTGATTAATCTAATCAATACCTGTATTATTAGCTTGTTAGACTATTATATTAATCATACGTCTAATCAAGTCAAAATAATTGAGGCAAGAATCTAAACCAGGTGCGTACATTATTGGTTAATATATATGTTATTCAATCAAAAAATTCAATCGAACAGTAGAGATGAAAGCGAATGCATGGTAACGGAAGTCTTTTAAAAAAAAATCTATAGAACTTATTTAGTATCATTTCACGAGTTTTGAAAAAACTAATGCATAATTCTTTAATTATATTCACGAGACCATAAATTTACGTAAGAATTATCTTTTAACGAATAAACTAGATAATTTCGTTAATATTTCTTTAATAAATGGTTATATGGAGTTTAAATGAATGATTACCAACTTCACGTTAGACGCATGTTGGTTGTCGGGTAATTCCTAGGCTTGGCCAGTAGTCACATGGAAGCTAATTTAGGTAGCTTGAAACTTGAAGATCATTAATGTCTCTCTTTTTTAATATGGGAATCATTTTAATCAAGGATGTCGGTGAAGAAAGTTGAGGTTACACTCCAAAATCAATTGGCAATGGGGGAAGAGGCACAAGTCATTATAAGCCCTTGTAAGGTTGTGCAATTTTGTGAGAATCTGAAGTTACAAAAATTTTACATTGGAAAGTTGCACAACCTTGCAAGGACTTATAAGGATTTTGGCATCTCCCTCCATTGCCAATTGGTTTTGGGTGGAATCCCAACTTACTTCATGATATCAAAGCTCCTTATCCCACGTGTAAGGCTTAAGCGCCATACGTGCTCCACGTCACACAATATGAGCTGTCCACTTATTAGGCTTGAAAATTAGCCACACGTGTAAGGCTTAACCGCCACACGTGTTCCACGTCACTCAATATGAGTTGTCTGCTTTGGGGTGGAACCCCAACTTCCTTCATGGTATCAAAGCGCCTTATTCCACGTGTAAGACTTAACCGTCATACGTGCTCCACGTCACCCAATATGAGTTGTCCACTTATTAGGCTTGAAAATTCGCCACATGTGTAAGGCTTAACCGCCACACGTGCTCCACGTCACCCAATATAAGTTGTCCGCTTATAAGGACTTGGGCCTCTCCCTCCATTCCCAATTAATTTTGGGGTGAAATCTCAACTTTCTTCGGCCGATTCAATGGTAACATGATATTCTTTTATGGTATTCTTTTTTGGTAAAATTATATTATTTTTTCTTCATTGAATTTTTTTCCACGATAATTTCTAGGCTTTCGGTAAAATGATATTATTTTATCTTCATTGAATTTTTTTTCTCCGTAATTTTTAGGCTTGGCCAAAAATTCAGCAAAGGAAAAAGAATCCGATGTTATCGAAATACAAAAGTTAAATAAAACCATCTTCAAAAAAAAATCAACTATGTTGGTGGCTCCTCAAACCAAGAAACAAAACCACCAGAGCGAAGACGAAGGTGATCATTGTTGCTCTTTTAGCATGATTTATATCTACACTAATGATTTCACGACATTAGATTCGTTTATTTGTCGGAAATTATCTTACAGTCGGCTTCATGAGCATCATCTGGACTCGATCTGGAGTTGTTGAATTGAAAAACCCTAGCTAGCTGCTGCTTGCAGTACTGGCCTGTGTTTGTCAGTCGGGAGATTTTTACTGGCGGACTAGTCCAATTGTATCATTTCCAATAGGCCACGTATATATATAATTTTCTTTTAAAAATTTAGATCTCCGGCCCCCACAAACCCGCCGCAACAAAATGGAACTTCGAAAAAGGAATAAATTAAATGTCTTTAACGTATGAATTGTGAGAAGGTATATATAGCTAGCTAGGTAGAAATGGTAACGTAATTCGAAAAATATAATCAATATATATATATATATATATATATATATTCTAATTCTATGATTTGGAAGAGATTGAGCTCTCGTTTGGTATTATTTTTTTCCTTAAAAAATTATTTTATTTGAAAGTAAAACAGTATAAAAGTGTTCGGTAAAAATGAAAAATTTTATATTTTTTTAAAAGCAATGGATTTTTTACAGCAAATTTAATAAACACCATATAACATGTTGCTTTTCAAAAATGTTTTCACAAAAAATTAATAAAATTTTTTATTTCTTATAATATCCAAATTAATTTCTAAAAAAATTATCGTTTATTCACCGTTTATATTTTTCACCCGTTTTTTTTTCTTAAAGCAACAAATTAACCACCAATTCATGCCCAAGTCTACTTTGTCGTCACCACCACTACGACCACCACCCCCACCTCCACCACCACTAGCACCACCACCACAATCTCTTTCACCCTTATCTCTACCTTTTCTACCACCACTTCCTCCACCACCTTGTCTCTACCGCGATGCCATCACCACTATCACGGTCACCACTGCAACTGCCACCGCCACCTCTACCACTTCTTTCACCCTTACATGCACCTCTTTCACCCGAGCTTCCACCTCATCCTCCACTACCTCCACCACCGTCACCACCGTTGTCGCCATGCAGTTTCTATCCACCTCACTACGACACGCACCTCCATCTCCACCACCGCCTCATCCACCCCTACCTCTATCCCCCACCACCACTATGTCATCTTCTACCTCTACCTACACCTTCATCGCCACAACCTCCACCACCTCCTCCACATCCACCTCATCTACCTCTACCTCCACCGCCACAACCACCATGACCTCCTCCTCATCCACTCATACCTCCTCCTCAACACCACCACAACTAACTCTTCCACTTTTCAATATTATCTCAATTTTGGTCATTATCCATGTCTGCCGCAGTTTTAATTAAAATTTACCAAACACTTTGACATTACTTTTCATATTCACATTACTTTAAAAATAAATTTTACTAAACGTTTAGCTGTTTTAATATACAACTACTTGTTAAGAAAACACAACAGAAGTAATTTTTCAAAAAAATACAACAATACCAAACTGACCATAAATTGGATAAAATGAAAACTCATATATTTTTATATTAAAATTACATTTAATTTGATGAATATTGAATCCCACCATCCACCGTGGTGGAGAAGAAATAGATTGATATGAAGATGAAGAAAGTGACCAAATTGGAACGTTTTCTTGCCTCTACATGCACACACATGCAGAGCACGTGAAACCCACGTGATTTGCAAGACTAGAAGCCGAAAGCCAGTGAACAAACATCCAAGAAAGATCAGTCAGTCTAAAAAATGAATCAAAATCAGTCAAACTTCCAAGAAGAAAATCGAAATTAAAAGTTCACCACTAAATAAATAAACAAATAAATAAATAAAATAAAATTACAGAAGAAGAAGAAGACAGTAAGCTTGGGGTCGCGTCTGAGACCGACAATGGCCGCCATTGATGGCAGGTGTTGCTGGGTCCTGACAAAAGGCCGAAATCTCAGTAACAAGTAGTCTCCATTTATGTAAATATATATATAAATATATATAATATGTGTGTGTAGCTGCAGCAAACACGTCCCCTCTTTCCCACTACGTAAGAATCTGTCATCAAGTTTTTTGTGGAATATGACGAAGTCTGTGACGTACAATACGTATATATTGTATAATTAAAAATTGGTGTGTTTTCGTATATTATATGTGCACTTTATTTTCTAGTTAATAATTTCTTAATAAACATGATCATTGTGTATATTATATGTGTTTATATAATGATCGAGCTTAATCCCCTGTTCAATTGTATAAGGAATAAGCACAAATCTCTTTCATATGTCATGACCAATTACTGGTCCAAGGTCGGCGAAAATATAAAACGTGCTCTATTATTCACACACTAATTACGGAAAATGTAATTTTTATAAAAACTAATTAAGTAATAAAAGTTTCTATGCTCACTTTGTCTTTTAGAGTATAATTTAAATGATCAAAATTATATAAAACTACATATTTAAGAAGCTATTATAAGTTTTCTTATAGGCTTGAAGATCAAATTAAAATAAAAATAAATAATTTATCCTAATAAAGATATCATCAGATAAATTAAAAATATAAAATTAAAACAAATAAAGTATCAAAGTTATATATGTGTAAATGAAAAGATACTCAGAAAGATAATCTATCTTTTTGCTAATCTAGGGCACGTTTACTTACCAGGAATGAACATAATGAATAATGGGAGAAGAAGACAATCAGAGAAGTTGGTAATAATTCATATTGAGTTGTTTACTAACTATATAAAATTATAACTGTAATGATAATGTTTTTCATTGTTATTGTTTACTAACTCCTATGAATCGAAATAAAAACTAACTTGATTACTAACTTGTTATTGTTTACTAATTCCTATGAATTGAAATATTATTTTTTTCTTTATTTTGTTTTTTTAATAACAAATCCAATAGCCAATTAATAACAAATCCAAAATGTCATATCTTGTTGTAATTATTCACTAATAAAATATGAAAAAATATGCCAAATTGGTTTTTTTTTAGTAGTATATAACTCATTGATAAATATTGTAAATCATGTTTTTAGTTGTTGAAGGAGTTGACTCGGAAAATGATGATTTATTCACAAGAGTATATAATTACTGGTTAAAATTGGAACTCCCATGTTGGCAAAAACCCTATACATATGGGAAGTTTATTTTTGTGATCGGTTTATTACGATGACTCAATCAATCGATGACTCATCATCTACTACAGCCATGTGTTCGATGCATAGACTCTTCGCAATTTCTCTTCTTGTTATGAATCTAGCGCCTAGCATATATATAGCTAGCACTGAATAATTTATTGAGAAAATAATTTTATTCAAGGACCACCGTTAGAATCAAACAGATGAAAAGATAATTAATACAACTCAATTGTAATTTAGTTTTTTACCTTGATGAAATCTATTGTATGAGGTTCAAGAATTTAGAATCTAGGGTTTTCAAAAAGTTTCGGAGAGGTGGGATTGGGAGTTCGGGTAAGAATGATTGTGGTAGAGTTTATGATTTACGGTTTAATCCTCGGATTAACTTGAAGTGTACGTGTATATATATATATACAATATTCAAAGTTAATTAGTGTTTATATATATGTATGTAGAAATACACATAGAAGAAGAAAATAAGCAAGAATAATTTTAATAATAATTTGGCAAAGCCATATCTATAAGTCTCCTAGTAAGTTGGAGAGCAACATGATTTTATTTAGGTCACCAAGAATAAATACTAGCTCCCATAAAATTAGCTAGAACTATACACATATATTATTATATTAACATGAAACGTGGAATTAAAAAGATCTTAATTTAAAACTATGTGGAGAAATAACAATAAAATGGTGGATGTGGACATGCATGAGGTTAATTAGCAATAATAGCTAGCTACTTGCCTCTTCAAGCTCAGTAGAGACTTTTCAATGGAGGTCAAACACCAGATCGAACATGACGGATATATATATATATATATATGAGATTATTTGAGACACTGATCAAGAGACTTGCAGGTTCTCTCGTAGGATTGAGGAATTCATGCATGGATAGAAATTAAACATCGATCGGCCCTGCGCTCTACGTACACGTACGTATCCTCTACACGTATATATGGGATGAGTACGTATATGTATAAGAGTTGTGCTATCGATCCAACTGTTCATTTGTGAACATATATATATATATATATATATAGTAGGAAAAATAGCGCGAGAAAGAAAACAAAAGAAAAGTCGAGTGGATGCGATATATGTTATAAAGGACAGTTTTGTTCAAATGTGTACCAAATGATCAATTTTGGTGTCCCAAACGCCCATGCCCCCACAAGCATAAATTTCAATATTGTCACATATAATAGGATCGGGCCCCATTATTATTATCCTCCAATCCAAAACAAAAATGAATTGATCGAGGGTGTGACACTCCGAATTAGACGTACTAGCTCTAGCTCACACACAAAAGAAAGAAGAAAGGCCACAGGCCATGCCTGCATTGACTCCATGCATATCCATCTCCATTGCTATCTGGGCCACTATGTACATCTGCATGTAAAGGGAATAATTATTGCAGAGTCATTTTCATGGAGCGGCAAGGTGTCTTGCTCCCATTGGTTCCCCAGATCCACAATATTCTGACATTGCCCTACTGTGTAATGCACTATATGTGCCTCATCCACCGAGCCACATGCTCCCAATACATTCACGTGAACATGACCCGAACGTAACGTCCCATCTCCAATATGCAACTTTGATATAGATTGTTAGACGTAACCCCTTCACTTTTTTTAGAGATACGATACTTAGTGATTGTCGATTATATAATTCGCGATTCTTTTGTAACAAAATATCATCCAGTTTCGGTTTATGTTTGAAGTCATAAACCCTAGAGGACCCGAGGGCAACTTGGAAAGGCATATATTTAAGCAGATTCCAGAATTAAGGCTGGAAAAGAAACACGTTTACTAAGACAAAATATATATAAAAAAAATACTGAAAGCTACCTATACTCATATCCAATTATTAGAAATGAATAGGTCGAGATTAATGCTAATTAAAAACAAAAAGTTTGGCACAAGAAGAAGAACAAATCATATCCAAAAATCTAAAGCCAACTCACTCACCAGTCACCACATTCGAAATTCGATTCCTCCTTCCACAATCCCACATGGTTGAAATTATATGCAAGGTTTTTAGGCGGCGCCGGCCATATCTGAAACCAACAGCCGTGGATGGCAAGGAGACAAGAGAAAAACATTTGAGCCCTACAAAATAATGTATGCCATCCACCATATATATATGTTCGATCATGCATATGATTCAACCTAATTAATGCTGCTCGTGCATGCTTTAATTTGTTTCCTTCATCTTCGTCTAGTAAATTACTTAATAGCATATATGTCATGCGCCCATGTGTTCATGTGTGTACTGTCAAGTTCCATGAGGACATGTTTAAGCATGTTTTCTGAGGTGCGTATGGACTGATACTGTGTTGAAATTCTTGACAAAATTTTAACGAGATCACAATGCATCTATATTAATTAGATCGATATATTTGATTAATAGATGATTAGTAATAATAATTATAATTATTAGACAAGAAAACAAAATCTTGGGGAAACAGAATTAGGTTTTGTCTCCAAATTAATTATGTTGATGAGATTGATTGAGACAAGTTGCAGCTAGAAACAAAGTAATTGCAGCTAGCAATGCCATTAATCTAATCCGCAATTGGGTTAGGCGCGGCATTGCGCAATTAAAGCTGGAAATAATCTAGGCAGTTTTGATCTTGTTCCAACCATTCCACATGGGTTTGCTTTTGTTGCAGATTTAGAAGATAAAGAGAAAATAACAACAATTTGTGTTACTATTTATTCGTATCTAATCTGACCAAGCAACGAACCTAGCAGAAAGACCCGAAAGATCAATTAGGTCAAGATCAAGCCCACCATCAAGGCCCATCAATGAGGCCCATGCGTAAAGCCCACCATTGTGGTCCATGCGTAAGTCCCACCATTGTGGGCCATGATTTTAACATAGATATTGCCAATATATAGAGGGCTCTCCCTCATTCAAAGGGGGCTCTCTCTCTCTCTCTCTCTCTATAATTCTCACTCTCTCTCTAGGGACATATTTCTCCCTTCTATCTACATACATTACTATATCTAAGGCTCAATGCCTATTGTAACATGTACAAAACACATATATTATTAATGAAAATAGAGCAACACCATGGACGTAGCCCGAATTGGGTGAACCACATACATCGTTGTACCTTAGTGTTAATGTGAGTGTGTACTTTCACAGTTCGACCGATCCATTTTATGGTACAACACTATTATTAATTTCTTTCCTGGATTTTGGCATCAATATTACTCACGTAAGAATTGCAGATTCCACTTGGCAATTAGACATCCATGTTATTATGTATCAAGCACAAACATGAACAAGAAACCTAGGATACATACATAGCTAATCTCTATTATAATATATCTCCTTTAATTTTACTTATAAACCCAATTATAATATATGAAAAGTAAATTGGTATATTATTCAATTGCTGCGATACAAAATTCGGTTTTATATAAATATTATTGTACTTTACAGAAGAAAATATAAGATTAGGGCAGTCACAGTTGCACCGAGCAGGCCACATGCAGTAGGCCTCTTTGTTGGCCTCGACTCACCTTTCATACTTCAAATGCTCCCTTCCTACCCTATTCAGATAGGCCCATCAAGTTTTTTTTGCTGTTTTTTGTTCAGAAGATGGTTTCAAATCTACGGTTTAATAATATTGTTTCGCTATATTGTATTTTGTAAAAGGTGAGATCGCAATAAACTCAATATTAAAATTAAATGTGTATAATCCTTTTCTTGAATATGGTTGCATAAAAAATAGGGTATGAACTGGTCAGATTATGATATATATATATATATATATATATATATATATATATATATATATATATATGTACAAAGATAATTTGAGATATCAAAAATTTGGAGATACTAATAGAGTGAGATGCAAATATTATCCTAAAAAATCAGAATAAAATACCGGTCCAAAGTCTCAATTTTTTCTATTTCCTCTAGGTGCATTTTTCTGCGCGATTCGAAGTCTCCGCTTCCTCCTCAAACCCTTATTTTGCTGGATCATATATTTCTCACATGGGATACTAAAACGTATTTGTAATGGTTAGCCTTGTGAAAAATGCCGTTGCATCAAACCCTAACTAATTAATAAAGATATCTTAATTGCCCTATAATATCCCTTAGATAACAATTAATTAGATGGAAACTGCTATTTATATATAAAATTATATTGGAGGCAAAAATTATACACATTGTCTTATAATGGTGAAATTGATTGTGGCTCCATTTTTTTTTGTCAGTGACACGCAGTATCTTAAAACTTTCAATCAATGACTAATCTGAGTCGGGAGTCGGAAAGACTCTCAGAGGCATTTCAGCCTCCCTCTGACCACAAGTCAAGTGCCAGTTTCGTGTCTCAAACCCAAGACCAGAGAGCAAACCTGACTTAGAACCCAAATTTCGACTGGACGACTTGCTCGTGTTGGCTCCATTTTTTATTTATTTATTTATTTATTTTTACATTGATTGCGGCTCCATTGGATTGCCTAATATTTTGCCCTAATCAGTTAATGGATTGGTTTACATTTACAGCTATGCATATGATTGTAATGATAAGGATATGAATTCGAGCATGATTAAGCAAATAATGACTATAAACTTATCAAAATTTGGAGATCAATGCTTATAGCCTAAATTCAAATTCATAGAAAAGGATCCAAAACAAGCCTTGCAATGATTTTATATTGCATTCAACTAATGAGAGATAGATTAGATATATTGCTGTTTTCCAGCGATTTTATGAACCCCACACTCAGTTTCAGCAATTAAATGACCTCTATATCTATTACATATGGGTAAATCTCAATTAACAATTCATAGTTCAGACCATTATGATAAATAAAAACAAAGAACCTCAGACCACTTTGAACAATTACAAGTTCCAACAACACAAAAACTGCTATCAAAATCTGAAAATAACTGGAGATTGCTAGAACAAGCTGCTTCGGTGCGTGCTGCTTCTGCAATTACTGGCAGAGCTGCTCAACTGCTGTCACAATCTGGGCAGGTTGAACCACGGTCACTTCCTCCAATGTTTTAGCATATGGAGTGGGCACATCCTGTGAAGACAGGCATTTAATAGGGGCATCTAAATAGTCATGGAAGTTCTCAGTGATTGCTGCTGTTAAGCTAGCACCAATTCCACCAGTCCTCATGCACTCCTCCACAATCAGCACGCGATGTGTTTTCTTCACAGAATTCCCGATTGTGTGAAGATCAAATGGCTTCAACGACCTAATATCAATCACTTCCGGATCATAACCCTTGTTCACCAGAGTTTTGGCAGCCTGCATGACATGATACCTCATCCGAGAATATGTCAAGATAGTGACATGCTCCCCGGGCCTAACCATCTCAGCTTCCTCAAGAGAACATACATATTCCTCATCTGGAATTCTCTCCTTAAGATTGTATAGCAGCACATGCTCAAAAAGAATCACTGGGTTATCACTACGAATGGCAGCTTTCATCAAACCTTTGGCATTGTAAGGGGTTGAACATGCAACCATCTGGATTCCAGGAACTGACTGAAAATAGGACTCAAGACGTTGGGAGTGCTCAGCCCCAAGTTGCTTTCCCACTCCACCAGGACCACGAATAACCACTGGTATTTTAAACTGGCCACCAGAAGTGTAGTGGAGCATACCACAGTTGTTGGAGATCTGGTTAAAAGCTAGAAGGAGAAATCCCATGTTCATACCCTCGATAATTGGTCTCAGACCAGTCATGGCAGCTCCAATACCCATACCTGTAAAGGAGTTCTCAGCAATAGGAGTATCAAGAACCCTGAGATCCCCATACTTATTAGCGAGGCCCTGAGTCACCTTGTACGATCCTCCATAATGGCCAACATCTTCACCCATCACACATACAGCGGGATCCCTGGCCATCTCTTCTTCCAATCCTTCACGTAAGGCTTCAAAAAGCAGAAGTTCATGCCTAAGGAAAGAATGCTTATCTTGTTATTTCTATCCTCAATAAGCCACAGAAGAGCTAAATAACAAACATAACTCTAGAATGATCCTCTAGTTGTGGTGCCAACTCACATATTAATTATACAGTTATACTATATTATAACCTACTCATCAATTTCAAGCACAGATAACTTCACGTAATAGAACAAACGTTATGGTGGCGACTCACAGATAAAGATACGTCAGGGTAGAGCACTGGAAAAATATGCAGTGGGAAGAGAAAAATCGAAAAGTAAATTCAATACATTCATTTCAATTCAAAGGATAAGTCAACCCAAAAGGAAACATCCACCACGACTTGTAACTATTCAACTTTTTATGTAATTAAAGAAATTATCAGATACCAATGTTAAACATTATCATCAATTGTAACAACAAATGCACGTCTTCATTGTGCACTTAAGAATTGCACTTCCCTAGCAGGCATGTCAAGACTCAACCATCAACATGGAAACAAATTTATTGTCTTGTGTACATGCGGCAGAAATGTATTTTTCATCTTGTCTTGTACAGAACCTATTTTTACAATTGCTTAAACATTACTCCTAAACAATGGAAGATATACAGAACCCAACTTAATAACAAAAAATTTTCAATGTTACTTAAGAATGTCGGACACTGAATTGGAAATAGCATTCATACAAAGTGTAACTACTATGCTAATGCTAGCCTACAAGTCTCCTTCATATTCACTGAATTACATGCAAAAACCAGACAGTTCATAGTACAAAAATGTGAACTTGTGATGTATGAGAATCAAGTTCAGCTAAAAGAAAAGCTTAAAAATATTAAAAAACTGAAACTTTGCAATCCACAGTTCTAAACAATATGAAAACATACCCGGGTTTCGATGCTGTCAAAGCCGCAGCGCCTTCTGCCTTTGTCTAGAAAAAACATCCAAAAACAAAATCAGAACTCAATGCATTACAAAGAACAAATTCAACATAATTTCAAATCAATAAAAGAACAAAATTCAAAAGTAAAGAAAGAAACGATGATTAACTGCAACAGCATTGGTAATTAGCTGATCAGCCCGACGAAATCTTGAATTCGGACCCGGGTTGGCCCCAGCATCAGATCTGACAACCAAAAAGCTAGCTTTCCTCCCTGAATCAAATCAAAGAAAAAACAAATGAATCAATAAACGAATCAATGGAGTCGAATTAAAGGTCAAAAGAACTAAGGTGGACCTGGGAGGGATCTGCGAGAAGGGAGGTGGAGCTTCCTGGAATTGGAGGAGACTGATAAAGCAGCTGAAGTAGCTCCGAAGCACTGTGAGACGGCGGCCATTGGATTTCAATTCTGCAATTGGAAATTGAAATCCAAGAAACCTTGAATGGGAAATGGGGAGAATGAAGAAGAATTGGAGCGAGAGAGGCCAAGCTTATACGCGGATTTGGGCGGAGGGATTGAGAAATAGGTGTGGCGATTTTATTGAGAGGCCTTTTCATTCACAGTGTCCCGCTTAGTTTTCATCGCCTCCATCTTGAGTGCGTATCGCATACATGCGGCGGTTGGTGTAGAATTGTGGATAGTCAGCCACGTAAGTGAGGGAAGTTGTGTAAATTACGAAATTAGACATGTAAGTTGACGTGGAGGGCTGTGAGTGGAACCGTATAAGGATGTGGAGGATGTTATATGGTGCGAATTAAAGTTGCCGTTGCTGCTGTTCCCGTGTGATGCACCTGTTGGTGGCTTAGCTCAACTAACTGAACCGAACAAGCAGCTCGTTAACGTCACGTGCCACTCACGAGAAACCGTTCATGATGGAATCACACGGCCCAAGATCATTTGGTTTTAAAATTGGCCGGCTCGGCTCAGTTCAAGTCTGGACTTATGCATTCAAACAGCCCGAGGTTGTTGGGTTTTAACAGGAACCGAGTCAATGTTTTGGTAATTTGTTCATACATCAATATTGAAGAGGGAACATATGCACTGAGTATTATAATCTCATTCTTTGGGCATATCGACTTGTTCTAGGACCAAAATCTCATAACACGACTTGTTGATGCATGAGATCTCATTGTTCTTCAATGGCTAACCATTTAGGTAATTTTTTTTTTTTTTTGCCATTGACATGCACTATCCCAAAGCTGACAACTAGGGACTAATCTGCATCGGGGGCCGGGAAGACTCACACACGCGTTGCAGCGCACCCCTAACCATAATCAGGATATAATCCAGAGGGAATCGAACCCTGGACTAGCTGGGAGCATACCGGGTCTGGGAACGTCCTAACCACTGGGCCAATCTATTGTGGTTAACCATTTAGGCAATTGATTCTTTACATTATTTTAAAGAATAATGCTATTTAGATACATTAAATTGACTATATTGATATTACATTCTATTGACCAAATAAAATAAATATAAAGTGATTTAATTTATTGAAATAATGTCATTCATTAATTGTCACATCAATGAAGCCACTAAATTTGATCAATTTAGTGTGTCTAAATAACATTACTCTTCTTTAAAATGCAATCGACATAATACTTACAAGTTTTGTAATTAAAAAATATAATAATTTTAGAATGTAACGTGTCATAAATAGTGGGTTAAAAAAATTAAATCTAAAATAATATTTATCAAAAATTATGGAATAAAATATGACTTGGTCGTTAATTCGTATCGTCATCTTCTTCTAACAAAGACAAAAACAAGAAATTAGAAAAAAAAAAACATTTTCAGACAAACCAATCACCTAAAATAGAAATGAAAATTAAAGACACAGAAAATCAGAGAAAGAGGCGCGTGGATAATGGAGCTTTTCTATCTGTTATGTTCAATCCTCTCCACCTTCCTCACCTCCCTCGCTCTCTCCCTCCTCCTCCCATTCCACATGCTCCTCCGCCGCTTCTCTCCATGCGCCGCCTCTTCCTCCTCCGTCTCTCTCTACCAAGGCACCGTCTGGCACGAGCGTCGCCGCCCCGTTCAACACTCTTTCCGCTACGCCGTCCGTTACGCGCTCTTTGACTTGGACCTAGCGCCAGAAGCCCTCCCCAACCACCTCTCGGCGGACGAAGCTCGCCACATTGCCGGCACCAATGGACAAATGTAATTGATTAGTTGAATTATCATTTGGGTTTTGTTTTTGGTTAATTAGTAAGTACTAACTAGTATATATGTTCATAATGGATTGATGAACAGTTTGCTTTTGACAATACCTCAAAGCGTGGGATATGAGCAGAACCCATTGAGCTTGTACTACTGCTATGATAATGATGAGCAGCTAATTTTGAAAAAGTGCATTTCTGAGGTTTGAATTTCACTTTAATTTAAAGTTGCTTGATTTATTTATGAAATTATGATATGCTTGCTGCTGAATGCTGATGTAAAGGTATCTGATTTTAGGTAACTAACACACCATGGGGAGAAAGAGTGACATTTGTTTTCAACCCGGATTCGGATTTGGTAGCAAAACCATTACATGTCAGTCCTTTCATGGTATGGTATTATGTCTGTATTAATTTTTAGAATTCATTTGAGAGTTCTTCGTGTTAAATTGAACTTTTATGTTTTGAAATTGTTGAATTCATCTAGAGCGTTTGTCGTAATGTTATGTCATGCTCCTTTAGTTGTAGCTGAACTGCTGAAGTTGGATGTCCAGAAACAATTCCCCACACAAAAATGAAATTGAAGAGGAAAGGAGAGGAAAAAGGAAACACAAAACCAAACTCCTAACTGATGATCCCCACACCATAAACTGCGTAAAACTTAACATCTCAAAATTCAATATGAAACAAATAATAGAGCTAGAGATCCTCTCCACAGTAAAGAATTGGCTAGGCCACCATGGAAGGAGGAGGAGATGGTAAACTAGAGGTTAATAAATGGACATTGTGTTGATGATTGTTGAGTCCATAAGTGCCCTAGGCTACAGAGCCAAAAATCACCTTGGTGGCACATACAGGCCCAAAAATCACTAACACAATAACAGAATATCATAGTATCATACATCAAAATAGGGTCTTTCTATGTTGTGAATGAAGAGAGTGGAAAAATCTGCCACGTGCATTTTGTAGTTGGATGGGTAAGGGAAGCTAGGAGAGTTTTATCGGGGAATGCTCCTCAAATAGGGTTGTAATCCTGGCTTCTGATAGATGTTTCGTGTTGTACATGTTGTCTAAATGTTGGCATTCGTTCCATTCTTACTTATCGGAAACAGGTGTTTTTGTTTTCTTCTGAAAACTGTGTGATCAACCATTTTAACCAAGTTTTACTCGAAAGTCATGCATTTTATGTGCCTTGTATGCTTTGTTCATTTGCCAAATATCGACTTAATCCAGTGTCTAATATGCAAATAGGTTTTCACTCTTTTGACAAACCATTTATGACAATTGCAGGATATGTTGGGAGATTGGAGTATCAAAGCCAATGCTCCCGAGAATGATCTATTTGTTTCAATTTCAGTTCAACACCCTAAGCTTGGTAGTTATTTCACAGCTACTCTAAAAGCCAAAAGGGTATCCTCATCGTCGGTGTCTGATCATGCACTGTTTTTCTGGTTGATGCCGCATAAGGTTGCGGTGTGGATATATTGGCATGTAAGTATAGAAGAATAACTGTTCAGGTGCAAATTAAGATGTATTTTCTCTATGACTCTATAGTCTGTATGCTTCAACATTGAACCATCTAGTCTTTGAATATTTTCTTTCGTGATTTCTTTCTCAGGCCTTCAAACTATGGTGGAAAAATGTGTCATTTGTCCAACACCCAAGGTACACCAGCCCTGCATATAGGGAGGATGCTTTGGTGCGCGATCAAAAACTTCAATGCTGCTCTCATGCCGTCAAATTGGACGAACCTGAGCAACTTCTGCAACGTGAAGGAAGTGGTCAAGGATGTATAGCTAACAGGGAAAATGAGGCTCGTTTCTGCACATGGAGAGATGCAAAATGGCCTTGGTCTTGAGTCTCGACTCCGAACGATAGGACGAAAACTAAAGTGTTGTCCACTTTATGAACTTGGGAAGCAGCATTTGAATTTAGGTATTCTTATTTGTTTCTGCTCTCTCTAAATTTAGTGCTACTGCTAGTCTTAGTAGTCTCAAACCTGAGAGCCTGAGCCTGAGCCTGAGCTGCTTCACACTCACTCTATTTGTGCATCATATGGCTCTAATTTTATTCTTGGGTAATTGCTTTCTGTATTGATGGAATGGTAGCAACTTTTAGTAGGATATCACATCATCCTTAGCTACACACTTCATATGCTATTCTGTATAAGACTATTTGTTTTTTTCTTCAAACGATAGAAATTTTATTCGATTCGAATAGCTACCTCCATGTCAAGACACAAAAGAGATTACCCAGCGTGCTGCTCTGCAAATATGTGGAGCCTAAGAGCATCTCTAATACTCTCCAAAAAATGTTTCTCAGGCGTATTTGAAGCAATACAAAATTATCCATCAGCAACCACTTATTTAATTTTCTATAATACACATGTAGTTTGCCTTATGACGATGACAAGCCATTTATAATTCTTTTTTTTTTCAAAGAAAACTTGAAGCTGTGATGAAACTTGAAAATACATGTATCAATTAATTATTATTAATAATAAAATAGAAATAGAAGTTGTATTTTGCTGCTCTGCTTTTTCAGGTGGGCTGCAATTAACTAGTCTCTTAAAACAAGGTTGGCAGCAGCAAGCACACAAATGAAGAAAGAATATTACAAGTTAAACAGGAATTAGAGACTTCATTAACACAAAGGTATCATTATTCTTATTATTTTAATTCCCAATTGATTAGTTTTTGATTGAAAATTTTCGGATACTGCGTGTCACTGATAAAAAAAAAAATGAAAGCAAAAACAAATTAGAATTATAGCACAAACAGCTACCTGCATTTTCAATCTTAGCTTAAGTTTCTCAAGTAAAAAAAAGGTGGATGATAAACCAATAACAACGTCATTTTGGGTAAATTAAACAATATGTCTATGATCGTGAAGAACATGTGTTTTTTTCTTTATAACTTCTTTGTTTTAAAAATTTGTTTTTATCTTTTGATAGTTAAACCTTCTAATACGTTGATTGATAATATAAGTATTATTATAAAATAATAATAGATAAATAAATTAATATTTCACCGTTCAATGTATGAAATGAAACACCGTTATATTTCGGTGTACCACGAAAAATCTCGATAAGTTAACCTAAACTAAAGCATAAAACAGACGAAATACTAAAAATTGCAAGTAGGTTTTGACTGGATCACCTCATATGAATTGGGCAAAAGAAAAAAAAACGTGGCCTTAGAATTTTGGCAGCACGAGCTTAATTTGTGTATTTGAAATAGGGAGGCACAAGTACAACCATGGGATCACAATAATGACGAGGATCCGTGCCCGTCGGGCATAAAGGTAGGGTCCATGGGGCTGAGTGCTAAGTGCTAACCAGTTGCTGTACGTTGGAAGAAATATTTAAAAGATAGATGAAGAAAAGAAGAGAAGAAGAAGAACCCGTTTTTTCTCCTTCCAATCCCAAAGAAAAAGCAAATTAAGGGAGTCCCTTCAATTTTATTTTATTTTGGGTTAGTAATAAGAGTCATTTTGATGGTGACTATATGGTCTTAGTTATGCTCATATTTGAGTTTTCCATCATGTTATTTTGCTATTTTTTTAAATCATCACCTTACCCCAAATTTTCCTTTAAAATTTGTTCTTTTTTCCTAAATCTTGTTCTACGTGCCTTGCTGTTGGAGGAGTTTGCCGCAATATATCCCATTAGTTTTGGTCACAATAATTAGATTAGGATTTTTGGTCATTTATTTATTTTTATGCGCAATTTGATATCTGGAGATCAAACATTCCTTATATCCGCCATGTTTTATATGTTCATCAAAACCAGGTGTAATGAGTTGGCTTGTGGGTCTTGTTGTCATAACTTGATTTTGATGTTATGGTTGTACAAGTTATTTATGATATACAATGATATCATTATTGATTAAAAATATATATAAAAAAAAAACTATTAATAAGTATTATCTCTATTATCTTTATCTTTATTATTATAAAATCAGGATGATGGATAGGCTTCACCAAAATATTTGGGACGAAAATACACATCCATTTATAACCTTTACATTTAATAAATGAAGATACAATAGTTACCCAACCACTCTTTTTTTTAAAATTTATTTTCATTTCTTTTTATTTGTTAAAAATTATAAAAAATAAATTCAAAATCAAAATAATTAATATACACACATGTATGTGGGTGCATGAGTCTAGTTACATATAATTTTAGGATATAGATATAAATATTTTGTTGGAAATAATTTATAAAGATTCACCATCTTTTTTATAATTGTATTATATATATACTAATCCTCTTAAACGTGGGCGCTTGTAATATGTATGTCCTTAAATATTGTTTATTAGAAAATAGAAAAATAAAACAAAATATAATGTAAATATTATCTTTATGAAAGTAGATAACTCAATAATAAAGAGTATATTCGTTCAATTTAATTTAGATATGGTCCATTTCCTCCAAAAAAAAAAACCCTATGGTCGGAAGATATGTAAAAATAATTTTATTACCACAATTTAGTTTACAATTGTCTACATCATTGCATTGGAATATTTTTTACTTTAAAACAAAAAATAATAGAATGAATATTCCTTAATTGTGAAAAGTCGAACCCGAGACCTCTCACATAACAAATGGAGAGGAATACCACTAGGCCATAGGACTAAATGGCTACTTTAATATTGTTACTCAACATTGACATTGGGTTCCATTTCAATTAATGGTTTTCTCAATGTTAAATGACAAATTCTTGTGCAATTCAATTATTGACAGCTATTTTTTTTCTGGCTTGCAGCCCTCTCATAATTAAAGGATGGATTGAAAACGAACGATTTCAAATTTATAACAGTATCAAAAGTGTTGCACTTTTTTCCTATGTCACGATTTTTTCCCACTGAATTTTTCCTGGCAAGGTTTTTTAACGAGACAGCACGAAGGGCATACCCCGTATCCTCAGTTGATATTAGAAAAATTAAGTTCGTGCTACAAGCCAACAACTTGAAGTCATTACTATAGTTGTAATTTTTGCTTACTTGTATTTGTAGGTTTTGGCTTTGTTTTCGGTTAATTAGTTCAAGCCGCATATCTTTTTTAAGATCTTGCTTTTATTCCGACTATTCACGTCTGGGTATGCAAGTGACTGTGACTCTGTCATTGTAAACTTTTCATGATGTTTTAAATAAATAAAACATATCTTTTACAAAAAAAAAAAAAAAGCGCTTACTTGGGTGATACGCATTCCAACTACAAATTCAAATTAATAATAATAAAAGAAAGCAGAACCCAATTGAAGATTAAACGCAATAAATTTTTATTTATTTATTTTAAGTAGCACAATAATTTTTGTCGTTGCACCATATTGTTCAATTCATCTAACCCAATTTTAATATCATTGAATATAGATATACTGTAGACAGTCAAAATCATATGTAACTCATAACTCATTATAATATACATAGAAAACTTTGTGTCTGGTTTCCAAGTGACGAGGCCGACAAGTGGCCACGTCACCAAACCAAATTCGATATTTAGTATTTAGTGTACATTATGGTTTATTTCTATTGGCACCTTTGACTTGTCTTATGCCCACATTAATAGTGAAAAATAATAATAATCTTGCTCCTAATATTAAAGTTTGAAAAAATAAAAGGAAATTGCAAGTTGATGTCGACCGGGCAGAAATTGGTGCGCAACCGCCGACTGCTGAATGCGGTTGCAAAAACACGTGAAGTGAATATGAAAGCAGTCGAAAATTCTGAAAACCAAGAAAAAACAAAACCGCAGCAGCGAAAATAAAAAGAGGAAAGACACGGAAATAATAATAAAACGTTAAAAACTCATTCAACACGTGCTCAAAATGAAAAAGCAAGCTGGCTAATAGCAGCTACCACTTTTCGTCGTCGTCGTCATCCGCCGCTAATCACATTTTACAATTTAATCGTGCGTGCTTTACGTGTGTTATATATTAACTCTAAAGTCATGGTCCCCATACTTCATTATGGAAATATGACCTATATATAGAAGCATAAGTCTCATAATAAATTTCTCAAAAAACAAAACATAGACTTAAACTCACTCTAATTTTTTTCGTTTCTGTCTCTGTTCTTCAATCTTCATCTCTTTCTGGATCCATCTTAAACAATCAAGATGAGGAGAAATTGCAATTTGGAGCTTCAGCTCCATCAGAATCCTCGTCCGTCCTCTGATGAAACCCAGAAACAAGATCAACAATCGCAGCAGCAGCTCACCATTTTTTATAATGGAATGATGTGCGTTCGTGATGTTACTGAGGTTCAGGTATGTCAAGCCTCTCTTTAATCAATTTCCTTCTTTAATTAGCTTATGAAATTTTTTTTGTTCTTTTTTTTTCTTTCCTCTCTATTAATTTATCAAGAACGATGGGTTTTGGGTTAAATTTTTTCATGGAATTAATGTTGACTAGCTAATTAACAACTTCATGGAATGTGGAAATGATTTGATCGATTCGAGAACATGCATTTTTTGACCAGAAACCCACCAAACAAAACTCATGCATATGTGCCTCGTCTGGTCAATTTTTTGTTTCTTTCACGTTTCTAAGTAAAATATCATGTTTCAGTTCAACGATCTCAAATCATTTCTAGTTGAACTAAATATCAAATTAAACTAAATAATTTTGGTTGATATTTTGCAGGCGAGAACCATCCTTTTTCTTGCAAATAGAGAAATGGAGGAAAGGGCAAAGAGTGCATTGACTCCATTGACTCCGATGAGTCCATTGACTCCATTTACTCCGATGAGTACATTGACTCCATTTACTCCGATGAGTGGCAGATCGGAGCCATCTTCGCCAAATGTAGTGTCTCCGCTCGCAGGGGCCCCCGGTATGTCCATGAAGAGATCACTCCAAAGGTTTTTGCAGAAGCGAAAGCACCGGGTCCAAGCAACATATCCATACCATCATGATCACTAGGACTACTTCAACCACTTTGATTCATTAATTTTGTTCCTTTTTTTTTTCTTCTTCTTAAGTCTTGTTAAGCTTTCGGTTTAGGGAGAGAACACGAAAGCGCTCAAAAGCTCATTAATTAATTGCTTCTTGTAAATTAAAATCAGTTCATTTATACATATGTATGTTTTGAATCTTAATTATTGATTTAAGATAATGTTGTTGTCACATGGAGTTATTTTGCGATCAAATTAATATTGTGACATGATTTTTTGCTTTTTGATGGATGGCGGACGACCTACTAATTCATGCATGTGCTTAATTTGTTTCCTCTTAAATTCACTCTGATGATTGAAGATCCATTAATTCTGGAAAATTAAAAAATGATTACATAAACAAATCATTTTTGTATTCCAAAACAAACTTAACAAGTTCAAAACAATTTTACATGAAACGAAATAACTTTCCCAGCAATAGCTTGCACTATGCAGCACCAGCCCAGTATTCAAAGCGCGCACCAGGACCTATGAAAATTACTTTGGTTTTTTGGTTTGAGTTTTTATTTTGTATAG
Source organism: Oemleria cerasiformis (assembly GCA_037349345.1). Classification (NCBI taxonomy): domain Eukaryota; kingdom Viridiplantae; phylum Streptophyta; class Magnoliopsida; order Rosales; family Rosaceae; genus Oemleria; species Oemleria cerasiformis. Next base: position 375,476 of record JAZGTL010000015.1, on the reverse strand, counting down.
CATTTTATGTATACATTCTTTCCACATTTTTCTCTTATTTTTTTATTTATCGTTTTTCTCATGTGTTTCATCATCTTTTATTTCAAATGCAAAAATGAAATAAAAATAAATAAATGAAACAATCGAGTGGTAATAGGAGGAACACAGTTCTTTTCTTTAATAATAAAATAATTAAAGATCCACAATGAGTCGTAATCTGACCTATAATCTTGAAAATGAGATGTGCTCATCATTTCATCCCAGCAATAATTACCAATCTATCATTAATTATAAGAACTTAATTTCTATATACATATGCCCAACTCTCTAATTTGGTTTGGTTTCGTAATTTTGTAATTTTTACTTTAAAATTCAATCTGAATTTAAATTCAAATGCATATGAGATCTTGTTTGTTATAGACTTATAGTCAATAATTCTAGGCCTGCTTGAGTATTTGGGATTGGATCCAACATAGAACAAAAATATAATACAAATCTGGAAAAATGATATCACACACACCAAATTGTTTGGTAATAATTTCCTGGAAAGAAAATAGATACATATTCACAATATACTTGTAAATTGACGAATAATCTTGAAAACGAGATGCGCTCATTAATTTAATTCCAACAATAATTATTCTTTCATTAATTATAAGAATTTTTTATATATGCCCAACTCTCTAATTTAGTTTAGTTTCAAATTTTAATAAACTAATATTTTATTTTAAAATTCAGTCTATATTACGGAAAACGTATTTAAAGTATGTATAACGCAACTACAATCGTTATAATTTTAGATTTCATTGGTGTTTTTAAATAAAATATCTTTTCTAACAAAAAATAATAATTATAGGCTTAATTGAGTATTTAGAATTGGATCCAACATAGAACCAAAACAGGTTAAATAAAAATCTGGAAAATGATATGGAGCTCTGATAATGGAAATATCTAGTTTTCTTGTCACGTGAAATTGTTTGGTAATTTCCTGGAAAGCTGTGCACTTTTTGAATGGGACTAGGAAGGTTCCAAGTTAGAAGCCTATAGATTCATGTGAAAGGGATGTATTACGCGAAAGATATTTTCGATACTCTTAAATGTTTTTTTGAAATAAAAAATGAATAAATTGCACGTTAGTATCACGTGGTTTATTCTTCTTTCTTCTTTTTTCTTTCTCGGTCTCCCTTCTTCTTTCTTTTTCTTTCTTTCTCGGTTTCTCTCCTTCCTCTTCTTCTTCGATTCTTTTCTAAAATTCTGGGAATTTCTGGAAAAATATGAAATTTTCGTCACTAAAAATTGAAACACATTTAGTGACGAAATTCATGATGAACAACGTCGCAGAAAAGATTTTTTGCTACGATGTTCATAAGAAATCGCGTTACTAAATGTGTCTTTGCCTTTAGTGACGAGAAATTTATAAATTTTCCAGAATTTATAGAAATTTCAGAAAAAAATAATAGAACAACAAGTAGAAGAAGAAGAAATAAGAAAAAGAAAGAATAAGAAATAAGAAGAAGAAGAGGAAAGAGGGAGAAACAGAGAGAAGAAGTGAGAGCGAGAAAGAAGCAGAAGAAAAGGGAAAAAGAAAAAATTTAATCTTTTAAAAGTAATTTAATTTGTTTTTGTCACATGTCGCTTATGTCATTCATTCTAAATTAAATGGTAGATTCCAAAAGTGACAAATAAACATTTAACAGATTCCTTAATGGAATAGTTAAAGGTAAAGTCAAGTTGTTATGTTTTAAAGAGCTCAGGTACGAAAATACAAAATTTAAAAAAATCAAATATGATTCTAAAACTTAACATAAATTAGAAGATATTAAAATGTAATTTGCTCGGAATAAATTATGAATTTTTATGGTAACTTTCATGTCAAAATAATGTTGAAACCTTGCGTGCAAATCAAGATTGCTATTGTACGCATGATTGTTATGTTAACTTTCATGTCAAAATAATTGACATTTGGGTCACCTTCATTTGTTTATTTCCACTACGCTTTTCTCAATTTCAAAAACTTTTCTAGCCTAATATTTTGGCTCCACTCAAGAAAGAAAACGTATGTCATAATAGAAACAAAATAAATAAGGCGCAAACAATACTGATTGGCTTTCTCAAACAGTAATGATTTTCTCTTTCTCTCATCTCTTGTAACAACCCACCCCCGCTCGTAAGTCTTACAGGATGACCATTGTTATGGCCGACGACCTCCAACCAGCGCAACCCAAGGTTCACCACCTTTAATAGTGGAATATTATCTTCACAAAGGTATTGTTATGCTTGCCATATTCGCTCCCACTCGCATGCAGCCTTATCGGGAGTCGAACCCTGGACCAAGCCTTTTATTCCTCTCAAGGAAGACACCTTTAGTGGAATAAAAGGCTTGGTCCAGGGTTCGACTCCCGATAAGGCTGCATGTGAGTGGGATCGAATTTGGCAAGCATAACAATATATTTTTGAAGGTAAGATTCCACTGTTAAAGGTGGTGAACCTTGGGCTGCGCTGGTTGGAGGCCGGCGGCCATAACAATGGCCATCCCGTAAGGCTTACGAGCGGGGGGGGGGGGGGGGGGGGGGGTGGGTTGTTACATCTCTAGTCTTTTAACACCAACTCTAAGTGCTCTCTCTTTTCTTTTTTCTATTTAGACTGCTTTTACTTTAAGGCCTATTCTCTCCGGATTACACAAGTCATAAATACTTGTTGGTTTTGAAGTTCTTGCAACGCAACGCAGTGTTGGAATTGTTGCAATTTACAACCTTCTCTCTTGTTGATCTTGACTTGCAACTCCTGTTTTAATCTCAAAGCTTTTGCTTTTATGTCCACGGGCTGATGCTGATTGTGTTTCTAGTTTGAATTCATTAAAATTAGGCAGATTCTATCTCTGCGCTTCTATTTAGGGTGTTTTTTTTTCACAATCAGTTCTTTTGACAAGTTCCTGCCGAACTAATGTTACAATTTTGGGTTATTCCTGCATAGTTGGTAATTATTTTTTGGCTTATTACTCAAAATGCTTTCCTAATCGGACAACGAGTCTCAATTTGCTCCCCCAACGCGAAATCGTAACAATGTAATCCCTGACCTTCCTTCTGTCAAGTCTGTTGCACCAAAAGTTAGTTTTCGTTACTAACGGCAGTTAGAAGAGGGTATTTTGTCAAAAAATTAAAACAATTACCATAAAAGAAAAAAATTATTCCCCAATCCACCCCAACCCTCCCAATTCTCACCTTCAACCAAATTACCCAACCCACCACCTCTTCACCTTCGATCTCATCGCCATCCTCTTCTCACAAACCCAGCACGCCACCACCAGTTTTGGAAAATCTGTTTCGGATCTTTGCTGGTTTCTATATATAGTTGGTAATTATTTTTTTTAGTAGTACCCTTCATACTCTTGAACCTAATAATGGGATTTCAAAGCCCCGTTAAGCAGTATTTACCTATAGTCGGATTCTCTTTATCCTCAGTTTCTCTTTTCTCTTCTTACTCGATTCCCATTTACTTCTAATTGGCAGGTTGTCTTTTTCTTAGGCATCCTTCAGAGGTTTAGACACTTAGGTTTGTTAGTTTTGTTTTTTTAGATTTTCCTTTTGTGTATCTTTCCCTGTACCTGACTGGTTTGCCATACTTTCCTACTTTTAGTTTCTTATTGCAGTACTGGAATTGTGCTTTCTATTTCTGAATAGCTTTACTGTTTTCTCTTTTCACTTTCCTCAGTAAGTAAGTCTTTACTCTTGCTTGATTACGATATTGAAATGATTTACTTAATTACTTATAGCTCAATCTTTTCACTAATAGCTCTACTCTACTATGCTTAGTTTTTTTTTTTTAGAACTTTAGGATACTAGTTTGGTACTCGTTTCTTCTTCTTTCCCTTTCGGCTCTTTCCATTTATTGTTGCTTGGCATTGTTTTATCCCCATTTCATTCCTTGATTTCCTCACCGTTAATTGACGTTCCTATGCGGTAACCCTTTTTTTTTGTCAAATATGTGGTAACCTAATTCACTGACGGTTGATTTGTTTATGATTTGCAGTCTCCTCACAAATGAAGGATGAAAAGTCAAAGGACGAGTTCAGATTACTACCAGCCTTAAAAGTGTTGCACTCTTTTTCCTATGCCAAAGTTTTTTTTCAATGGGTTTTTCCGAATAAGGGTTTTTAACGAGGTAGCACGAAAGGACATCCCCACAACCCCAAGTGACGCTAGAATAAATTAGTTCTTTGTAAAAGTCAACAATTTGGAGTCATCACTACACTTGTGGTTTTCGTTTATTTATTTTGTAGCTATAATTTTGTTCCATGTGAATAAGTTCATACCGCAAATCTCTTTGAGATTTTGCTATTGTTCCGACTATTCACAAAGGGGTATGCAAGAGACTATGTCTCTGTCATTATACTCTCTTCACGATGTTTTAAATAAATAAAACATCTCTTCAAACAAATTTTTTTTTAATTTATTTATCTAAGTTTTCGACATTAGTTTATTATCATTACAATAAAGAAGAAATTAGACTTCGTGCTCACCACGACGACTATAAACTTATCAAAATTTGGTGCTTTTTTATTCACATGGACCATACGGTCCAATCTTGGAAAAGGATCCAAAACAAAGCATTGCAATGGGTTTTATTTTAAGGACAATACAAGGTGGGATACTCTCATACCACCCTTTTGATATGAATCAATTATATGTTGACATATATCATAATCGGAACTGTTCATTTTCTAAATCATTATGTCAAGATCATCTCTGTAAAAAATCAACAAGATTGGAGGTCGTTTAGTCATTCACATGTATCAAATAAATCAACGGTTTTGGTAAGAATTAGGATCATTATGCAGAATCGTCCATTTAGTTGATAAATATGAATGACTAAACGACCTCCAATCTTACTGATTTTTTACGGAGATGATCTTGACATGATGATTTAGAAAATGAACGGTTACGATTATGATATATGTACAAAGACAAATTGATAAATCGAAAAGGTGGTACGAGGACATCCCACCAGAGTGAGACGCAAGTATTGTCCTTATTTTAATATTGCATTCAACTAATGAGATCCATTAGACATATTGGTAGCTTCCAGCTGTTGTTAATTTTTTAATTAGGAACCTCACACTCAATTTTGGCAATGAAACGGCCTCTATATCAATTTCCATATGGGTAAATCTCAGTCAACAATAAATCATAGTTGAAAGCATTATGATAAATAAAAACAAAGAGCCTTAAAAGATTTACTGGCAGATGGAGCTGCTCAACTGCTGTGACAATCTGGGCAGGTTGAAGGACAGTGGCGTCCTCCAACGGAGTGGGCACATCCTGTGAAGAGAGGCACATAATAGGGGCATCTAAATAGTCATGGAAGTTGCCATTGATGGCTGCTATTAAGGTAGCACCAATTCCGCCGGTCCTCATGCACTCCACCACAATCAGCAACCGATGTGTTTTCTTCACGGTCACTGAATTCCCGATTGCGTGAAGATCAAATGGCTTCAAGTCTTCAACCACCTAATATCAATCACACACCATACCTCATAACGGAGTATGTCAAGATAGTGACATGCTCCCCGGGCCTAACCATCTCAGCTTCCTCGACACAACACACATATTCCTCATCTGGAATTCTCTGCTTGCGATCCTATAGCAGCACATGCTTAAAAAGAATCACTGGGTTATCACTACGAATGGCAGCTTTCATCAGACCTCTGGCATTGTAAGGGGTTGAACATGCTACCGTCTATAATCCGGGAATTGACTCAAAATAGGACTCAAGAACAGTACCTCCAATAACCAATCTTATTTAAAAACTGCCCACCAGAAGTGCAGTGGAGCATACCACAGTTGTTGGACATCTGGTTAAAAGCTAGAAAGACCTTGCATGTCCATACCCTAATTAAATACCCTCCACACAAAGAACCAGATAACTAGGCACCATAATTTATCCAATTTTTATTCATTTCTTTTAAGTTTCCCGATTCCAGTAAACATGTCATGAGTCCACTATCATTATATAAGAAATTAGAGATTACATTATTTGAGTACCATTGAATCCCACATTCCCAATACAAAAGTTTTCAAGTGCATTTGTTGAATGACGAGTTCATCAAGACCACAAAATCTTGACAATTCAACGAATCAATGCACAGAATGAACTGCAATCTGTCTTATAATCTTGGTGCAATATGGGGACGATCCCATTCAGTCACAATATGGTTTCGAGTGATCTCCTTCAGCGAACGGCAACCATTTAATGCCATCGTTATCTCAAACTCATTGCGCAGCATTCGAAGTACTTTTGTTACACCAGCCTCACCGTCAGCTGCTAACGCAAACAACACCGGTCTACCAATCTGAAATTCAAACATAAAGAAAGAAAATGCATCTGAAATTAGAACATTTGAAGAATATCTGCTAAATCGTTTTGAACACAAACATGAATAAGATGTGCAGGCTTCACTCACAAAGACACCAGATGCTCCAAGAGCGAGAGCTTTAAATACATCTGTTCCTCGCCGAACTCCACTATCCAAAAACACAGGGATTTGGCCTTGTACAGCTTTGACAACCTGTAATAGCCATTTCAACAAAATCATAATCTCAATAATAACAACAAAAACTATATTATATTGTAAATGGAGCAAATGTACCTCTTCCAAAGCCGTGATAGTTGCCGGGACGTAATCAAGCTGACGAGCTCCATGATTGGAGACGATGATTCCTGCAGCTCCATATTGTACAGCGAGTCTTGCTGCATCCAAAGCACGTGAGTTTTTCATAACTACAAACAGAGAAAAAGCAGGGAAGTGGTTTTCTGCTGGGATCTTACCATCCTCGGCAGTAATTACACCCTTTACAAGAATCGGTAGTTTGGTGATTGTCAGAAGCCATTTTACGTCCTGTACATGTCATTTGAATTGTCACTTGAGAGTTCTTGCTTGAATTATCTTTTATCATTGTATTGAAGCAACATCTTACCTTCCAGCTGAGAGACTGGTCAATTTGTCCCGCGACATATGAGGCAAGTCCAGAGTCATTGGTCTACAATTTCACCAACAGAATGGTAAGAAACTTATTTGTCTGATATTGAAATTCATATAGGTCACGCTCACACACCTTATCCATCTTTCCGAGATCCAGACCCTCAAAGTTCTTCAACGTCAAATTTGGGGGCAAAACAAATCTGTTACAAGAACAATCAAACAAAGCTTTAGGACGTCGTTACACAAATGAGATTTGATTGTTGTTGAAAGTGTGCTTGCCTGTTTTTGATATCAGCCTCCCTGCGGCCAAGCCTTGGAGTGTCCACGGTAAGCGCAATTGCCTTGAAACCAGCCCTCTCGGCTCTTTTGACAAGCTGTACAACAATATTTCTGTCTTTGCACATCTAAACCAGAACAACAACAACAAAACAATTGACAACCTTAGAAGGGAAAGTATATATGTTTCAGGCCTTGATTAAATGTTACAAAACGCAATGATTTCAAACTTGAAATTAGAAATCCTTATAGGGTGCCAAGTGCCAACTTTAAAGTGAAATTGTTAGGAAAGTCTAAGGAACAATTTTAGCGCAATTTTCACAGCATCAAACATAGTAGGTTGGAGAAGGTGAGGGACGAATTTGAAACTCACATAGAGTTGGAAAAAGCGAACACCAGGTCCTGTTGACGCAACCTCTTCGACACTGGAAGTAGCCCAAGAGGACAGTGTCTACAACAACCAAAAATTGCATATATAACTCGAATAAGGCTAATTGGCTTGCACCATAAAGCCAACACTTCAAAGTTAAAACAAAATGCGATAGCAAACAATGTAAATTCAATTTTAGAACAAATGAGAAGATGATGCGAAGCCAAACCATAATTGTGTCAGCTGCAGATGCTGCTCTTGCTGTTGCATACTCTCCTGATTGAGAATAACAAGATTAAATTTAGCCTATCTTTTAAAAAATAGGCTTAATTTATAAAGAAGTATAAATAAACAAGAAAGTACCTTCAGGATGAGCCATCTTCTGCATAGCTGTAGGAGCAATCATGATGGGCATTGAAATGTTGAACCCCAAAACAGTTGTTCTCAAGTCTATCTTGCTGACATCTACAAGAACCCGAGGACGAAATCTGTTCATTGACAAATAAAAGGAGCAACTTCAGTAAACAGCTTCAATGAATCTAAAAATGCACTTTGATAACAAGAGAAAAGCTTACAATATCCGGGAAAATGCGCGTTGGTTCTCCTTGAGAGTCCACTGATCTTCTGCACCAGATGCATAGTAGTCATAAACCATCTTTGGCAATTTCTCCTTTGCAATTGGTTCATACTCAGAAACATTTGTAATTTCCTCCATCTCTGCAACTGTTTGCTTGGGCTATGCCCACACTATTCTGAATCGAATTGAAACAAGTGATTCAAAATAAATTCAATCTTAAGTGTGACACTACAAATTCTGTTCGAGACTTGAGGTTTATGTGCACAAAAAGCAATCTAAGTTCAGAAAAAACAAGCTACCCCTGCCTAATTGGACAAGAGATATATACACTTAGAGATGGATCTTCATTTGTTTGTTCTTCTGCAAAACTTTGCACAACGCAAGAAACACACAACACAAGTACAACTCATGAAAGCGGTGGCTTCCAACTTTCATGTTTTCAATTAAACGAAATTTGATGCAACCGGAATGTCACTGTATATGTATTCTAAATCAATCACGAATTATATCTTAATTGAGCTTTACAATATACAAACCAAGAAAGAAAAGACTAGAATTTTCTTATGTGAATTAAATTTCTGATCAGCCCACTTATCAAAATCAAGATTAAGCATAAGACGGTAGTTCAACGAAAAAGCCCGATTTGATTAGCAGAAAAGAAAGAAAAGATTTCATATTGAGTGTATCAAACATGATTTTGATCAAAACCCATTTCAAAAATCAATCATATAATCTTAAAAAAAGAACATCAGAATACAAAACCAAATGAAAGAAGATGAATCTGCATGCGCTGTGAAGCAAAAGAACGCACCTTTTACTTTTAGCCCTCCGGATGAAAGGAAGAAACAGAGGAGCTGCAGGTACCGCTGGCTAAAGAGGAAAAAAAGAGCGGAGAAAATTATAAACAGACAAAGGCGGTGATTCAGAAAAGAATATTAAAGAATTATGGGGATGGATGAAGACAAAAGAACAAATTAAAATTTATTGACTTGTGATGAAACCATCTTTGTTGACTATCATTGATTCATTGTACCATTGCTCTCCATGCTCATCCCATAAACATAATTAAAATTTATTTATTTTGGATAATAGACATTTTATATGAAGCGCATGTGTTGAAATATAAATCCGTGATGACTAGGACTGTTAATGTGTCATTATCTTTTTAAGGTTATCAAAATTGGATTTGCATTCTTCATAATCACACTCTAAATGCATCCAATTGTCCTTCTGTTTTGCGGGCCCACATATGCATCTGGTGCAAGAACTGAATTACTTCTTTTCCTTTTCCATTTGTTCTTATTAATTCATTTGATGCATGCAAGTTGATATATATATATATATATATATATATATATAAGGGAATACATATGCAGCTTTTGGACGGTTTTTGGACAATTTTAAACATTTGATGCATGAAACAAATCCATGAGACAAAAGAAAAAGGAAAAAGTAAATCAAGAATTTACCATGAGTGAATAATGGAATTTTGGAGAAAGTAAAACAGACACAAATTTACCCTTTTATGCCCAAATGGAGAAAACTCTTGTGTTCAAAGCTATATAGATCCCAGGCCTTTTGGTTCCTTTAGCAAAAGGCTGTTGTAGAATATCGACAACACATTCATTGATAAGACTTGATGAATGATGAGACTTAACATTCATCAGCTTTTGATGGACTCATACCAGATGCCATTATCATTCCTCCATCAAAAGCCAAAAATCTCTTGAAAAAACCTTTCTATTTTATGTTCGAGGGTGTTTGAATGAAGAATTTTAAAAAATTGAAATCAATCAGATGAGAAACCAATCAGATATCATATTGTAGAAATTGAAATTTAGAAGAACAATAGACAGAAAAAGATGAGCCCAAAGAAATTAAACAAGATGAGGAACCCAAAATCATAGAAAGAAGAAGATGACATTACCTGTTGCCGTGAAATTACTGCAGACGCGGCGGCGAAGTTGCAAAGGGCGGTCGCGAAGTTGCAGAGAGCGTCTTCGTGAAAACAAGAAGGCGGAAGTGAGTTTTAATTTCCACCTATATAGATTTAACTTCAACTTGGAATTATTGCTTATCTAACTAAGTTCTATTTTTTTTAATTGTCAAATAAGTCATTTGGCCATTGAAACTTTAAATTCCTCTAAAAATTCAAATTTCTCTTTTAAGTTCTCCATTCAAACACACTTTTATAGAACACTTTCAATCCAATTCATCACTTTAGGTTGGAAAGTATACTTTTTACCTTAATCTTATGCTTTACCCATCACCATGGTTTAAAAAACTTGGCTAATATCTTACCCAGTCATTTTTTTTTCAGAAAGAATATTGACCCGCCAATTACGAATGAACTAATTCAAACAAAACCCAGTTCCTGAAATTGCCTTCAAATATAAAAAAGAACGGTGTTTATTACAATATGAGACACAAGAAACATACAAGAAGACTAAGTGAAGTCATTTTTTCACGAGACAATGGAGAACCTGAACTTTTGATAAAAGGAGGGTACTGGTGATCAAATGGCTTCATTCTCTGAGACTCATTTGGGTGCTGCTCACCAGCCAAGGCTTTGTCATCTCTTTGTCCATTTGCATTCAGACAAAGAGGGGTACTTATAACATCACTAAAAGTTATGCTCGTCTTTTTTAAAAGTGGATTTTTTGCACATAGCCCATTATTTCCTCTCACGTCCAATCTCTTCCCAAGCCTCTCAATGAACTCCATTGGAAATGATAGAGCTCCACTCAGCTGATTGCTGCTCAGATTCAGCTGATCAAGGCTTGGGAGAGTCCCCAAACTTGGAGGGACTGTTCCAGTGAGGCTATTGTTGCCTAAAGAAAGAGCTGTGAGATTTTTCAAGGAAGATAGAGAGCTGGGCAGTTGACCAGTCAACCCACATCCTGAAAGGCTTAGTGATTTGAGCTTCATGAGCCTCCCTACAAACTGAGGGATTTCTGAGTTGATTGGGTTTTTATCAGCTACAAAATACTCCAATTGCTCCAACCCAGAAAGGGCTTCTGGGATTGGCCCGTTTATGAAATTATGGCTTAAATCAAGCAATACCAACCTCTTGAGCTGCCCTAAATCTGGAGGGACACTGCCTCTAAGCCTATTTGAGCTGAAATCAATCTTCTGGATGAGCTTCAGCTGACCAACAGAGCTAGGCACTTGACCTTCTAGAACATTCCAACTTAAATCCAAAACAGTCAAAGCCTCCAACCCTCCAATTTCTTGTGGTATTTGACCACTTAAATTGTTGCAACTTAAATCAAGTTGCTCTAAGTTGACCATCCCACCAATTTGGGAAGGGATTTTTCCTTGTAGATTGTTCTGTGACAGGCTCAGGACCCTCAAGTTGGTAATTTTGGGTAAAGTTGGTGGGATTTCTCCAACCAGGGCTGGATTTGACACAAGGGCTAGGTGCTCTAAAGAAGATAAGGCACCAAAGAGAGATGGAGAAAGAGTGACTTGTGATGTTAAAAAACAATTGAAAATTGAGAGGGTTTTCAAGTAAGGTAGCTTTGAAAGGGAATGTGATAGGTAAGCAGAGGATTTGCAAGGAGGGGTGAAAATATCAGGGCCAATGTGGATCTTTGTGACATGAAAGATTGGAGGGTTTTGGTCATCACCAATCTCACAGTGAACACCAGGCCATGGAGTCTCATCACATGGCTGTGGGTGCTCTTGGGCCCAGCTGGAGTCGTCTAGAAGGGCACCCAAAACTTCAAAAAGCCCTAAAAGCTCTTCCTTTTCCATCTCTGTTTGAAACCCATCTGCGTTTGCAACCAAAACAAGAAACCCAACAAAGAAAAGAGGGAAATAGGAAGCCATGGAAATGAAGCACAATGAATGAGGAAATTAAAGAAAGCAAGGGAACATGTGGGTTTAAATAGATCCAAATAACTAAAGACTATTGCTTTACTCAATTTAAAGTGGCAAGGATCAGAAAAGTTGTCGGCTTTGGTTCCCTCATTGTGAAAAGTGTCGAGATTGACACTTGACGGTGTTAGTTTTGCATGGAAATTAAAGAGATCGATGATCGTAGAAATAGAAGGAGGTGTCAGAAAAGGAATCATGATATGATGGGACTTGAGCTCTGTGTATTCATCTGTCTATGGATCAATCTCAGTACGATTCATGAAGCCGACAGATGAAAGGCTGCGATGCTTTACAGAAATACAGTACAGAGACTGTCTCTTTCCTTTCGCCTTACATGTATCATTGGGAATCATGTCCAGGCGTGGAAATCGGTTTCTGTGTGTTTCACAAGTCTTGTCATTTTAGGTAAGATTCTCTAGCAAGGAGGACATCTATATGTGATGATTAGTTAGCCTTGGTGAAAATGTAAGTACATATAAATTTCACTTTCACTCAAGTTTGTTCAATCTAATACTCAATTCTTTAAGATTTTCAAAATGTATTAAGTTTTACTATTAACTTAACCTTAGTCTTTAATAAGATTAATGTCGAGACAAATAAGATAAAAATTGGTACTATAATACCACGTCTAAAATTTATTTGAAGATTAACAATCAAACTAAGAAAAAAGCTTAAAATGAAAAAGAGAGAGATAGACATGCAAGATTCAACACATACTTCTACTTTCTGATTGAATTTCAAGGTAATCTGAACAATCCAAATTCAGAGTTTGAGAGCCCAAATGGAATAGGTAGGCGGGCCCATAGCAGTATAGCACCCAAGACCCAAAAAGTGATTTGATTTCCTGATATGAATTAAAGAAGAAGTGACCCATCAATGGGCAGTGAAGAGTCATTTTTGTATATATATCATGATACCCATTTTAGGGAAACCCTAGAGATTTGTGTGCCTGCTTCTTACTTCTCTGGAAACGGGAAAGCTAGCTAACTCACTGCTAGGTTTTTATGTTTTCTCACTTGTCACTTCTCTTGATGAAAATGCCACAAATCAAGAGTCGAGACTGAAGGCTCAAAGACTCTAATTATGACAATAAGATAATATATACAACCTTGATTATTTCATGTCAAATTAATCTTTTTATTTTTTAATTGTATTTGTCAAGCGAAATGTCATTATTATTGGAGCTTCTTAACTAAGAATTTAGTCAAAGTTTTAATTGTATTTGTCAAGCGAGAAGTCATTACATATAAGTTTAGAACTTCAGAGTGCCCATAACATCACAATCCATCTACTTCAATGCCTCACAGATAACGTAATGTCCGTACGACGAACAAAATGAAGCTCAAATACATCAAACAATAATAACAAAGGTTGATTAGATAGATCAAAATGCATATCAAGAACATAAATAGAAAATGTACTTACTTCAGGATGCGTTCCTCAAGCTCCAATTCAATCTTTGCAGCTCCTGGAATTGAACTGGTCTTGCGGGAAAAAAACAAGATTTGGGTTTAGCTGTTGAGTTTTTTAGTTTGGGATTTTAATTTATTGATCGATGTTTCATGCTTGGAGATTGCCTGTGCCTATACCTGTGCCTGTGTTGATTACTAATTTACTAGCTATTCCAGTTTGCCTCCATGCTCATAATATTAAGCAACAGAGGATTCACGCCGGGCTTCGGATGAAGGACATTGAGAAGCAAGAGGAGGCCAAATAGGTTGAAGACGATATTGAGCGATTGCTCGATAGCTGCTCTGAGCATGTCATCTGTCTCGCTCTGTTATATTTTTCTTTCCATTTCTGTTTTGTATGACTTCATGTGCATTTAATCATCTGTTTGCTTGAGTATTCATGTGTACCGTGTTTTCTGGTTTTGCATTTGGTATGAATTATGAATGCCCAGTTGTGAATTTGATGCAAAATATGCTTCGAATTTCTTATTGTTTTGGTTAATCTTTTGAATTTGTCTTGGGATTCGTTGGAAATTTTTGAAAATTGTTTGTCAGTTTGATTGTTGTGTGTGTACTTTGCAGCATTCTCGATTCTAGCAATAATGATTTGGAAAACTCTAAAATCCCGAGTGCTATTGACTTCAAAAACAAACCAGATGGTTGAGAAACAACATCCAAAGCTCAGGAGGGAAACATATGGGAGTACACAGAGAAAAAACAAGAGATTCTTCTCCAAGAGTTTGATCGTTAAATTTTTTACAATAAATTTCAGGTGGCATAAACATTTGTATATATTGTAACTACACAACCCTGTAACCCTTAATCTTATGTATCCCACATGAAACAATCACTGTTATCTTCTATACAAATTTAGCCAACTTCGAACTGATTTCTCAATTTTCAACATTTTTCAAACTCGTAGCGTCGTGCGGACAAGCACACTAGTATATTACTATATGCTTTATAAATCAGTTTTTTAATATCATTTTTGTAAAAAAAAAAATTAGAGGTGATTTAAACATTCATATGTATAAAAAAAAATCAACATTAATAACAATTAAGATATTTATGATGACCTACTCATTTTAATGATACATATAAATAACGAAATAATCTTCAATTTACAGTTTTCTTTTGGTTGCATTCCATCATATCATTTCCTAAGAATTCAAAGAATCGCACAGACATAAAACTCCATTGATGATGCAATTATTGAAAAAGATAGTTGAATCTCTCCTAGATTGAAAAGACATAAAACTCCATTGATGATGCAATTATTGAAAAAGATAGTTGAATCTCTCCTAGATTGAAATTTGGTCGTGATTGTGGAGGAAAATATGGGTATCCTTCATCTAACCTCACCAATAATTATGATAAATGAGTGAACTTACTGATTTACCAGACTCACATATTTTTTTTTTACTTAATTACTTTTTTTATTTATCTAATACCCTTTTAACCGGTTATTTTCTATATATACCTATTTTAATGGGAGTCTGGTTATCAGTTGTGGATGATAATTTTTCCAATTTTTAATATTTAAGTTGATAATTAAAATATATAATTTTTGCAAATAAATTTCCTCCTCATATATTATTCCACCATGCATAATCCACCAATCCACCCACCCTAATATACCTATTTGTAATTTATCCTAACAATTTGTTGTAGGTAAAATGAATCGTAAATTCTTGCATATGCACATTTAACTATTATACTTATTACTCACCGTAGGTAAATTAGCATATTTGAACATGCAATCAATTAAAATCCACCATACCACCATATATTGCTATAACCTCAATAGTTAAAAAATGAAAAATATGATGAAAACATAACCAAGAAGACTAAATTTCAGTTGTAAACAAAATCAAACAATTCAAATTTGAATAATATAAAGGTCGAAGGTGCTACCTTCTTCGGAATAAAAACGCCGAAAAAATCGACGAGTTTCAATAACCATGTGGGGCAAAAAAACAAAATTGAATTTTGCACCGGGATAACCAATTTCCTTATAAATTCCACAAGAACAAGTATTAATTATTAATTTTGGTAAGTAATACGCAAATAATTATTAATTTACCTACTATAACGTTATTTCTACATGTATGACTATTATCAGAAGGAATAAAACCAAAAAAAAATTATAAGATAGATAAAATACATGTAGGACTGTAATTCTGCAAAAAGTATCAGATAGTACCAAGAAGTTCGGACGATTAAAATAACTAGTTAATTTATAGTTAATTCTTAAAGAAATTCGTAAGAAAATTATTTGGAAATATTGTCTTATCAAAATAAATATTAAAAATTATATACAACAAATTTAAATTTTGAAAATTTCTCATTCACATCTGATAAACAGAACCCCAAAACATAGACGCAGTAGTTAAGTAGTCGGTTAAAAGGGTATAAAGGATATTAAGAAACTAAAAAAAACAATTAAGTAAAAAAAAAGTAAATTAGTTAAGTGAAATCTGATAAATCAGTAAATGAGCTAACTTAACTTATATTTATACCTCAAAATTGGATTAATTTATAATTAATTCAAAATAATATGATTATTTGGATACTGATTCCATTACGAAATGACAAATTTCCAAGTAACCAATCACAAAGTGACTTACCAAAGTCTCCATAAGAGTTTGTTCCTCTGCTTTTAATTAATTAAATAAAAAGCAAGTCACAAAGATCACCCTAAATTCTGTGGGCGGAAAAGTGAAATGCAAGCACAATTAAGTAACCAAATTAAATTGCCAAATTATATATACTTGATATATTTAAATATTTATAGTGAAATCAATAATGTTCTGAGAGATTACATTTTCACATCACATGGAAAAATGAATATGAAGTTACACGATTAACAACAAAATTAAATACTCACATGCGACCATAAATATTTGTACAAATACAACTTTTCTATCCATTTTTTTTTTTACCACGAGCCAAAATAGAAATTTGTACAAATACAACTCATAATCCAAGTATATCTCCTTTGTACACTTCAAAGTTTAAAAAATAAAAAAAGATAATATTGCAGTCCACTTGGGTGAAATCTCCTTGTATTACCTTTTCGATTTATTGAAAAGTCGTTATAAATATATCATAATCGAAACTATTCAACTCATAAATAATCACTTTCAAGATTATTTATATAAAAAAGTCAATTAGATTGGAGATCATTTAGTAATTTATATGTATCGACTAAATGAATGGTTCTCTATGAGGATTTTAATTGTAACGAAAATCGTTATATATATGAATGACGAAACGACCTTCAATCTTATTCATTTTGTACGAGATGATCTTAAAATGACGATTTAAATAATGAATGATTCAGATTATAGTATATATACAAAAAATAATTTGATAAATTAAAATGGTAATACGATAATGTACCATTAGAATATGATGCAAGTATTATTGAAAAAATAATTTGGGAGTGTTTAAATCTAACGGCTTGTACAATGTGATTATATATATATATATATATATATATATATGCAATAATGAATCATAACTCAAACTTTTCAATGTGTTTCAAATGTCAAAATAATTTAGGCGTAGGACCGACCATGCATTCCCTGTCAACAAAAAACAAAACAAACTGAGGTGTGAAGGAGGGGCCCCCACCCACCAAATGCATAAGATAAGGATGGTTCGCCGACTTTTGGAACAAAGATGAGTAACCTTAACTTCGTGTTATTGATTTTGATATCCAACAACCATGAACTAATATTATTATATAAAATAAAAAAATAATAACAAAAAAATCTAATCTTATTTTAATATATTACTCTCGTAAGTATGATAAAGAAAATAAATATATTGAACAAATTTTGAATGAATAGAACATATCGTCTTGTGTTCGTCACATAATGAGATGGCATGCATGGTATTTTTCACTTCTAAATTGCATCGTCACAACTCACAAGATGATCTTAACCGTACAACACCACGTGTCATTATGGTAACGTGGCTTTTGCTACCTTTGACTAATGATTTGAGCTGTCATGACAAAAGCATAAGTGGCAGCGATATAGCCATGGGAATGTCCCTGCTATTATTACCGTCTATTACTACTGCTTCTAATCGTCTCAATTAAGGTCAGTTTTCCAAATGATTGCTTTTTTTTTTCTTTCTAATATCCCGCCAAAAATAAGTACCTAAATACAAATAGATATTACCAATTTTTTGTGTATGGGTACTTCTGGAAGCAGCCAACTCATTCTACATACACCAAATGCAACTTTATCTTGAATATTATGACGTAATTATAATATTATTTTATTATATTATAATAAAATTATTTGTTTACTTTTTTTGTAATTATAATTTTAAACGATAGACATATTGATCATATTATTTATTATAAAAGTAATATTATTTAGACATATTAAATTGACCATATTTAATGACCACATTGATATGACAATTAATAAATTATGTTATTTCAATAAATTAAATCCTTTTGTATTTATTTTTTATGGTAAATAGAATGTCACAGCAATGTGGTCAATTTAGTGTGTATAAATATTACTATTCTTATTATAATAATATATTATGTAAAAATCCTCTCTGATTGAAAATGTAAACCCTAGCTAATAAACAAACTTACAAGGGCATATATGGTAAATCACACAAAAACAAAGAAGGTGACATGTCTCCAATAATTGGAGTGATTGAGCAATTATTTAGCGATCGAGTCCCCTACCCAAATCTTACAAGTATTAAAACCCCTCATTTGGAACTTCTTCTACCAACCCAATGTTTTTTAACAAAAACCCACACTTTATTTCTTCCACAGACAACACATACCATGCCCAGACTTCAATCAAATCTATCTCAAGATTCGATGAAGCCCTACCAATCGAAAGAACATTATCCTCAAAAGGCCCAGGGTTTATCCTTGTTGGCCTTTTTCTGCTCTATATTTGCTTACATCTCCATCTTCTACATCTTCAACCTATCTCTCTCAACTCTCTTCACCAACACCAAGTTCTGGTTTGCCATATCCAACACTCTCATTCTCATCATTGCAGCTGACTACGGTGCATTCTCTTCCTCCAAGGCCCAACAAGACCACCTTAATCACCAAGACTTCCTCATGCATACCCATGCTCGAAATGCCACCTC
This sequence comes from Oemleria cerasiformis, assembly GCA_037349345.1. NCBI lineage: Eukaryota > Viridiplantae > Streptophyta > Magnoliopsida > Rosales > Rosaceae > Oemleria > Oemleria cerasiformis. Next base: position 356,826 of record JAZGTL010000015.1, on the reverse strand, counting down.
ATCATTTGTTTCTCAATACCCTCAACCTGATGTCAAAAAAACAATCGGTCCCGATAGCGAAGATGTGCAAGAAAATCGAAATGCCACCTCATCATTTGTTTCTCAATCCTACCCTCAACCTGATGTCAAAAAAGCAATCAGTCCCGATGGAGAAGACGTACAAGAAAAGAGGGTAGTCGTCCGCGTGTCGAAAGAAGATGATGATCTTGGTGGCAGAAAACATGTTGATCGTCAAACCAAAACTTACATGCGAAGTAATTCTGAGAAAACAAAACGAGTGGTGATCGATGAGAGCAAGAACACTAGTCTTAGGAGGTCGGAGTCGACAGATTCACCCGAAGACAATGAATTTTCGAGCATGTCAGATGAAGAACTAAACAAGAGAGTTGAAGAGTTCATTCAAAAGTTTAATAGGCAAATCAGGCTTCAATCAGCAGACCCTAGAATCGTCAACCAAGTCTAGAAATTTTTCCATGCATGTATGTAGGAAATGTGAAAGAGCTGGCTAGTTAGTAGATCTCCCAAAAGTTTTGGTTTGGGTTTTTTTTTTTTGCATGTTTTTGTTACACCTTTTAATAATAATGTTATGCCGCTTTGGAGTACTATAGCGTAATAAGTATATATGAATACTTTTGGTCAAGTACGTACGTTCGTAGTTTAGTATGAGTTGTGAATTAGGTAGAGAATTATTGATTTCTGTAAGTACGTACGTGGGTCTTTGATGTTCATACATATGGTAATGTCTTATTGGGCTATTTAATTTGAATTTTATGAGCTATATTACAATTAATTATAGAATGTGAGAGTCTAATTTGGATTCTTTTATACAACAAAAATAATTCACATATTCAAAATTTGGTAAACATTTGATTTTAAGGATTTAAAGAAAGCATATATATGTATATACAGAATCATAATATTAGAGTTGCTCCTTTAAACCAACTTATCATCTTAAATTACAAAAGGATGAGTTTACACATAAAACGAAACTAATTGTTAACTTTGGGCGCTTGACAAAAACAAAACTGTTAATACTTCAAATAGTTCCTCAATCATATTTCTACGTACTGATTACTGTTATTTTGATCCATGATCTATGCGATTATATTTCAGTGAGCACTTACAGAGGAGTGCTGGGGTGTGAAACTGTGAATGGGTTGTGGGTTGTGGCACAGAGGAGAGTGAGGTGGAGAGAGGAGGAGGAGGAGGAGGAGGAGGAGGAGGAGGAGGAGGAGGAGGGAGTATTGAGTTTGCAGAGGCTGGTGGGTGATTGGGGAAGGTTTGGGGTGGGTTGGATAATTTTAGATTTAGTTTTAATTATTTAAGAAAAAATAATATAAAATTTAAGGATAATACTTCATTCCATCCGGGTAGTACCTCCTCATACCACAATTTGAATTTATTGAATTGTCTTTGTATATATATATCATAATCGATACCGTTCATTATTTAAATCATCATGTCAAGATCATCTCCGTGAAAAATCAATAAGATTGGAGTTCTGTTAGTTATTCATAAATATCAACTAAATGAAAGGTTCGTCATGAAGATATTAATTCTTACCAAAACCGTTGATTTATTTTATACATGATGGTTTAAAGAATGAACGGTTCCGATTATGATATGTGTATAAAGATAATTCGATAAATCGAAAGGGTGGTACAAGGAGATACCACTAGGGTGAGATGCAAGTATTTTCCAAAATATAATAAAATGCAACATATATTTTAATTTTCCATACAAATTTTTGTAATAGTACTTCCACATAAATAATTTTAACGGTAACTAACATCAATTGGATGAGATCAGAGCAATGGAGTAAACAGAAGTTCTGTTGCGGATTCAAAGTGACATAAATTCTTGTTCTAAGTGCAAATGAAGATTTCGTATCCTATTCTTGGAGCATTTGAAGTAGGGAAATAAGCGTACATAAAAATATAAAGGGAATCCTTTAGATTACGTGCTAACAATATTTCCCAATAGGAAAAGTGAACGACAAGATCGTGATAGTAGTATTATCTAAAAATTACTCATACATGACAACCTTCCTAGCGTGTGGTTATAAAAAAAGAGAAAATTGTCTAAAACGCCCATTCCTATGAATTTGATTCCAAAATGCCCTATTTTCTTAACTTCAATCCATTATATCCCAAAAGTAGTAAGGATTTGCAATTTAGTTAATTCTTAATATGTAAACATCAATTTAGTGGCACATCCACTCCCAAAAATGGCTATGCATATTTGCAATTTTTGTCTTCATCTTCTCCACCTTTTCCTCATCCAACATGAACATCATCAACTCTCTTCTTCATCTTTTCTTCATCCAAATCATAAAAGCATTTCATTATGGCAGTATTGGTATTATTAGGTTTTTAAATGTGCAAAAATCTTTGATTTATTTACATAATACATAATACATAAACGGATAATTTTACATAAGGGTGCGTATTTATAATACACTTAAATTTCACCAATTTGACACCCTAGCTAATAAAAACAGGTACAAGGGCATACATGATAAATAACACAAAAACAAAGAAGGTGACATGTCTCTAATAATTGAAGTGATTGATCAATAATTAGCAGTACGTACCCAAATCTTACAAACATTAAAACCCCTTCATTTGGAACTTCTTCTACTAACCCAATTTTTTTTTAACAATGACCCACATTTCTTTCTTCCACAGATAATAAAATCATGGCCAACAAACTTCAATCAAATCTATCTCAAGATTCGATGAAACCCTACAAATCGAAAGAACATTATCCTTTTCCTTGTCTATATTTGCTTACATTTCCATCTTATACATCTTCAACCTCTCTCTCTCGTAACTCTCTTCACCAACACAAAGTTTTGGTTTGCCATATCCAATACTCTCATTCTCATCATTGCGGCTGACTACGGCGCATTCTCTTTCTCCAAGGATCAACAAGACCACCTTAATTACCCACCATACATCATGCATACTAATGTTCGGAATGCCAGTTCTTCATCATTTGTTTCTCACATTCATGTCAAAAAGAACATCGTTCCCACTAAAGAAGATTTGCAAGAAAAACAATTATGATAGACTACTAAATATAATTTTCTCTAATATAATTAAGATAGACTAAACAAAACCAAATTAAGCACCATCTTTTAGTGGATAATTAAGAAACAAAAAAAATCAAAATTAAATAGTATTTCTCAGTGGATGGAGTGGAATAATCCCACTACAACTTTAGAGCTAGTATGTCCTTCTTTGATGTTTTATTCTTCTTGGTAGCCCCCTTCTGTCGCAGTAGCCTATGCCTTCGCCAATGCAGCAACCTCCTTTTGTAGTCGTATTTCCAGTTGGTCAAATTTATGTTGTGGTACTCAAAGTGACTTACTTGTTTAGTTTCCTCAACCGTTCAACATCGAGGCTCCTTCTCGCCAACCAAAATTTTCTTCTTATCGATACTTGTCTCATTATCTTTCTTGCCTGCAATCCACATAACAACATTTTCATACATCTCTTCAACTTTGAGCAGTCGATACACATGGACTTCATAGTCCAGAACACACTCTTAGGTAAAATATATTTTTAGACTGTTTCATCTCTTTTAACTCTTCAAAAGAACGAACCCTGACCAGCCTCTTTGGATCTTCATCAATTTCATAGACCCTGATGAGTACGTCTTTCTTGTATCAACCTTAATTCATCTGCCTCATTCAAGAACCCACGGAAATTAAACATCACTTCTTTTTCGGTACCTGTCAGTACTAGGCTCGGGAGCATCTCGTAAACTGCAGCAGTCCATTTCTTTAGAAATTCTATTCAGGTCATCTTTTGTGTCAATTCATCCGGGTCAAGTTTGCATATCCTTAAACACGAAGTATTGTTCTTGGATTAACAAACGAATGTATATTGTCTTTTTGTACTTAATGTTGTTCGTAATCAGCTAATTAAGTTTCTCCTCATCTTTGGAATATGCATCTTTGCTTTTTTGTGAAATCCCCTAACTTATTTCTTGTACATTTTCTTTTCCCTAGGGTTCATCCTATTGAACGATACAAGCTCTTTATGCAGCAGCCTCCTTTTGTAGTCATATTTTTAGTTCGTCAAATTTATGTTGTGGTACTCAAAGTGACTTGTTCGGTTTCCCCAACCGTTCAGCATCAAGGCTCTTCCTCGCCAACCAACCTTTTATTCTTATCGATTGTCTCATTATCTTTCTTGGTTGCAATCCACATAACAACATTTTCATACATCTTTTCAACTTTGAGTAGTCGAAACACATGTACTTCATAGTCCATAACACACTCTTAGGTAAAATGTCTTTTTAGACTGTTTCATCTCTTAAAACTCTTCAAAAGAATGAACTCCGACTGACCTCTTTGGATCTTGATCGATTTCATAGACCTGGAGAGTCTTTCTGGTTTCAACCTCAATTTATTTATCTAATTCAAAACCCAACGGAAATTATACATCACTTCTGTAGCTGTCACTAGGCTCAGGGGAATCTCGTAAACTGCAACAGTCCATTTCTTTAGAAATTCTCTTCCGGTCATACTCTGTGTCAGTTCATCCGGGTCAAGTTCGCATATCCTCAAACATGAGGTCTTGTTCTTGGATTAACAAACAAACGTATATTGTCTTTTTATACTTAATGTTGCGCGTAATCAGCTAATTAAGTTTCTTCTCAGCTTTGGAATATTCATCTTTGCTTTTCTGTGAAATCCCCTAACTAATTTCTCATACATTTTCTTTTCCTTGGGGGTTCATCCTAGCGAAGAGATTTTTTGAACTTTTGAATGGAAGGGTTCCAGAAAGCAATTTTTGAGCAAGTGTAAATGCAAACCAGGCCACAAGCATAGTTGCAACAGTGGGTATAAAATCTATTGAAGGGTGGAACAACTTGTAGGAGTTTGCTACGACTCTCCAACGTGTCGTTCTCGTCCTTAAAAGCCATTGAAAAATAAAAGTACTCTTCGAGTTTGGATGGTTTTTTGATTGGCCCCAAATAACATGGTGCGGGCGGAGTTGGTTTTGATCGAATGTTGGCGCTGGGCTTTGATGAAGTTTTGGTCGCGTATCAAAGCATTCCAAACTTTGGAAACACTCATGCATCGAATTAAATCCGCAGGAGGAAGCCATCAAAGGATTTCAAAGACTAGTTCCGGTGACAAATCAGAAATAGTATTGTTGGGTAAAACTTTCAAGCTTCTTCCTCTTCTAGGATATTTCTTAGAATTGGAGATCATTTTTGTGGATATATTATATATTGATTTGGAATTTTCATCCACATTTAGAAAAGGACAATACTTGCATCCCACATCCCACCAAGGTGAGGATGCTCTCGTATCACCCTTTTGATTTATCAAATTGTCTTTATACATATATCATAACCGGAATCGTTCATTCTCTAAATCATAATGTCAAGATCATCTCCGTAAAAAATCAGTAAGATTGAAGGTCGTTTAGTCATTCATATTTATCAACTAAATGGACGATCCTCCATAAGGATCCTAATTCTTACCAAAATTGTTGACTTATTTGATACATATGAATGACTAAACGACCTCTAATCTTGTTGATTTTTTACGGAGATGATCTTGACATAATGATTTAGAGAATGAACAGTTCCAATTATGATATATGTCAACATGTAATTGGTTCATATCAAATGGGTGGTATGAGGGCATCCCCACCAGGGCGATATGCAAGTATTGTCCTTGAGAAAATATTTCAAAATTTTTAATTTTTTTTCAAAACGCATTTTAGGACGTTTTGTATCCGTTTTCGCTTTTGAGACGCGAAATGCTTACGAAAATTTGGTGCTTCATAGGTTTTAATCCCTCCACACCCAGAAACCCACACATGCTATGGGCTATATATCTAATAGAATTTTATTCATATCCTCGAGGTCTCCCTAAGATGCATGCATAACTTAATAATATTCACCTTAGTATTGTTTTTTTTTTTTTGAAAGTGATCAGATAAGCAATATTATTAATGCAGAAAAAAAATGGACTGTGCTAAGGTTACATCTTACATAAGAATATATGTATCCACATTTTCCTCAACAATTAATCACAATCAAACTTCAAAGTTCAACCAAGGGGTTTAAATCATGGCATTGATGTTGTTTTATACATGCTTCGAGTTAAAAGGTGGGGTATACTAATGCCTCTAAATTATTCATTTGACCATCCCTACTTAAAAGTGATTGATTACCGAAGATAAAAACATAAAACCGATGGTTACTCGTCAAATTGTGTATGTATTTGGATTGAAAATCCCCCAAGGTTAGTTGGTGCTGCCGGGCGCAAAATTTGAATACATAATTCGGTCGGCCTCACCGAATTAAAGAACAAAGCTCGGTGACAAGTTAATGGCAAAAGTAGTCTAAAGTGTCTGTATAGATGACGAACTCCGTCAGAAGCATGTAACCGTTCTTTTTTCCTACGTCAAATGCCAGACTGCAAATTAAAGCCTAAAATCTTAACAAATAAATAAAAAATAAAAACCCAGAATCTAAACTCGACAACTTCAAGAATCGAAAAGGCTTCAGAGACCTCTCCTACCTCTCTGTCTTCGACAAGCTTATAAATTACCAGGTACGTTTCTGATTAGGGTTTTACGATTGAATTAGCAGCTTCATCATCTACTTCTGAATTTCTGCGTAGCTTTATCCGTTTCGCTGAAAAAACCCTACTTTATTAATGGAAGAAACCCCAATTTTTTTTCTTTTGGTACCAAAAGGCCAAAGGGGAGTGGAAGATTCAAACTTGACCTTGGAACCAATGCAGCTCCCATGGAAAATCCCCAATTGATAATGAAAATCAATTTTGTTCTTGTTTTGTTTTTTCCACTCTAGGTCTCTGCTCATTATGCTTCAATTGTATTTTTTGGGAAGTGCCCAGTTTAAGTTTTTTTACTGTTTCTTTTTTGTTTGTGTGGTTTCAGGAGGAAAATCAATTGAGAGGAACAATGGGTGAGACGGGTAAGCGTTATCGTTCTCACAGAGAGCATGATGGAGGCAATAAGAACCAAAAGAGACGATTTAATGACAGAGATGAAAAGGGTAATGATGAGGTTGTTGTTTATAGGATTCTTTGTCCTGTTGGGGTTATTGGAAGTGTTATTGGTAAGAGCGGGAAAGTGATAAATACAATAAGGCAAGATACTAGAGCCAAAATCAAGGTTGTTGATCCATTTCCGGGTGCTAAAGATAGAGTTATAACTATATATAGCTATGTTAGGGATAAGGAAGAAGTCGAAGTTGATGATGAGTTCAGTTATAGGGACCCTTTGTGTGCTGCTCAGGATGCTCTTCTTAGAGTTCATTCTGCCATTGCAAATGCACTGGCTGCTGTTGGAGATTCGGATAAGAAACGGCGAGATAGTAGGGAAGATTGTCAAATTCTTGTTCCTTCTAGCCAGTCTGCGAATATAATTGGTAAGGCCGGGTCAACTATAAAGAAACTGAGAAGCAAGACAAGGACCAACATTAAGGTTGTTGCAAAAGATGCCACTGACCCAGCACATTCATGCGCTATGGACTTCGACAATTTTCTTATGGTTAGTATTTTTTGTTGGAAAAGAATAGTTGTTGCATGTTTCTGTTGTGTTTTTGGTTTAGTAATAGAAACATGTAGGTAGATGGCTTTCGAAGGTTCAGCTGTTGGTTCTATACCTCTTTAGTTCTGGTCCATGTTCATTGCAACTTGCCTTGGATATGCAATTTTTCCGAATCGTGTACATTTTCTTGTGTTTATGAAATATTTGGGATTGTTTACACTCACATGGTAGTCATAGAATAACCGGAGAAAGAATAGTCTCTAGTCTGCAGAAACTGTTTGGAATATCATGTACAAAAGTTGATTTGTGTATTTGTTAGAAAATTTTAATTTTGAATTCCTTAGTAGGTGTGTTAAAGCTTTTAAGTGAACTTTTTATTCCGTAATATATTGGTTAAAGATTTCATTTCCCTTTGTAAACAGATAAATGGAGAATCAGAAGCAGTGAAAAGAGCCTTGTTTGCAGTTTCTGCAATTATGTACAAGTTTACTCCGAAGGAAGAGATTCCCCTTGATACATCAGTACCGGAAGCCCCTCCAAGCATAATTATCCCATCAGATGTCTCCATTTATCAACCGGGTGGCCTATATCAAAGTGGAGATCCAATTCTCCCTTCTAGATCCGTACCTCCAATCATAGGTGCTACGCATGTACATGATCTTCAGGGTTATGCCGATGCAGGGAATACTTGGCCTCTATATTCATCTGCCCTTCCTGTAGTTTCTGGTTTTAATGTTGCCTCTCGATCTGAGGAGTTAATTGTCCAAGTACTATGTCCTTTTGACAAGATTGGTCGTGTAATTGGCAAGGGTGGGGGCACCATTAAAAGCATAAGGCAGGCGAGTGGTGCTCGTGTAGAAGTTGATGATACCAAGGATGACCGTGATGAGTGTATAATTACGGTTACTTCTATAGAGGTATGACCATGATGAGTGTATACTAACTTTTACTGTAATAGATGCATGACTGTAATGGCATGGTAACTGTGATGGGTGTACTCATCCGTTATGTTTAGGTAAACTTTATAAGGTACAAAAGTTGGGGAAGTACTCTATAAATTCCTTTCCACTGAATTCACTATTTATCTTTTGTTAAATTTGCCATTAATGTTTCTGCTATAGGTTTTCTAGGACAATTTACTTTTTGTCCTGGAAGCTTCTATCAAATATTCAAATCCAATATTTTTCCCTCGTTGGCTGCTGGGTTATGTAGATGTCTGCAATTCAAAGATGTTTATGTGAGCATGCGGTCTTGTTTCTCCACTGTTATAATGTTGAAATAGATATGATTATGCGAAAGACTCTTTCAAATTCATTCCTCTTCATTTAGCATTAATGTTGTACTTGTCTCTATAATTTCATGATCAACATAGTGTTGGTCATTAAGGTGTGAGTCATCTTGACTAGCATTTTTCCATGGGTCGCACATAAGCGCTTGGTATTCATCTTCTAGTTGTTTATCATGTTTGGTTTATTGTGTGGCAGTCACCCGATGATCTGAAATCCATGGCAGTGGAAACTGTTCTATTGCTGCAAGGGAAGATCAATGATGAAGATGAGAACTTTGTATCTGTGCGGCTTCTTGTTCCGTCTAAAATTATCGGCTGTATAATTGGAAAAAGTGGTTCAATTATAAATGAAATCCGAAAGAGAACAAAAGCTGATGTCCGCATTTCAAAAGCTGATAAGCCTAAGTGTGCTGATGCTAATGATGAACTTGTTGAGGTTGGTCTAATTAATTCTTTAAACTTTACAATTAGCTTTTTTCTTATTGATCGCCTCTTTATTAAGTTTCTTTTCTTGCTTATTTAGGTGTCAGGAGAACCCAGCTTTGTGAGGGATGCACTTATTCAGATTGTTCTAAGGCTCCGAGACGATTCCTTGAAAGATGGAGATGGAGGTCATAACCCCTCTGGTGGTGCTGAATCCCTGTACTCTGGTAGCACTGGTCTTCCAATGCCATCTGTCCTACCTTCTGTTCCCCCAGTTACTTCGTTGGGTTATGATCAGAGGGCTGAAAGTGGAAGTGGCTTGGGCATGCTTCCTTCTGGTAGCCTTTATGGATATGGATCTCTGTCGGTATGTCAATTTCACTAAGTTACTTTGGATTTAAATAAATCTCATAAATAAATCTCTGATAGTGGTTGTTTTATTTTCTCTTTTAGATGTGTGAAACTGGATATGGATCCATGTCTTCATATTCATCCAAGCCGTATGGAGGATCAGCGTATAAAGTTTTTCTATCTTGTTGTTAAGCTTGCCTTTTTGGGTTTTTATTCTATCAACCTGACACTGTTATTACATGTCTCTATACAGGTTGCAACCCCCTTCAACACTTGATATGTTAGTTCCTGCTAATGCTGTGGGTAAGGTGATGGGCAAAGGAGGCGTAAACATTGCCAATTTTCGAACGGTGAGATTTCTTTTTTTAAAATCTATATCTACTGGTTGTTTTTATTTTGACATGGATCAACATGGAAAATCTAGGTTGCTTCTACCTAAAAATGTGAAATTTGTGTGTTTGAATGCCATTCTCATTCCGACTTGTTTCTCCTTCAGATATCAGGAGCAATGATACAGATCTCCGAGTCCAAATCTTCCCGGGGTGATCGTATTGCTCATATATCTGGCACACCTGAACAGAAGCGTGCGGCAGAGAACTTGATTCAGGCATTTATTATGGCCCCCTAACTTTCTAGGGTACTTCTTGCTGTTTAAAGGTGAATAGTCCTTTAAGCCAATATATTTCTGGTGCGTACAGCAGAGAATCTTGGACTCTCTCATGTTTCCTCTCCTAGTCCTTTAGGTTTGGTTCTTGAGATGGCTTCTTTTCTAGGCTTATTCAACTCGACTCTTCCTGATTCTCTCACTAAAGTGGGTATTGAGACTGTGCCAGAGGATTTTATGCTTAGGCATGCAGCCTTTCCGCCTTTGTCGCCGAATCTATTCTTTAATCGACAATATTAGTTCCTTTCTTTCCTTTCATATCACTTCTTCTGGTCATATCTTCACTAATATAGGGTTCATCTAATTTTCGGTACTGTCACACTATATTCTATAAATTGGTTTTCTTGCCAGAAATTTATTCAGTAATGACCATAATTGTCGATCTTATGATATATGCATGTTATTTCTCTGCCCATTCAACTCTTGCTCACAGCATCTTGCTAGAAGCATCTTCTCAGTCAATGGTGCAAGTGAATTGCTATTGGTAGTTATCTCTTCTTTTTGTTCTCCTTGATTTACATGCATACTGCAGCTTAACGAAGAGGAATCAATTTCTGCAATTAGATACACCACAGGGGATCTTTTTGCTTCTCTTTTCTCTATCTTCTGTCTTCATCTCGTGCATGTGGAACATCATCACAAAATCAAAATTTCAAAATCACTGATTTATTAAAAGGCTAATTGATCTCATAGCTTGTTTCAGTGCCATCCTCAACCACAATTATAGTAAATCTTACAACGTTTCGCTAACATTAATCAATGTGCCCTGCACACTCAAATCTGTCTTATGAGATATTTCTTGCTTCATAAGAGTGGTGGATAAGTGCTAGTATTTTTTTCAACTAAGTGGCTCACTTTTTTAAAGTACGACTTCATTGTGTCCTGTTGATTGCAATGGTTTTGAGTTTTTGCCTTCTTATTCTAATCCATGAGTGAGCTACTATGCTTTTGGCACAACTTAGTTTCTCTTTTCTCAAATTCAACTAAGCTAGGAATTCAATATTAGTAAATTCCAGAAATTGATTATCTATGCTAAGCATATCAGCGCATTCTTTCAATCAATATCATTCCCTTGTAGATCTAACTGCTCGCGTTGATCTTTTAGTTCTGGTGCGGACTGACTTACCATCTTCTAGGTCTAATTGTACAGTTCCTGATCGGATTTTTGTCTACAAACTTATCTGATTGTGCACTAGTATTGCAATTTAATGTGATGCTTCTCTAGAAACCGCATGCTCTCATTTACCACTCTGATCATGTCTAAATCTTCATTGTAGTTGTTTGGCTCTTATTGCTTACCATGTTGGAATTTCTGGTAAGATATAGATAGATATGTTGCACAGAATTGTTGAATTTAGATTAGTTCTGACACTAGCCATAAGGAGGCATCACAAAACCCCATGGAACTCAAATGTCATTTCATTTCATATTGATATAAAAGCTCGTAGATTATGGATGCCACTACTGATGTAAGGTTGCAACGTTTGGCATTCAATTCCTTTCCTTCATACTGATCACAGTAAAAGGTAAAAACCCCATAGGTGCATAGTAAGGACAGTTGTTTTCAGGGTCTAGTTAGTTCAGCACGGTTTAAATTGTAGATTTTTGTCAAGCCACTCGGACCCATTCTACTCTCTTCACGTAGTGTTAGTGCGTTGAATCTGTGGTATACAGTAGTTGGAGGCCGCATTTTATAGGCTATTGGTTACTTGTGTGCTGAAATGTATATATGATTCTTTAAAACTGAAAACACAGGGAGGTGTGTTTGTGCTTTCCAGTTATTTTATGTCAATTCTTTCTTTAGGAAGTCGACTTATATTTGCCTGTATCTACTGTTGAAGATGTTGTAAGTAATCATGTACTGAAAAAGAAGGTTTTTTCCCCAGTTTCTTAGCTTCTTAATCAAGAGTCTGGAAACTTAATGTTACTACTTGACTAGTGCTTGGTTGATGTTTGATTACGAATTTGTGGTTAAATATGATATCTACAAGTAAGATAGTTTCTTTGTACATGTCTTGTTGGGGTTGATACCCAAAATTTGAAACTATCTTCGATTTTGTTTTAAGCATTGATACCATTTATATAAAGAGAAATGATATTTGAACCATCTTAATTGTTCACACTTGATGGTTCAAATAGTAGCGCTCTTATTGCAATGCTTAAAAGATAGTTATTTTATCGACATGATTGATACCATTTATCGACTTTGGTTGATTTGGTTAGGGTTTGGTTCTTAGACCCAATATTTGTTACTTGCAACTTAAAATTGAAGCGGTGTAAATGATGATTTTGCACTAAAATAATCAATCATGTCCATAAATGAGATTCTAGGCCAAAATAAAAGTGATGTTTCTGAACGGGTGGAGGCTGGATCAAGGCATTATTTTGCAGCTAGGAGCCTAGGATGGGTATAGGCTGAGAAGCCAAAATTGCCGACGCTAGAATTTGAGTCCTATAATTGCATCTGCATCCAATACAAAAAGGGCACCCACCTGTACTCCTTTATTTATCCCATGGATTCATACGTGTACTCAACTTAGTTCCCGAACTTATCAAAATAAGCCAAGCAATCATCAAATGACATGCCAATGCACCAAAGTATTGTAATGCTTAATAAAATTAATATAAGGTGTTTTTAATCTCCTCGCTCCATCTGTCAGAAGTGACATTTCGCCGGGATCTAACCCATAGGTCTAAGATATTTTTAACGTTTAAAAGGATTTAGGGGAGGGAAGTAAACCATACTCATTGGATATTGACTTAATCTTTTACGGTAGTTGAATTCGAAACTTTCCACGTAATGTGTGTAGAAAATTTTTACTAGACTATAACACTTTAATAACAAGAATTAGAGGAGGATAAAAGAAAAGAAAAAAAACTTATCCAATCTAACTCCTAACTTTCTGATTAGTTCTTTTATGTTATTCCATCACAATAAATTGTCATAAAATCTTGAATTTTACTAAATATGTGTGCTTATCTATACAAACAAAAAAAAACGATAATTTGAACTGTTTTAGTTACTCTAATTACAGACAGATGACTAAACCCGAGCACAAAAAATGACCAGAATGTTGGGATCCAACGTTGAGCATTCTTTTCCTTCTTGTTCACCAAAAATGGTTGCCGGAATTTAGGAAATGTAAATAAGTGACGTGTGAGGATATGCTTTGGTAAGCGTATTACTGCGTCGTATGACGACAATCATGGCAGTATCAAACAAACTTTTGAATCATTATCGGACCCAGAATTCCATTCTGACAAGTAGCAACACCAAAATATAATCGAGGAAAAAAAAAGCCGCTAGCTTTAACTTTCCCATTCTTCTGTTCCTCCAAGTAGAACAATCATCAATGGCCACCAGGAGGCCTTTGCAGAGTGTTTTGAGCAGCTTCAGCTTCAACAGGGGGGTCATTTGGAGCGGAAGGAGGTGCTTCGGTGCTCTCCCGCAAGATACTTCACCTTCATCATCTCAGGAGCTCATCAATTCTGAATACCAACACAGTGCACACAAGTCAGTTATCTCTCTGCCTAATTTTGGGTTCTCGTTTAGGAATTTATCTATCTTTTATGCTGCCACTTTGATTCTTCTCATGCTCTGCCATCTGGGTTTTGCTTGTTCCCATCTAATTTCCTCTTTTTGGGTTCTAATTAAACTTTGATCACCCTATTCTAAGTGTGTTTTATTTCAATTCTTTGGCTTTTTTTTTTTAGAATCTATGTTGATTGATCCCAATTCAGTTTTTCTTCTTCTTCTGGAGTTACAGTAATTTTGATAATGGCAGAAAAAATTACAAAAAAGGATATTTTGAGCATCTAATCCATGCCTCTAACCATTTAGGATATAGTATAGGTACACTAGGAGAAAATTGTTATGGGATTGTTGGCCTTGTTTAACATTAGGAAGGCCTGGACTCAAGAGTCTGTCTAGAAACTCAATCTCATCTAATTCTATGTTTAGAAAATCCCTTCCTGTGTTGAGGCTCAGGAAGAACTCTGCCTGATAATCGCCATTGTTTCTTCCAAATTGTGTGATGTTAAATGGTGTCTGGAGCTCCCTTGCTCCTAAGTTTTTGAATTGGTAGTTGACACTTCTTAATTCCTTTTGCAATTTGCAGTTACCACCCAATTCCCATTGTATTCTCCCAAGCGAAGGGATCATCTATATGGGACCCGGAGGGAAACAGATATCTGGACTTTCTTTCAGCTTACTCTGCTGTTAATCAGGTATGAAAAGAAAGTAAATATGTTACAACACTCAAGCATGCAATCACGCGCATTGGCGCACACACATACATTATCCCACAGATCTGTAACTAGCCTATGAGCCAGACTGCCTTACCTTTGTGCTTTCTAATTACTAAATGGAAAATCCATGTCAATGATATTCAGTTTTTGCATTTCATTGCTCTCCTTTTTAGCCAATTATTATTGTGGCAGTGGCTTTGTAAATGAAAAGCCAGCGAAGACTCTTGTTCACATCAGAAACTCCAATTTCGAAAGCAGATTTATTCCAGTGGATAACTCTCCCTTTAGATTCTTTTATGTATTTAAAACTGTATATTTCTGTTGTAGGGGCATTGTCATCCAAAGATCATGAAGGCATTACAAGAACAGGCAGAAAGGCTCACTCTTAGTTCTCGAGCTTTTTATAATGATAGATTTCCAATATTTGCTGAGTATCTAACAAGCATGTTTGGCTATGACATGGTGCTGCCTATGAACACGGGTGCTGAAGCTGTGGAAACAGCTTTAAAGTTAGCAAGGAAGTGGGGTCATGAGAAGAAAAATATTCCAAAAGATGAGGTAGCGTTCAAGGACAAGTGTTTAATTTTTGACATAGGTCTATCTATTTTGGTTTGCCTTTCTATCTTTCGGCATTTTTCATTTAGGGGTACACAGAATTTCTTTAGTCTGGAATAATGATTTACTGCACTCACCTGAATATGTATGCATGATTTATGTGATACCCAGAGGCTGATGACTGATACAACATTTGTGATGTTAACTGATATGTCATGAAAATTTAAAAGTAAAGAAGCATGAACTACACCCCTTTCCTGTTCTAAATATATGTTATAAGTCCTAATTTTTCCATTTAACTTTTCGTACCTGCTGCAATTGCTCTGGTTAAGCATTTTCTTATGTTAATATAAGTTATTCTGTGGTGAAAGCAACTACTAGTTCACACCAAAACAAGTTAAAACACCTAATCCTCAAATCGTTTGATTTAGGGAACCAGTTCACACCAAAAACACGTTAAACACCAAATACTCTGACTTTTAAGCTTAATTTGTATGTACCATTTATTCTTCAACACTTTCCAATTTGTTTCTCTTGTAATTTTGCCTTTCTAGTTTGGTAACCTGTAATTACAAAGACACGGGTAAGGTTATTGTTCCAGATATGTCTCTAACCCAATTGAGCCATACACAGGCTATTATTGTCTCGTGTTGTGGCTGCTTCCATGGTCGTACATTGGCAGTCATCTCTATGAGCTGTGACAATGATGCAACCCGAGGTTTTGGACCCTTATTGCCTGGGCATCTAAAAGTTGATTTTGGTGATGCAGTTGGCCTTGAAAAACTTTTCAAAGGTTTGGATATATTTATTTATTTTTCTTATAATTTCTGGTGCTTGCTTGATATGTACTCAATCTTCGACTGAAAACATCACATCTGTTTACTACCATCATAATTGCCTTAACGCTATCGGATTTGTGTATTAAAATTGTATTGACAAATATCTCTGTTATGGATTGCAGATTATGGAGATCGAATAGCTGGATTTCTCTTTGAGCCCATTCAAGGAGAGGCTGGAGTATGAGTCTTTTTCAACTAAAGTTTTGATTGATTTAGGATGTTTCAGAGAAATTCCATCAATATTTATACACTTGTTGGATGGAGATTCTACCAGTGTTCTAAACCATAAAACTCAAGAAATGACTGAATCCTTGATTTTTTTTACATGATTATTCCCATCTTCAATCAACTCTTTTGAGGAAAATTGTCTGTTTTGATCACAGGTTATAATTCCTCCAGATGGTTATTTGAAATCTGTCAGAGAGCTATGCTCAAAATACAATATTTTAATGATTGCTGACGAAATACAATCTGGTTTAGCACGGTCAGGGAAAATGCTGGCTTGTGATTGGGAAGAAGTTCGCCCAGATGTAGTGGTGAGTTGCTTTGAGTTTGATAACTTTTTCTGACTTGATATACACGTAACATATTTGCTTCTCATCTTTTATATCATAGTCACCTAACTCTGAACCAAATTTCTTGTTGCTAAAACTTTGGCAATCTGTTGTTAAAATGTTAAAGCCATCTAGTCTTCATGATTTCAGGACTGCATCTCTTATTTTTTTTTTTTTGGTTCTTTTTCTTGCATTGCAGTTTTCTCCATAGTATGAGATACTGATTTATAATTAGGCTAGCTGTGTATCGTACTTAACTAACACTTTATAAGTTCTAATCAGATACTTGGTAAAGCATTGGGTGGTGGAGTGATACCTGTAAGTGCGGTGCTTGCAGACAAAGACGCAATGCTTTGTATCCGACCGGGAGAGCATGGAAGGTTTTCTGTTATTGCTGCTTCCATTTATAGATTTTTTCATAACCCACTACCATATTAATTTAAACTGGCAATAGGAGATCTGATTCAAGGTTCTATCTTTGGAAACTCAAAATCTTTGTTGAAGGCCTCAATATTGACACATTAGTTTAGTCTCTTCTAGTATTTAGTCAGGTTTTGTAGAGGAAGAGTCCCTATATTATTTCTGTTGGTGGCTTTTGTCAAAAAATATTGAAAACATTAGCAATTTCTGTTTTGATCCATGCATGGCCATGCCGTAAAAAAATAGGATTTCTAATTTCCAAGAGTTCCATTACTATTAATATTTCTTTCTTGTAATATTTCTAATTCATTTCAATATTTCGGTCACTTACTTTCCTTTATTTTGGGTTTATTATAACATTACTCACCTTGCTATTTTTTGTTATATTTTTTGCAGTACCTTTGGGGGTAATCCGTTGGCTAGTGCAGTTGCTCTTGCCTCACTAGATGTAATTAGAGATGAGAGACTTGCTGAAAGGTATCAAATATATAGCCTGGTGTTATACAAGAGCTGAAAAGTGACTAACAAAGTCTTTTTAGAATTGTTTATTTTCGGCCATTTATATTATTGGGGAGTTAGGCAGAACTAAATATGGAGAAGGCATTATCTGTTTATATGTCTAAAATTTGTTGCTCAAGCTTACAGAAAGAAAATTGGCATTCCAGTATATAAATATGATAGGGATCCCAATTGTGAAATCATTATAGCAATGTTTGTTGATGTTCATCAACTGTGCAGATCGGCCCAAACAGGGCAAGAGCTTAGGAATCAGCTACTCAAGATTCAGCAGCAATACCCAAACTACATTAAGGAAGTTCGCGGGAGAGGTTTGTTCAATGCTGTGGAGCTCAATAGCAAGAAGTTGTTTCTTGTTTCTGCTTATGATATCTGCCTAAAGTTGAAGGAGAGAGGAGTTCTTGCCAAGCCAACGCATGATACTATTATCCGATTGACTCCTCCACTCTCCATAAGGTATTACAGAGGTTGATGACCAATCATGTTTTAATCTCATTGAAACTAAATACCTGATGGCATAACTATGATCCTACGTTAGCTTTTACTGCACTCCGCTTACCTCTGTATCAGAGGAAAAAGATATTAATGAAGGGAAGGGCCTTTTTGGATGCTAGATGATGGACACAGATTTATCCTTGAATACATTTATATCATATTTTCTTACGTATTTGCAAAAAAGATCAAGAGTGCACATGTCTGCATCCCCGAAGTAGCGCGCTTAAGAGATAAGTACCTAGTTCATTACTTGGGGATTGAAAAGTTATGCTGCTCCTTTAACCATATTTAGCATCGGGAAGTGGTGAAATCAACCCGCTATGCTTACTAGTGCTTTTCTACCTTTATGTCAATCCATCCTTTTCTTCCCCTTCATTCAGCTTCTTCAAGCAGTTTTTCTTTTTCTGTTGTCTAAAGTGAAATTAGGTGCAGTTTGCTATACTGAAGTAATCCTGAATTTACTACATAAGATTTCATCTTTCTGAACATGAATTTCTGTATCTTCTCTATTTGTTTTTGTCTTTCTAAAGAAGAACGAAACTTTTACCGAATGCTTTCATTTGCACTTACTTATATTCTTTAGCGAGCCTTTCCTCGATATCTATCATCTATTTGTAACCAATTGTACAAATTTCTTTGATTTGTTACCTTTATGCTATGACAGAACTATAACTTGTTACCTTAATGCTACAGCTAATCTCCAAATGTTACAATTGAATATTTTGTTGTTGAGTAAGATATCTCATGTGCCAACAGAAATGACAACTTGTTTGCTTGCAGTTAAAAATAAAAGTTTGCAACATCTTTATTATGTTCCAATCGTATAACTTGAATGCTTCGTTTTCAGTTTGGAGGAGATCCAACAAGGA
The DNA here is from genome assembly GCA_037349345.1 of Oemleria cerasiformis. NCBI lineage: Eukaryota > Viridiplantae > Streptophyta > Magnoliopsida > Rosales > Rosaceae > Oemleria > Oemleria cerasiformis. The sequence goes on along the minus strand of JAZGTL010000015.1, from coordinate 338,057 downwards.
GTAAAGGCCCTTTATGATGTTCTGGAGCATGATCTACCGACGATGCAGAAAGAAAAGCCAGGCAACTTCTCTGTGACTGCTTCTAACACTTGTGACCGTTGTGGCCGAGACTTGTGAACACAACAGTCTCTAAATCATATATCCTTACCTAATGTGGATGACAACTGATAAGTAATTTGAAGTGATATTTTACAGGTCTAGGTCCATCGCATTCACTGTCAAAAGCTTCCGAATTTATTTTCACCGTGGTTAGTCTGAAATGATCAATTTAATGACGGTTTTTCCTGTAAGTTTCTGATTTGATTGCCCCTCTCTTCTTCTATCTTGTCTTTCTTCTTGAATAAAAGAGTTTATGATTCCTATGAAAAAAAATCAGTTTTCCCTTGTAGCTATGAAAGAGATCTGTACCTTAGTGGTATCGGCATTGTGCTTGTTAGTTAATGTCAAGGTTTCACTTTTACATGGCTGGAATCAGCTTATGAATTGCCCTCATCTTTGGAACCATTTGAACATTCTATATTCAAATCACAAGTTGATTCACACTTATCTCAGCCCTTTTTTCGTCTTTTTCATCCATTAGCGTCCGATTCAAGGTATTCAAAAGTACAAAATCTTGGAAGTTTTGTTTATACTTTGTCTAACACCAGAATGACTATGAATCGCTAATACACTGTACAACCTATTTATGCATGACCCGATGTTGTGATGGGAGAGTTTGGTCCTTGATTCACTTGCGTTTTCTCACATGCCACGTGTTGCCTTGTACGTTAAATATCATTAGGGATCCTATTATAGTTCTGTATTGGTGAGTTGTTCATAAAACTTCATCCACCATTTTGTCCCCGTGTCCTCTCAACTCTCAAGTATTATTCATTTTCTTTTCTTAGTTTTATCGGAATTCATTGTGAAGAGGGGACATTTGAGAGACACAATAATGGAAAACTTTTGGTGGTTAAGTAATTATAAGGCAAGAGACACGTACCTTGTTAACTTTGTGATATTAAATTATGTACACAAATCATGCTAACCCATGAGACCTCCAGCAGCTTATATATATATATATGGTGTGAGACACAGTGAAGCTCAGCTGGATTTGATTTCATTACATTACTTCATTGTTGTGACTTCTTGTTGTTGGACTTGAAAGAAGCTTTAGCTGTTTGGAACCTAAATCATGCGCATAAATATTATCTAAATACCAAATTGCTAAATGGTATTCAATATCAAGCTCACATGTGGGTACCAATTTTGCTGATATTTTTTTTTGCAACCATTGGTGGATTGGGTGGTTGTTTGGTTGGGATGCCAACAATTTGTAGAATTGGATCAAAATATCTAAAAGTAGCATGAAAAATTAGAAGGGAGAGAGCTTTGAGAGTTGAAACACGAATGGACCTTGATTTTTTAGAAAAAGAATTCAATGAAAAGATAGTGACATGCGCTTGAGCGAGATCAAATTAGAGTAAAATAGGATAGAAACTCGCATCAAACTAGCATACAAGTTGATCATTCATCTCAATAAAATATTAATATAAAAAGACGGATCGAACTCGTATAAGACAATTCTACCTAATCCTGAAAGGGTTGCTTAAGTTTAGGTGTAGATGAAGTAGCTTTTCTGATTTGAAGTCACTAACTATGGGTTTGTGGGTGGAATAAAGTTAGGCAGTTGAGGTGGTGAGCCAATGAATTCTCTTAAAAGAGTATGTTTCTTTGAATATGTAATTGATCTTTTTCCCCATCACCAAATCTTTTGTTTGGTTTAATGGATTTTCCTTCCCTTGTATACTGTCCAACCTAACAATTTGGAACTTGGAAAAGCTGTGACTTTCATTCCCCATCTGATTCTCATATGATCCCAAACAAACCCACCAGCAATACCACTCAAGTGCTTCCATATCTATCATACCCAAATGATGATGGTGCTCCACAGACTCCATGCACCACAAATCTTCACATAAATACTTAAATGCCACAAACAAAAAACTATATTTTAAAAAAAAAAAGCATTTATGCAACGTTACAAAGAACATATTTTTTTACATTTTTTATTGTTAGCATATATTAAAAGATTTGGAGAATGATTCTTGCAAATGACGAATTTAAATAAATAAATAAATTATTAATATTAATAATATAATTATATTTCTACCTACTCTATATGATGAGAAAATTGGTGTTTAATTCTGATTGTAAATCACAAGCCGACTTTAGAGGTGGAATTTAAAATTCTGTACTTTCATTCTTTTGGGAAAGGCCAAGTCCTCTAATTATTGCTAAAAGAAGGACCAATGTTTTCTTAATTTACAAAAGCTTCCACATAAAATTGAAAATTAGGTGTTTGACCCAAGTCTTGTCTATTCTTTGATGTTGACCTTTCACCAAGCATGCTGCTTTGTTTAGGAAATGATGCCAATGCTAGATCTCACTGTTACCTACTTGCCTTTCAGAAGTGATTTTTATTAGGAGGTAAATTTTTAATTGCATAAATTATTACCATCATACCAGCGGTAAAAAGCTTTTAGCTTTGTTTTTAGCCAATAATTAGGGGTATATGGTTCACAGAGACTCTGACATAACATGTTAATAAACAACTAATTATCAAAGAAAATGCTCTGACTCACATGGTTTTGTTCTAATTGAGATGGCTTGATTGACAAGGAAGGAAAAATGGGGCTGAGAATGGATGGAATTAGTCACCAGAGTAGCCCTACAAGGCCAAAATATGTTTGTATGTATTTAAATATGAGAGCAAAATGTCGTTTTGTGAAATATAAAATGGTTAAATAATTTATCGAGCATAATCATCACTAATTGCCTCCTCATATTTCGTAAAATAATACCCTACACAAATGTGCACCTTATCTTGTGTGTGGTGGGCTGCATATGTTACCATCAACATTGTCACCATCATTAGATTGTCACCCATTAATAATTACACATAATGGAATATCATTAACCACCTAAATAATTCATATAAATTCAGGAATGAAAAATTACACCCATTGGCTGCTCCATCAACCCAATTTAAGCTAATCATGGTGTATGATTAGCACCCTTTTTAATTCATTTGGGGTATGTTTGGATGTATATTTAGATGAGAAATTTCAAAGTTCCATAGAATTTAGGCTATATTACAAAGAAATGTACTAAAAAACAAAAAAATATGAGCATTGTAAGTAGGTAGTTAAGCAAACAATAAGGAAGCACAAAAACCACATGAGCGTAATAATCCACTAAACAAGGGATTTCCAAAGTAACACCTCCATAGGTGTAACTTACAAATCCCAACTATATGTCTTGCATTTAATCATTTGCAAATTCCTTAGAATTTTGATGTTCCTTATTTTTAACTAATTTTGTCTAAATTTCATGAATCTTGAAATTCCCCATCCAAACAAACCCTTGAAGCCAAAGATCACTACGAATTTTAAACAAGTTAAGGGACCACATTGTTAAGAGCATGGGAACATATTGGATGCCACATTCACAAAATCTTATAATTGTTACCCCCTTTGGCCTTGATAGCAACTTTTATTTATTGCCCAACCACACCCCACACCCCCTTGTTTTTGTCATGAATTTAATTCAATTTTCAAACCCCAATTTTTAAAGAGATTATTGTACCACAAATGTAGTGTATCTAATTCATAAATTATAATATAAGTGACTATTTATTATTGATATACCCTGAATCGAAAAATCTCAATCATATCGTCAATTTATATTATAACACGTAAACTAAATGCATCATGTATTAAAAATTAAATACGACTTTAATAAATTTTCCTATTTTTATAGTGTTTTTTTTCTTCCTAATTTACAGCTTCTTCTGATGGCTCTAAGGAGGGGGTGTGTGAGGGGCTTAAAAGGACAGCTTGTCTCCTTGTGATCATTGGGTCTCCCATTCATGGGGCTAAGAGGAGGAACATATGGATTCTTTCCCTTTTTCAAGCTTTTTATATTTTATTTTAAGGTTCTTCCTACATGACAAATGAACTGTATGAGGAAACCAAGAGCATGCTTACAACCATATTGACCTCTATGGCTCTATAGCTCACAAATCTCTAGCTGTAAAAACAAAAATTAACTTTGAAAGGTTTGTGTATTTCATGTCAATCTTAGCCTTTTCAAAGACATTTCATCAAGATTAATGTTAAAAATCTCGATATAGAGGATAAAAATCGATAAAAGTAAAAATGTAATGCTTGAAATCGTTTGAATTTGACGATCTTATTTTACCTTTTTTATTTATCAAAACAAGAAAATGACCTATTTTAAATATCCAGTGGTGTATTTTATAAATATATTATCGCTTACTAAAAAAAATAAAATTCTTATAAATGCTTTGAAATATATATAATTATTATTATAAATATCCAACGAAAGGCGTGGTCCATTTTACATCACTTCAAGTCCACTCAAGGTTGACCAAAATTGACATGAATTGTGGTAAATGAATTGGATTGTTTTGTGGTTTTTTTGTATCATCACACCAGTACGGACGCCACGTCATCATGTTATGTTGTTGGGGGTGAAGAAACTTGAAAGCAAAAATGAAAACGTCTGTATGAACACATGCATGCGTGCGTGCCACAAGGCCCACAACGTGCGAGTGAGGGTTTTATTTATTTATTTTGGATCTGTTTTAATTAATTAATTTAATTCCACATGCTTATGTGATGGCTGGATGGCTGGATGGGATACAATCTCATTTTTATTTAGCCTTCCAAGGCAATCATCCACTAATTAATCATAATTGGATTTTATTAGTATTACGTGTGCAAAATTTAGAATAAATAACATAATTGGATTTTTATTATTATTTTTTTTTTAAAATACATGCAAAATATCATTGATTTTATTCGACTTCGATCCTCACCAACTAATTTTCTGTCATTTTATCCTTCAAATTACAGCTATGCTTATTCACATGGTGGATATTCTTTTTGTTTCCCAAATCATTCTGACGTGGATGTTCATATGGTCAAGTGATTCTTCTAAGTACTCAAAAATTGTTCATCCAAGGGAAAACTAAGATTTGGTTACATCATTATTGAGATACTCTACACTTACATATCTTTGTGTTTATTTAGTTAAAAATGAAATGACATCATAAATTAAAAAAATGAATAATATGCAAGGGCGGAGGAACATTAGGGCTCACCATTGATGGTATGTGATCGTTCAACTAGCCATATTAAATTGATGTGATTTATGAATTATCATGTATTGTTGGATTCATAAATTCCAAATAATTTTTTAATATATACAAATTACCAACCGAACCTCAAATTTAGTTGATCTTTGAAAATGAAATGACATCATAAATTAAAAAAATGAATAATATGGAAGGGCGGAGGAACATTAGGGCTCGCCATTGATGGTATGTGATCGATCAACTAGCCATATTAAATTGATGTGATTTATGAATTATCATGTATTGTTGGATTCATAAATTCCAAATAATTTTTTAATATATACAAATTACCAACCGAACCTCAAATTTAGTTGATCTTTGAAAATGAAATGACATCATAAATTAAAAAAATGAATAATATGGAAGGGCGGAGGAACATTAGGGCTCGCCATTGATGGTATGTGATCGATCAACTAGCCATATTAAATTGATGTGATTTATGAATTATCATGTATTGTTGGATTCATAAATTCCAAATTATTTTTTAATATATACAAATTACCAACCGAACCTCAAATTTAGTTGATCTTTGAAAATGAAATGACATCATAAATTAAAAAAATGAATAATATGGAAGGGCGGAGGAACATTAGGGCTCGCCATTGATGGTATGTGATCGATCAACTAGCCATATTAAATTGATGTGATTTATGAATTATCATGTATTGTTGGATTCATAAATTCCAAATTATTTTTTAATATATACAAAGTACCAAACGAACCTCAAATTTGGTTGATCTTTGAAAGAGACGACTTTACATGATGTAATAAAAAATCATTCATTTGATTATCACACTTGCATATAAATGTATGTTGCATTTGGTCCATTTTACCACAAAGAGTGTAGAAAGAGAAAAGTGGAGTGTAAAATCATTTATCAGTTTTCATATATACCTCACCCTTTTCAAACTCCACTAGTACTATTGGTCCGGCGGTTTTCTACCCACTTCTTTATACAACAAGTAGTCATGAATTTGAATTTCGTAAAGTAAAGTGTAAATTATTTTGTTTTATATTTCAAGAATTATTTAGAAATTTAACCATTAACAAGCTTATTTACCGGTCGATGAAATTTTAATAAAGATGTTAAGAGGTAAAACGTGGTTGGTTTTGATGTGGCCCCTAACTAATGCGAAAGAAGAAGGTCTAGGTGGGGGTTTACATACTTTTTGTTTTTTTGGGTACAGAGGAGGGCAGAGCCCAAAACCAAAACAAAGAGAAAGAGAGCAAAATGGGCACACAGCCCTTAAGGGGGGGTTTTCCAGCAAGCGAAGGCGTAATCAAGACCATGACCCCAGTTGGCCAAAAAGTCGGCAGCTTCATTCTTCTCACGGTAGACATGGTGGAAGTCACACATCCAAGCACGTCTCATTATCATTCTACAATCGCAGACAAGAGTGAGGAGAGGACGACAGATATCAATATGGTTCATCTGAATCATGCTTATATTTTTTTTTTACTTTTTTTTTTTTTAACAAAATGGTAAATAAATTTATTTATAAAAGATTGAGAAAAAGCAAAAATGAAATTGGGCAGACCGGTAAGGCAAAGGCAAAGGCAAAGCAAGTTGAGCTACTTTACTTTGCGGCTTTTTACGTCTTTTACCCGTCCATACAAAAACATATAATAATCATTTTCATTTCATCACATGATAACAAGTTGGCACACCGCCCTCCCACCACCTCCTCGCTTTCATCACCTTAAAACAAGTTTGATTCATTATTAATTCCCAGATTATTACTAATACTCTAATATTATAGTTTTAAAGTATTTTTATAAAGTACTATTCTCATTATTGTTTATCGATCATTTTTTTTTATATTTTGTAAAGGAAAAAAAATTCATGTTTAACCCACATCGATTACGAAAAATAATTTAATCTCTTACACATTTTTTATAATTTAATATCTAATCATAACAGCACAATTTCATTTCAATTTATGTACTAGGTAGAGTTGAAAAATTTTATTTTTAATTTAAATTCATTGTATAATTTGTTTTTTCAAGAAAAAAATGTAAAAATGGATAACCTTAGATGTATATCATCTGGACATGACTATAGGAGCTCTCACACATTGAGGAATGCCAGCATTGAACTATAACTACTCGCCACAATAGAACGGGTGCGTCACTTCAGCCCCACCGAATAACTAGTAAACAGAATCCAGTGATAGTCGATCATAATATCTCCACCCACCAAATCACATAAGAGTAAATCTAACGTAAAACATCACAACGTAAGAGTAAAATTTCTAAATTCCTTATCGAAAAACATAAAAAGGCCTCAAAGAAAACAAAGGCTATTGATGACACATCAATTCATTGAGTATTTTTTGATAATGATAGACCAAGAAAATAAACCTATCCAGCTTTCAAAAACTAAACAACCATTATTGGATGGGATCCGAATATTGAAACACACGATTGATTGAAAGGAAAAAGATGCCAGTATTCCAGTATTCCTAAATGCCACTTGTACTACTGCATTAATTAGCATTCCCACCTTCGTCCTTACACATTAAATTTGATCAGTTTTAATCATAATCATGTAGTTTGATACTATAGGCCACAGCAATTCAAAGAATACTGCTCATGTGTTTTAAGTATTTGACAAAATAAGCACGTATTTTCACATGGTGGGGCTTTTTATTGACATGTTTCTCCTCATTGCTCATCTCTTAGTTTATTTTTAGCGGCATCGTTCAATTTTTTGATGAAAAATATATTAATTCTGAGAAAATTCGAACTCAAATACTCTTTTCGCATAAGTGATTGCCCTGAATAAGAGACGAGTTGAAATCAATGAGAATTGAATAACATCAAACATGACAACAATATCACTCTATCACTCTATGTACGAAGCATATGCTTGATCCGTCAATAACTTGAAAAAAATACATGTCCTTAAATTATTGTGAATGTGAAAGTACAAAGTTAAAACAATAAAGATGAAAATGGGAAATTTCGTAAACTACAAAAATTAAAAATGACTTTTGGCGTAAAACAAATCCCTTCATATCCCCCTTTTATTTTTCTAACCATGCTCACTATTTTTTTTTATCGCTAAAGTCATTTTTATAGTTGTATTTATATAATAATATAAGTGATAGGACCCTTCTCAAATTCCTCCTTGGAAACTGGGAAAAGCCTTGCTGCCGTCTGACAACTTAATAAAATTATCAGAATACCTTTAAGCCCTTGCAATTAGTTACGAGAATTCTGCCAAAAATTCGGCAGAATCTTCCCTTAAGGACTGGTTAACCGTCTTCCACCTGTCAGACGAAGGATAAAATAATACTCCAAATCCCAACATCACCAAACAACCATCGATGTAGTCATATTTTACAGTAAGTCCAAAAAGGCTTATCAGAGCATCTAGGTAGGAAAGGTAAATACAGAAAATTATAATTCCTACTCGATAGTCTAAGTAAATACGCAGCTGAAATTTAATGCCTCCGCCTCTAGATGTGCCATCGTCAACTCAACGGATTGGAGGGGAGTTTAAAACAATTTTCGAGGAAAACATGCATTTTCCCCCTTCCATAAGTAAAACAATGCATGCATAATATATAATTCCTTTTTACACAAATCCATAAAGATAAGCCGAAAACTTACCGAAAAATTCATTGTTTTTGGTAAAACACCGGTGGGACCCACGAAAATCCGAATAATAAAAACATCCCGTGGTCTACAACCCTACTTTGAAAACCCTCCTCAAATGAGTTTAAAAACCATGTAAACAAACCTAGACACAAAATATAGCATAACATATCCCACTGCTCCCCGAGTGGAATCCCGTGCCGTAGCTCGATATCCGAGCTGACAGACCCGGGTCCAACCCTCCACACACCTGATATACCTCGAATTGTGCATAACCCTGTACTACGCGTAGACAGCCTCAACGACATGGGGGAGAAATACCCTTCGACACCAGCGTCGGAGAACCCTCAACGATCTAGCGGAGAAATACCCTTTGACGCCAGTCGGAGAAAACCTTGACCATCGGGGATAGTAATTCAGTGAAAACCCAAAATCCATATTTTGACATCCTTGTTTCTTGGCCTAAACCAAATTCATTGAAAAACTGGGTTTATGCCCAAATCCAATAAAATCACAAATCCGGGTCTAAACCCAAAAATCATGGACTCAACCGAAACCCAAAATCTAAGGTCAAAACGACATAAAAACAGAGTCAAAAAACCAGGCCATAGCCCAAAACATCATTCACGTGTCCCGTAATAATTTCATAGAATAATTTCTAAATTCTAGAAATATGCCAAAAACAATATGTAACAAGAAATTATTTCAAATATACCTTTATGCATGCATTATAATTTACAAAACCAAAGTTCACTCACCGAACGTCCAATTAAGCTCAATCCCTAGTCGTACGCTCCTCTGAAGTTTCCGGAGCAGTATCGCCTGTCAAAAGTAACAATCGGGATTACCAACGATAATTAAAAACCCTACATTTAGACTCCCAAAACCCCGAGCGGTACACACGTGTCTCACTAAAAACGCAATCACTTTGGATGCCCAAAACTACCCCTAAACGATGTCCTATTAACTCGAAACTTGCGCCAAAAGGTTCGGAACGTCAAAAACATGTCGACAAGTGGCTTCACGTGGCTGCCAGGTGGCATGCCACGTAAGCCCCTCTAATCGAACCAGTCGCCGGAGAAGACAACTGCTCAGCAGTGTGCCGCCGTCCGCCGTCGCCAGAAATTGCCATTGGCGACCGACCTTGAAATTTTCCTAACTTCCTCAAATCTCAACCATTTTCACGAATTAATAGTCTAAATCCATCTACTCAAGCCATGGAACTCCAAACTGAAGTCTAAACACGAAACTCATACATGTGTTGGCCGAAAATTCGATCGAAAGGTTCAATTTTTCCTTTCCTCAGTTCGGTGTCTCCCGCATCTATTTCCTTCGACGGCCGGTACATCCTTGATCGCGGGGATGAGGAGATTTCGATGGGTGGAACCAAATCGGACGAGGTTGCCTCGAATCAAAGTTCACAATCTTGGGTTTTTTTTGGGTTTGGTCGCACGGATTGGATGAGGATCGGGATGAGAAAGAGAAAGAGAGAGAGAAATGAGGAGAATCTGAAACTGCCTGGGTTAAAAATATCTATCCAGGGCAAATTACCAAAATGACCTTGAACATTATAGACCCACAACTCTTTCATACGAACTCCGGTTCTCGTGTGACGCCTGTCTACGAACTTGTGAGTTCGAGACCTATGCAACGGTCCCAGAAAAACTGCCAAATGTGTCTCCACACAAAAGGTGATTTCTGAGTCTCTTATAAAACCAAGGGTAAACTCGTCATTTCCCAAATTAATTTTCAAAAATTCATTAATTGAATTTTCGGGTCGTTATAATAAGGAATACTATTATACATATTGAGTATCAATCTTACTATTTTCATATATATTGAGTACCAATTTTACTATTTACATCATTATCTCTAATTTAAAATTAACACTTTTTTTTTATACAAAGATATCATATTCCAATACTAATCTAAGGAAATTTGGGTTAAGTCACACGTTGGGCTTGCAATTAGTTATCAAACTCGTAATTCATGGAATTGAATCCAAAACTTCTCACATATTAGTGAAAATGCAATACCTCTCACATATTCTAATTCTAGAGATGGGCTTTCATAATCCTTAAAGAGAAACACCTCCACAAGGATGTTAAATAGAAAAATCATTTTGTTTCGTTTTTTAATAATGATATTTGAACATACTTAACTAATCACAATAACTAATTCAACTGACGTAGCAACTAATGAGATGCCCAAATAATAAACTAAATCTGTCAAATAATATGGTTAATTAAAAAAAATGGAATATTAAATTAAATATGTCAAATAATATGGTTAATTAAAAAAAATGAAAATAGAATTTACCCAACAAGGAAAGGAATCAAAGTTAAGGGGATGAAAAACGAAAAAGCCAGCAAAGTATAAGACAAAAGTAAGAATAAATTTACCTACTCACACATTGTGCGTCCCTCTTTGCCCATCTCAATTTATCATTTTCATTTTTATTTATTTTTTATATCTTCTCTCTCAGCCTCTGCGGATCGTAAAATGACAGAACAAGAAGCCTAAGCCGTAAGCGTGGATATATCTCCTCCTCCCACCATTTCCTCTCTCTCTCTCTCTCTCTCTCTCTCTCAATCTCATCTCTCTCTCTTTCTCTCTCAATCTCGTCTCTCTCTCTGGAAATTCGAATCTGCCATGCGATTTCCGCTCTCAGATCTACTAACCTCGACCCCAATCTGACCTTCTTCTTTTCCCTTCTCAAGCCTACAAACCCCAAGTGAAACGATGTCGTCTTTGCGCACAGATCTGACCTTCTCCTCCAGAGTTTACCCAGAACCCTCCTCCATCGACGACGACCACTTCGATCGCCTCCCGGACTCCCTTCTCCTTCTGGTTTTCAACAAGATCGGCGACGTCAAGGCCCTCGGCCGCTGCTGCGTCGTTTCCCGCCGGTTCCACTCTCTTGTCCCCCAAGTCGAAAACGTGGTTGTTCGCGTCGATTGCGTCATCTCCGATGATGACTCCGCTCCTTCCTCTACCGCTTCATCCTCCTCCTCTGACAAGTCCCGCACCCCCTTCTCTGCTCTCTTCCGCCTCGTCCTCGGTGGCATTGTTAAGCCTCTGCAGGCCCTTGGCCAGTTTCTGGGTCCCAACCGACGATCCCCAAATGGGTCCCACTCCGCCCTATCCGTTGACGACCTTGATTCTGCCGCCGATAACAGCAGCTTCGACCAATCTGGTGTCACCCACCACTCCCCGACTCAAGTCCTCAAGAACTTCAACGAGATTCGCTTCCTTCGGATCGAGCTCCCCAGCGGCGAGCTCGGCATCGACGACGGTGTTTTGCTAAAATGGAGGGCCGATTTCGGCTCCACCTTAGACAACTGCGTCATCCTAGGCGCCTCCTCGGTCATCCAACCGGGACCCAATAAAGGATCCCTCGCTTTGGAAAATGGGTCTGATGGGTTTTGCGCCAACAGCGGCGCTGTTACGGAGGATAACGGAAGCATACCCGACTCTTTTTACACCAACGGAGGCTTGAAGCTTAGGGTTGTCTGGACCATCAGTTCCTTGATCGCCGCCTCTGCTAGGCATTACCTGCTTCAGCCCATCATTTCCGAGCACAAAACGCTCGATAAATTGGTCCTGACCGACGCTGATGGGCAGGGGGTGTTGCACATGAACAGAGACCAGCTCGAGGAGCTCCGGGTGAAGCCATTGTCGGCATCTTCGGCCTCGAAGAGGACGCTTGTGCCGGCCCTGAATATGCGGCTCTGGTATGCGCCCCACTTGGAATTGCCCGATGGGGTTGTGTTGAAGGGTGCGACTTTGGTCGCCATAAGGCCGAGCGAACAGTCTGGGACTGCTAAGAAGGAGGCCTCTTCTGATCTCTCTTGGGTTTCGACGGCTTTTGAGGAGCCCTATGGGACTGCGGCCAAGATGTTGATCAAGAGGCGCACTTACTGCCTTGAGATGAACTCCTTCTGATTCGAATTCGGGTGACTCAGGTAAATATGTGTTCATTTAGAATCATTCCAATTGTATTCTATGAGTACTTGTTTTTTTTTAATATTCTCACTTCAATTCAATGCCTTGTTGACTTTGAATGTTAGGGAAAGATGTATTCTGCAATATGCATTAGAACTTAGAAGTGAGAACCAAAAGCCAATCAAAATTGCACTCAAATGATCTCTTATTCGAATAATGAATCTCCAATTGATTAATACCTTAAAATTTCTTCCTTCTTTTGCTCTTTATGCAAATTTAATGGTGGCAATAGCCTAATGAGGCGCTTTGCAGGTTTTTAGGATTACCTGTATTGGGTAGTGTTATCTGATTGACAAGAAAATGAAATTATAAAGTAGCTTCACAATGTATGTCATTCGGGGTCATTAAACGTAATTGGTATTGTTAATGCATCTGTTTTCATGTGCTATGAGTTTTCAATACTAATTAGAATTTGGAAGTTTGAGTCTGTGCTTCTTGTTGTCATTGTGATGCCTTCTTAGTACAAGTTCAGTGTGATTCAATTTGATCATGGTTTGGTGCTGATTCAGTTAGTTCAACTTGGAATTATCAGGTAAAAACAGAGTCTTTGGAAGGAAATGGGGGGAATTACATAATTGAAAGAGGAGAATGAGAGAACAATTTTGCCCCATCGGTAACTTAAGTTGACTGCGTTGGCTCTCAAATCGATAAACCTTGATTGGACTGACAGGCGCAGACTCAGAAAGAAGAGATAGATACTTGGATACTGGGCCCGAGTATATGAGTATGCACTACAGACCCTCCCCCACCCTTATATACTTGAGCTGATAGTTGGAAAATGGAAATGCATCTGCTGGTTGTTTTTGTTTCAGGCATATGCTTGTACGAGCTCTCACATGGAATGCAACTAGCTAGATTGATATTATAAATATCGAATTCGGGTTTGTAGTGATCTGCTTTCTTTTTGTTTGTTCCATGTATGTGAATATTGTAGGTATGATAATGACACTCTTGTTATGGTTATGTGAGTGATGATGCATCTCAAAAATTCGTTTCCACAAAACACTAGCGTGAAGCTTCCAGTTACTGCACTTGCACTTGCACTTTTATGGGGTTTAAGTAAATTCTAGGTTAGGTAAATTTCGGGTAAGAGCTCTGTAAACTTCATGTTGGTTGTGGGTAAGTGAGGCAAAAGAAGTATTATACCATTGCGTCACTCTATTGTTTACTCAACTTAAACCTAATATAGACTCTTTAAGACTCTAGACTCTAGAATTAGAAGCAACTAGAGTATTTGCCTAGTCCTTCATTTTATATTTAAAATATTTTTCTTTTTCTCCCCCACCTAAAGACCGTACAATGGGGAATAATGGGGGGGTTATAGGCTGTTTCCAGGTAACATTTTTGAGTCAAATTCGTTTTCCCCACTTAATTCATTTAATTTAAGTAATTAAATAATTAATTAATGAGGTGGTTGTATTTGTGGTTCCTTCCTTCTTCCGCCTTCATATGTTGATCACATGAGATCTGCTGGCTTTGTACACTCACTAAGTCGCAATCCCACGTGAAATAAATAAAGCCTTAGCCTCTCTCGCCCTGCACCTCAAACCCTAAATTGGAGACAATACAAACTACTTAAATTGGACCGTTCAAGACACCAAATTCATTAATTATAAAATCTATGTCCTATTATCATACAAGTTCCCTTTTTAAAAAAACGATTGATACAATCTCCAAAAAAATCATCAAACCTTATTTAGATGTAAACCAAATTAATATGATGGACTATGTGAGTTAGCATTACATACATATTTTTTTTGGACCATCAATTCTTTGATGAGCTAAAGCTCTCTTTATTCCATGCGCGTCAATGCGCCACTGTAACCAATTCATACTTTATAATATGACGGTTCATACTACATGATTGTAGTATGATACTGGTGGTCAAACTTGCATTCCACATTGATGTTACCTCCTTATACTATACTTTCGATTTATCGAATTGTTTTTGTACATATATCATAATCCAAACTGTTCATTCTCTAACTCATCATTTCAACATCATCTATGTAAATAAATAAACAAAACTAGAGGTCATTTAGTCATTCATATGTAAATCAACAATTTTGGTAACAATTATGATCCTCATGGCAAATCGTCCATTTAGTTGATACATATGAATGGCTAAAGGATCTTAAATTTCTTTTATTTTTTTCGTAAATAATCTTGAAATGTTGATTTAATAATTGAACGGTTTTAATTATGATATATATAACGA
The DNA here is from genome assembly GCA_037349345.1 of Oemleria cerasiformis. Taxonomy (NCBI): domain Eukaryota; kingdom Viridiplantae; phylum Streptophyta; class Magnoliopsida; order Rosales; family Rosaceae; genus Oemleria; species Oemleria cerasiformis. The sequence goes on along the minus strand of JAZGTL010000015.1, from coordinate 323,034 downwards.
CAATTAAATAAATTAAAAATTGTGGTGCAAGAAGTTACTGCCAAAGTGGGATGCAAGTATATCCTATCCTTATTATCCCATTCAAGGGCTTATGTTTCTTCACTCTTCCTTCTCGAAACCCAAGGAAGGGCACTTGGCGAGGGGCATTGTTTTGAGGGAGGGAAAGCGTGGTTGACAAGCCACTTCGAGCTCCTTGAAAATAAGCACTGCTTTAAAGGATGTTCCTCATTCTTGATAGCACATGAAAGAGACCCAAGAACAACATTGAAGTCTCTCATGATAGTCCCCGGCCCATTAATCATCGATTTAATGTTACCTAGCTCCAGCCAAAGGCTCCTTGACGAAACTCGTTCAACTGATGATTCAACTTGAGTAAATGCTTACCTCTCCCGCTAATGCTCGCCTACCACTCGTCCCTCGTCTACTCGTCGAGTGCGTCCCTGGCCCTTGCTCTTCTCTAGTAATATTTTGACAAAGTTTATGCGACCACGATCTATATGGAAAGGCCCTTTTTTTTAAGCATTCCTGTAAGTGAGTGTGAGTATTTAATTTTCTCTTTGTGGTAGCAGTGTTTGGTAGCATATATGGACTTTATTTTTTAGGCCCAAATAGTAGTCTAAATATTTTAAACCTAATTATGATCTTCGGCGCGAAAGTTAGCTCTTATAAAACAACTAGGTCTCCTTGATCAATTGGGACTGGGAGGACCAAACTAAACCTTAAAAACCCTAAGTCCTAAATTCAACCATGTTCGTTGTGTCGTCTGACAAAAGAAAAACCATGTCCGACTTGTCACCGGAGCTGCTCTTCGAAATCCTTTTATGGTTGCCGCCCAAAGATTTGCTCCGATGCATGAGTGTTTCCAAAGCATGGAATACTTTAATCCGCGAACAACGCTTCATCAAATCCCATCTCCAACAATCCATCAAAATCAACTCTGCTCGCACCCTTTTACTTAATCATGCGGCAGTCTAAGAGAACCGGAGTTCTTGACAGTGCCTATGAACGACGATGACACCTTGGGGACTGAAGCCCTGGAAATTGCTCATCCATTGACACACCCTGATGAATTTACTTCCATCTCGCGTTGCTCTGTTAACGGCCTGCTTTGCCTTGAAAGTTGTGATGGAAAGGAGATTGCTTTGTGGAACCCGTCAATTCAAAAGTTCAAGAAGATTCCCTCCCCGAAGTATGAGCATAATCAGGATGAAGGCGTAGAGATTTATGGATTTGGGAATGATTCAATTAATGATGACTATAAACTTCTGGCCATGGGCGTGATTTATTCGATAGAGGACTTGGATGCGCCCTGAATTACCAATTGAAGCTTTATAGCCTAAAATCCTATTCATGGAAAACCATCCAAAACGTGCCTTGTGGTTTCCGATTTTATTTGTCCACCCAAATGGGGTTTCTCAATGGTGCTCTTTTTTGGAAAATGCATAACCAATTAGATGAAAATTTTAACCCTTGATCTTGCCACCTAGAAATCTGGCCCATCCCGGTTGATGTGGACAACAATTCTTCCCATATTGTGGAGGCCTTGGGAGGCTTTTTAAGCCTCTTTGTTCATAATGGGACCCGATTTGATGTATGGATTATGAAGGAATATGGAGTAACAGAATCGTGGATGTTGTTTTGTTCCATTGGAAAGGGATCTCTACCTTGGGTTTTTCGGTATTGCAAACCTGTGACGTTATCAAAGAATGGTGAAATGGTGCTTTTCCTTTTGCAGAGAAAGAGCTCCTTGAGTTACCGCTATTTTGCAGAGACCGAGGGAAAGCTTTTCTGGTTAGATTTAGAGACAAAGGAAAGTGTCAAACAAGTTCCAGTTTGTGGTCTGCCCATTGCATTTGATGCACTTATTTTGTGCCGGGAGTCTTTGTCTTCTTGACGGCCAAACAATAGCGCTCCCCAAACAATAGCGAGACTCGGACGCCACTTGGCCGTCGTGGCCGTGTTTCCTTTCACTATATAACATGTGATTTTTTTTTATTCGCCTTAACTTGTTTAAGTTCATAACATCATTAACAATATTTGTATGTAAATTTAGACACTCAAGTTTAGGATCCACGTTTTAAGAAGAATAAAAATAAGAAGAAGAAATGAATAACTTGAATGGAATAGTCAGTTACATCTTCATTCAAAAGAGAGAATGCTTTTGCACACAGAGACAGATAAATAAGTAAACATATCCGATGGAATACTACTTTCAGAATGGTTAAAACCAGAAATAGCAACAATTTCATAATTGGATAATAATAAGATATCATCCAAGAAGGTCCACCATATACATGCACCCAAACCCAAGCTTGCATTCCATTTCACTCACAGCTTCCCATGCCATGCCGCTCATTCATCTACTTCCTTCTTTACCTTCACTTTCCTGCATCAACATAATAACAAGACCATCAAATTTGTGCGCGCCATCTACCGAAAAAGAATTTACCAGGATGAAGAAGAGATGGATGGATCCATTAAGAATGAGTCTAATGAACAAGGTTGGTGCATGGTAACAGTAATGCATGGATTCTTGATCAATGAGTGAAGACTTTGAGAATAATGACAAGAGCAATAGTTTCGGTGGGTTTTGATTTACTATAGAGTTGAGTATACAAGCATTCCAACACATTAGGCAGATATGATTGGAGCAGTGTAATAATCATATATATATATGGTACAAACTGAGACCTTCGACCAAGTTAAGTTTGACATCAAGCAACTCCATTCACTTTTATTTCAGTGAGTACATACTGCATATATATATATACTAGCATTTGGTAAACGAAGAAATCGCGGGTTTGGAAACTCAAAGACGAAAACTTGCTTATGATATGAATGAAGGGTTCGAGGCAAGAAGTATCACCAGACTATTAAAGGCAAACATTACAAGGATCCTATTGACATGGAATAAAGTATCAAAATATTCAATAAGAACAAAATCCTGATAAGAGAGATAAAACACGCAATGAAAAAATTTTGAACAAAGACATGCACTTATCAGATTCCCCATGTTGGAGTAGAATCTTGTTACTACTTGACATTGGACATCGAAACATGACAATTATTGTAATGAGGGTGAAAAAACTATATCGAATCCCAACGGAACTCTCTAGTTTTTAAGTTTTATCATTAAGGAAAACTGGAAAGTGGAATTATCAATACATGCACAATTGAGGGAAGAACTAGCTTCAGTTCCAATAACACTTAGGAAGGAACTTGACATGAGCGTAAGCTCCATGGGAGGCATCTCCTCTCCCCAAAAGTAGTTCATCTTCTAAAATTTTGACCTTGGACGTTTTGACATGTCTTAGAGCTCATTTCATAACGACTTTGCTTTTTGTATGTCTCTTCGAAAACAAAAACAAAAAAAGGAAAATAAAAGATATGGAAGAAAGAAGAAATAAGAGACGTAGAAGAGAAACAAGTGAGAATTATTTTAATTATTTATTTATTATTAAAAAATATATGAAACATATGATTTTTTATTGGCTTGATAATTCACCAAACTCAAGGTACTTTGATTTGAAGGTCGGAGAGAATGTTTTGTCAATTGTAAGGAGATTAGACATAGAATGAAACTTACCTTTATTAACTCTACCATTTTGAGGAGATTGAATAGGATAAGTTTCTTTCAATGTCTAATCTCCTTACAATGAACAACGCATTCATTCATATCTTCAAAATACTTAAATTCGAACCACAAGGTGTGGTGCAGTTGGCAAACTGTCTCCTCCACAAGATGTGGTGCAGTTAGCAAACTGTCTCCTCCATAGGGCAAATTTCCTAGTGCCTAACGGGTAGAAGTTCGAAACTCGATGGGAGCAATTTGTGGGCAGGGACAAGCCGCACCCCCAAACGGGGATTAGGCCCACCCTTCGAGTGTGGAGAACCTCGTGGTATTTAACAAAAAAATACTTATGTTCGATATGTTATATACCCAAATCAGTACAATCTCACTCACCAAACAATCTTATTAGGATTTATTCTATAATTCCTTTACTCATTTTCCGTCACCTCCATTTTTCCTTCTCTATTTCTTAACATTTCCTTTTGGTTCCACTTTTCACACTCTTATTTTATCCAGTTGACTACCTTTTTTTAAATCAAGTATTGACTAAATCAAAACAGAAACTCGTTCAAATGACATGTATCTTACTAAGCAAATTTTCTGCCTGCCTAGTGCCTAGAGTGCATGGCCTTTACACAAGGACCCAGAGTTAGGGTTCATGAAAATTTCTATAAGCAGAAAAACAAAGCTGAAAGTTAGCTGTCCAATCTCCAATTAATCCAGTTAGCAAAATAACAAGGAAACTCTCCTCTCCACACAAATATATACATATATATATATATATATATGTATAAATATATTATGTAAGTAACGTCCGACAGTGCGCCGGGCAGTTGGCATGTGGTGCAGCTTGGAAGTGCAGAAAAGAACAAATAATTAGGATCCTAAATGAAGCCAGAAAAAAGGTTATGAGTAACAAACACATGGCTTGACCAAGTGAATGGCAACACCTGTCAACCATGGAGATGGAGACTCAATTCTTAGCAGATGCTAAGAGAGAAGGGAACCAACAAGAGAACAAACGAGGAGACAACCAGCCGATCCCTATTCACTCAAATCCATGCAGGAATCAAAAGCAAAACAATATATAATTCCATAAAACCCATGAAAACCTCCTCAACCCCCAAATGCCCGCCCTTGTTTATGATTACCAAGAAACCAAAGCAACCAATCAATGCAAAACACGTCAATCCATGAAATAAAGCTAGGTTTTTGTTTGGGCAATAGCTACTCAAATAGGAGGCAAATTCAAGAGCTATAGTGAAACAAGCACAGAAATAGAGAAGTAAAGAAAATATTATAAAATGGAAAATGACGAGAAAGGAAATGGCTGTTGAAGTTTACCAGAAAGAAGCTTGGATGGGCTGCCATGGACTGATCATGACCAAGATCAGTTCTTTGCTTTTCCCTTGTGGTCAGAATGCCGGGCTCCGTCGCCGTAGAGTTGCTGCAAGCGGCGGTCAAATCCAGCTGGGAACTGCTGTTGTTGTTGGTGCTGCTGATGGTGGTGGTGATTCTCCATGGTTGGGGCTGCCGCTGCCGGGGCAGCTCCAATGAAGAAAGGTAAATTGGATGATCCGTCTATGGGAGAAAACCTCTGGAGAGGATGAGGCGCCAAAAAAGACGGTGAAGAAGAATTGGACTGAAGGGTCCCCCTATTGAAACCAGCAAGGCCGCCGGAAGAAGAGATCGAAAAGTTGAGATTGTAGTCACCGCCATTGCCCGGTTGGGACGACGTCGTAACCGGGATGAGGTGGTCGGGAACGAAAGAGAAATGCTGAAGCTCCGAGCTGTGGTTGTGATGATGATGATTATGATGGTCCCCGGACACATTGAACGGGGAAACAACCGACATTGTCTGCGGAATTGCATTCATCCCGAGATGGATTTGACCCGAGAACCCGGATGAGTGATGGGTTCGGGTCGATGAAGACAGCCCGAGAAGCCCGGAGCTGAAGTAATCTATCGCTGCTGGTGATGCAGCTGCTGCCTTGTGGAACAAAATGGGCTCGCCGCTACCGCCGCCGCCTTGGTTCTGCTGCTGATGAGCGGAGGCGGTTGGACTATTGCTGCTGTTAGTGCCGATGCCACCGGTGAGAAGCTCAGTGAAAGAAGCGCTTTGAGCAGAAAGGGAGTTGCTGCTGATGTTGTTTTGACCGTGATGATGAGCAATGTTGTGTGAAGCTGAATCATTGGTCTCTTTCTCCTTATCTTTCGCGGCCCTCTCCCGGGCTCGCTCCCGGGCCTTGACCCGGTTCACCCGAATCTCAGACCGGGAGAGAGACAACCCGGATCCCTTGCTGGTCTCGGAGTTACTAGAACAAGCAGATTTAGACAAAGAAAGATGCTGACTTTGATTCTGGGTCTGATTCTGATGGTGGTAATTGAGATCCTGGTGACCTTGACCGTCAAGCTCAACTTCAGCAGAATCAAACCCATGTTCGCAACTCGCCCTCTTTTCATCGCTGAGCTGCTTGGGCGTGTCTGGAAACGAACAATTGTTCAAAGAAGGAAGCTCAGCTATGTCGTCCGCCGCCTTTTTTATCAGCCACTCCACTGCTTTACTCGGCTGGTCATAACCCAACCGATCTTGAAGATCATAAAACTGAATCGCTGTGGTAACTGACAACCGGACCCGCCGGTCTCTCAACCCCTTCGAAGTCCACACCTTGCTGTGCCGATCTTTGCCGCCGGAGGCTCTGGAAACCCGGATGATTCGGGAGTGGTGCCATCCCCTGAGATGGTTTCCGCCGTCGACGGGAGTGGTGGCGACCCTTTTGAGGTCTAGGCATGATGGGTCTTGATCTTCGTCATCAGCAGCACCTGGGTTGTTTCTGTTGCTGTTGCTGGTGTTGTTAATAGCTCTACTGTTGCCATTTCCAATTCTCGGGAACTTGCAGGGTTGGGCTTGAATTTCCTCGACCTCCATTTCACAACTTTCATTCCTTTCTCAAACGAAGACTCATTCAATTTTGCAACCAAGGCTTATTCGTCTAGAAAGAGAAGTGAAAGGGGTTGAATTTAGGTATTTTAGAGAGAGAAAGATGAGGAAGAGGAGGAGTGCAGGTGGGGTTGCAGTGTCCTATGCATTGATGACGATAATTCAGAGAGGCTAGTTTGGCTGTGTAGGGAGAGAAATATTGATAAAAAGGCCTTTTTTACGCTGGTGATATATCACAGTCTAAGTCAGGGCCTATTTCTCTTTCTCTTTCTCTCTCGTTTAAGCTTTTTGCAGTTTTGCAGACAGTGCTTTCAAAAAAAGCACCAAACCAAAGCCTGCACAATTTGGTCTCAGCCTCAACTCTCAGCCCTGCAAACCCAACAAACCAAAACAGTAAAAAAAAAATTCAAAATAAAATATTTACTTATTTTTAAGAAAAATAGAAAAGAAAATTACCTAATATATATCATGCTACAGAAGCAGGTAAAAGCACTTGATCGGATGCCCAACGTACATATTTACACCCATAAAGACTCGCTCTAAAAACCCAGTACACATTTTTCAGAGATCTGACCTTTTCTCCTTTTTGTACAACACACACAGCACTCAAAAACTCAGCTTAAACCTAATCAAAAGAGTTTGCACAAGATGTGTCATTGTTGTGAATGTAAGCTTTTTTTTGCTTCAGATTCATAAAATTTTAGTCACCGAACTCATGAGCTCAGTCAGCCCTTTAAACCCATGGCTGGCCCTAAAAATGCCAGACAAATTCTTACTCCACTATATATCTTATTAATTATTTATTATTTATGAAGAAGCTTAATTAAACACATTAAACAATAATAACACACCAATTGCTAGCATTTTCATTTTGGAAGAAAAAGATATTTAAAAGGTAAATTTATGGTTTTAAAATATGGGAAGATTCAAACCTTGAACAAATATGTGGGTTTTGATTTGGTACAGGTGTCGAGCAGTAAGATTGCTTTACAGCTTACACAAGTAGAGCCAAATGTAGATTGTTTGTCTGCAGATTCATGAGCACTTGAGATTAATTTGAGCATCCAAAGATCACAGATCTGCGCATCAAAACTTGATGGGATCAGTTCCTTTCCTGCAAAAAAAAAAACCATCAAATCAAAACAAAATTTCAGAACCCTATCCTTCCCATTGCCTCCACCTCCAATCTCGAACCCCATATTAATTACAAAAACAGGCTCATAATTAATAATCATGATTAAAGCTGCAAATTTTAAGAAAGATAGATCGTCTTCTCACTTTCAAACGCTGAAGAAATTAATTAATGACCTAAAAGCCTCCGAGTTTGCAAGAATTACGCTTTCCGCAGAAAACCCACCTGAAGCTCCATTAACTGACCTAAACAAAGAACCCAAAAACCAAAAGCAAATAAATTTGAGCTTTTTTCTTAAGAAATATGAGAAATTGATGGAGGAAAAGACTCACAGAAAGTGTGTGGGTGTTTGGGAGCTTGGAATTGGAGATGGGTTAGGGTCGTTTGGCGGGTAAGAAAATAAGTGGGAAAATGGAGCGTGGAGGGAGGAGGGGTTGAAATTAAACTGAAAAATGAAAATGGGAAGTGGAGGATTTAAAAGGTTAAGTGAGAGTTGAAGGAGTGAAGAGGAAGAAGAGAGAAGAGAAGAATTGTTGTTTGCTTCTTCCCCATTTGAGCAAATCACCGGGCTTATCGGGAAAGGACAGCACACAGCGCCGTTCTCTCCACTTTATACATACACCATCTTCTCTTCCACTTTTGTCCCTTTCTTCTCTTTCTTTTTACAATATCACCCTTCTCTTTTTTTATTTACTTATTTCATTATTTTAATTCCGACAACAAAACTAGAAGAAAAGGCCATTAAATATAAAAATTGTAAATTTTGTTTAGATTTTGGGGAGATGAGGATCTTTGAACGAATTAGGGTCAAATGTTCCCTTTCTCCCTACAAAAAATATTTCCGTTAGGGTGTTACTAGTACGTGTAAGAAAAAATAGTGCACAGAAAATGGTATTAATAAAATTTTATTAAAAATTTTAATTCAATCGAAAAATCAAAAATTTAAATTAAAGGGAAATAAGAAAATAAATATGGATGGGGAGGGTCGGTAAAGGAACAAATAAATTAATGTATAGTTATCTACGTTCATTTTGTACCACTACCACTAATTGTGACATATCTAATTTTTGTACACAAAAATTAATTAAAAATAGAAAACACATTTTGTCTTTTATATGTTGTAGACATTAAAATATGTATTATTTCAAGACCTACCATAATTCCGCAGTTTCCACCCACACCTCTTGTCAATTGTCATCCGGACAAAAGGCACCGAAGGTTTTCCAAAATTTACCCACTTTATTAGGTAACTCCTTAGGATTTCACTTCTATTCGGAATTATATCCGTAATTCGCTCTACACATAACGTCACGTCTTTAATTAATAAACATATATTTGCCGGTATTGTTATTAAGGTACAATCATCATTCACATAACATGTTATCGATATATCTTTGCCAAGATAAGTAAAATATTAATATGCATACAAACAAATCTCTTTCCTAATTAAAGACATATTGTTACGTATGTAGAACAATTGTTTTGACTATGTATATTTTCACTATTATTAATTATCTAAATTATTTGAATAAGTAAATTCTTTAATTTTAGGATAAACTACATACTAATAACCAAACTATATGGGTCATTTCAAGTTCATACCCAAATTATGAAAATTTTCATTTAGGTACCCAAACTATCAAAACACTACATCTAGGTACCCTCCGTTAGTCAATTTGTTAGTCAAACCGTTAATTGCTAAGTTGTCATTTTTTGGTCAACTGTTTGTGCTGAGTTGGAGTTCATGTGGATAAAAAAAAATAATTAAAAATTAAATATATTATTAAAAATAATTAATAAATTATTTAAAAAACAAAAACACCAACTCGATCGGCGGTGTTTTTGTTTTTTTAATAATTTTATTAATTATTTTTAATAATATATTTAATTTTTAATTACTTTTTTATCCACATTGACTCCAACTCAGTACAAATAGTTGACTAAAAAATGACAACTCAGTAATTAATGGTTTGACTAACAGATTGACTAACGGATGATACCTAAATGTAGTATTTTAATAGTTTGGATACATAGATGAAAATTTTCATAGTTGGGGTATGAACTTGAAATGACCCCTATAATTTGAGTATTTTTATTTAGTTTATCCTTAATATATAGTAGTTTTTTTGTTTCGATTGGGTTGAAAGTATCACCATACTATAACGATATTAGCCTCTAAATAAAACCATATCTTGGTTGTACGCATTCCTCACTTCACGCCAATCAATATCATAATTTTGTTTTTTTTTTTAAGATTTCTGTTAAATAAGCTCAAATCCAAGAGCTAACATGGCTTCCCATTATTGGGGTGCCTCCCATGTTATGAGTAAACCCTACAAATTGAGGGTTGCAAAGATCCCCCTAATTAGATCGATCCCCCAATTAAAATAAAGCAGAGAAAATCTAGAGGGTTTTCTTTACTGCTTGCTCCTTTATATCGAGCTAGCTAGGGTTGCTATTTGCTATTGCTATTGCTATTGCTATTGCTAATGTATCAATAATGCCTTAGTTTTCAGCTACCACTGACATTAGCTGTCATCTAAATAGAAATTAACAAGTTATCATGCGGCTCGACAAAATGTTGTCCACACAAAAAGATCTGAATTTTGTAAAAATTCATCATGATCATGCAGTAAAACTGGAAAAGTAAATGCTTGTGATTCATCTGTCCTCAGTTATTTGAATGCTTGTTGTTAATCAGTACTCGCACTCTGCATGTAGGCTACTCCAAGGATTGGTACAATTACAGCTCTTATTGTAAAGCATTTTTCTCGTGGTGGTAAAAAGGTTTCTGCCATCAATTATATGAACCTATATCATAATTCCCATGCAATGTACTGAACACAGCAACTTTGTTAGATAACACTGAGATGCATAATTTGAAATCATAGAGGATCTACCATGTTGTATACACTCCCAAAATGAGAAAAGGACATTTCACATTCAATGAATGAAACCATTAATATGCGCGTGGTTACTTTCGTTTTAGAAATCATGCGATTTAGAGCTGATTTTGGCAGAATCGTACGTGATCCTACTATTGACTTGGAATGGGTGCGACTAAGCCAAATCCCCCTTACTCAGCTCGTTTCCCTTATTAGGATTACAAGCCAATAATAGCTAGTCTTTTTGATTGATGAATTACGTACTTCTTTGTTCGATGCTAGAAAAAACATAATTTATAAACTTATTTAATATTTCCCTTGAGAACACTAGTTTAGGCAATGGTAACATTGTAATTGTAAGTTAAGCATGAGGGTTAATGTTAATGATGACAAAAAGGATAGCACTAACATGTTCCCCAAAAAATGATATGTTGCAAGAAATAAAGGACTTTCCCACCACCCAAATGTCGAGTTCAGAACTAACTCACTCATTCTCTCAACTAATCACACACTTTAAGCCATTAATTAACTCTTCAGTTCATGGTATGTTGAAGCAATTAAAGCAAGGATTTTGAGGGACATTTAAATTACTTAATTAATTCTTCAGTTCATCATGTACTTCCCAATTGTAGTTTTGTAGTGGATTCCCAAGAGATTAATAATAAACTGTTTTCTTGACCTAGAAATACTATGAGTATATCTGTTCCAATTAATATAGCGGCTGTGTAAAATAAGAGTTCAAAATATATTTGTTTCAATAATTCAAGTTAATTAGAAGAGCGTCGTGTATATATATATATATATTCTTATCAATATAACGTACGTTCAATGAAGAGCGTGAAGCATATTTGTACCTAGTTGTTGTTCAAGTAATAAATAAGATGAACATTGTATGCAAGGGCGGAGCCAGAGGGGGTCCAGTGGGGTCCTCGTCCCCACTCACCAATATATAATATATAAAGATATAATATATTTGTAATAAATATAATATAATTTTATTAGAAATATTTAAATTTGAATCGAGTGTTGATTTAAATTAGTCAATATATCTTTTAATTATGAAAAAATATCAAAGAAAATCAAATGCTAAATAATATCGATTTCAAAAAATGAGAACTCGTCGAGGATAATTATATAATAAATTGGTTTTTTTAATCTTTACTTAGTTTAATAATATTTTGTTGATTTGAACCATTTGAATACTTTTGCATATATTAATTATGAGTTGTATATTACATTAAAAGTTTTAATTTTTTTTTAAGTATTTTGTGAAAGGCCCCCCTATAAATTGAATTCTTACTACACATTTGCCTTAACCATTCAAATAAATAAGAAAAGCATCGTATGTATATCAATTCTAATCAATATAACATGGATGAAATGAGAACATAAAACACATTTTTCCTAGCCATTCAAGTAAATAAAAAGAGCATATATCGTACATACATGTTTTCTAATCAACATGTATAGTATGTATCAAATGAACATTTATAACACATCTGTCATAAATATTCGAGTAAATAAGAAGAACATCGTATGCATATGCGCGCGTGAAATAAGAGCATAAAACACATTTATCTTAACCATTTGAGACGGCGTACACCGTATTTTTTTTTTCTTTCGTATGTAATTGCATATATTTTGATTCAATAATGAAATTGATGACATGTATGATATATGGTACCAAAAGTACTATAAGATGGCAGGAACAGTTACTATTTGAAAAACCATGGTGTTTGGTGAGGCAAAGTACATGACCCACATGCATCCTCATATGCACAAGCTTGAACATGTCCCATGTAGGAGAAATTCTTAGCTATGGAGGCCGGAGCATCCACCTGGTCCGACCCAACTCACAAAAGCATGGACCTCTCTGCATTGTGTATAATCCTACCCCACCCCATCTGAGATATCAGCCTCATGCGGCTGCCATACACAAGACCCTCTCCCCATGTAAGCCACATAATTAAGGTTTTTAGTTGAAATGCACTAAAAACTGTAACTTTAATCTCACTTTGAACTCAAAACGCTCATTTGTCTCACTTATCACCTAAAACCCACCCTCCATAAAAAAATTTGCACCAATTCCGTTAACTACCTCCAATATTCATAAATATCAAAGACAATTTTGTCATTTCAAGCCACGAGATTATGAATGAGACACTAAATACACATGACACGGTAAATTAGAATGGACATCAACAAATTTTGATGGGTTATGAATAGTTTCAAATTTGTTCATGTCATCCTAATTTGCAACTTCATGTGTATTTTAGTACCCTATTAATAACCTCGTAGCTTTAGATGATAAAATTACCCCGGATATTGACGAATATTGAATGGAGTTAACAAAATTTGTGTAAATTTTAGTATGGAGAGTGGGGTTTGGGTGGAAAATGAGACAAATGAACGTTTTAAGTGCAAATTGAAATTAAAGTTGCAATTTTTTGTGCATTTCGACTAAAAACCCCTGAATTAATGCTCTTGTTACATCTAATAGTACAATATGATAATAACAAAAATACCTTCTTTAAATTAAATTGTCTTCTCACATGTATATTCGGAAGTTGTTGCCGTCAATTTTAAAAGAAACTTCTCTAATTGATGTGGCATGTTTTAAGCTATTAGATTATCTTAATTGTCTAGATTTTATAAAATACAGATAAATGAATAATATTTAAATACATAAGCTTGCGTCCATATATATTCTAGTAGAATTATTTTATTCTTATTTTTACATTAGGCTGTTGTCACTTTCTAATACGATGAAACAAATATATTTGAATTTTAAATTATTGTAATGAAGTACATTTTTATATTATTTTATTTATAAGATCGTAAATTACACAATTTACATGTAAAATATACTATCAAATTTTCGATGAATAGACACTTCAGAAAAGCACGATGTTGATTAGGTAGAATCAAAATTGGTATTATAAAAATTGTTAGGGACACGCGTTTTGTTTTAATTGGATGGGGTGTTTGAAATGAATCTTGTGGGTTTACGAAAATATTGAGAAATTTGTATCACATACTGTCTTGTATGGCTTGATATATTATGTTGAAATTTGGAAATGATATATTATGTTGGATTGTATTATATTCTAAACTCATGAATATTATAAGCATAAGTATTAGGCTTATTACTCAAAATGCTTTCCGAATTAGATATTGAGTCTCAATTTGCTCACCGAATGCGAAATTGTAACAATGTGCTTCTCGAACCCCGTTCTGTCATCTCTGTTGCACTAAAAGTTACACTCCGTTACTAACTCTGTTTAGTATGCTTACGTGTCAGCAAGAGATTAGATGTTTTATTCATTATGAAATTTTTTTTTTTTTTATAAGTTAATTAATCTAAAATTCTTCTTCTTCTTATTTTTCAGTAAAATTCTTCTTCTTCTTCTTCACTCTTCTTAATCTTCTTCTTCTTCATCTAAGCTCTTCTTCTTTTGGGCTCTTATTGTTCTGGAATCTGGATTCTTTTTTTTCTATCATATTTCCAAACAACAATCAAGGCCACCATTGCAACAATCACAGAAACAACAAAATCAAATCAAAACAACCTTAATTCATCCAAAACCAATCAAAATCACACCACCACACCCCCAAAATTCCCAAACTGAATTAGAAATTACACCACCAAAAATCACTCTCTCACTCCTACAATACACAATTACACAAATTAGCACCCAAAATTGCAACCCAATCCACCAAATTCAAAGACTCCAAAGACAAAGTAAGCAACAATCAGAGTAAGCAGGAACATAATTACAATTGGGAAATCAAAAGGGTTGCGACGAGTGAGTTTCTCCTCATCCGGGGCCATACGCACCACGTGACTCCTCTGACGTCGGCGACAATCAAACCATGAAATTGAGGAGGAAGTTAAAGAGGCTATTGAGGCTGAAAGAGTTTGCTTTCTCGAACTCGACCAACTTCAAGTGGGCGATCAACCGGTCGTTGTCCCACTATGCTTCTCCACGGGTCGACCTCCGCCACAGTCGACGCGGGTCGGGTCTGGCTTGGGACAATGGATTCATGGGTCGACCATGTTCCTCTATGCTTCTCCGTCGTCACCCACCTCGATCTTTCCCTTCTATCCTCCAGCGCCGTGCAGTGCTCGATGACGACGTTTATGGCTTTGGCACCGAACATGCACGAGCCACACGAGAGCTTCTTCAATCTTTTAAAATTCTGCGCCAAAGCTACCATTCCGTGGTCAGTGATTTCGAAGCAGCCACAGAGCTTGAGGCGGGTAAGGCTCCTCCAACTAATCGAGATCAAGACTTACGCGTCGTCGTCTAGGCTGATTGATTTTCGATTGCAACGAAGAGCGAACTTCATCACTGAGTCGAACCAAACAAAGAGAGCATACATGAAGGGGAAGACGGTGGCTTGGGGACGACGACGGTAGGTTTGGGGAAGACGGTGGGTTGGGGACGACGACGGTGGGTTTGGTGAAGACGGTGGGTTAGGGACGACGACGCCGTGGGTTGGGTATTTAGATTTATAAATTAATAATTATAATGTATAAATATTATAACTTAAAACCTAATTCAAATAACATTCAATCCCTTACTGCCAAGTAATCATATTAAACAGAGTTAGTAATAGAGTGTAACTTTTGGTGCAACGGAGCTGACACAAGGGGAGTTCGGGGAGCACATTATTACAATTTCGCGTTCGATGAGCAAATTGAGACTCGATGTCTAATTCAGGGAGTATTTTGGGTAATAAACCCAAGTATTATTATTGGATTTACTTATGGATTTATGTTGAAGGTTAAAGTCAAAAAGTGTCACTTCCTTTGGACTCATCACTAACTTCTAGTGTTGATGCAATCAATTAATTAATTGACTAGATAAATTAGAATGAAAACAGCGTCCATATCTAATTTTACTTATTAAATGGGTATCTTACAAATTTAAAATTTTTAGGTAAAAAATGAATATCAAATTACCATATCATATCATTTGATAATAACTTGATTTATTTTAATTTAACATCTAACATATTTTTTTTATGGATAATACTTGCATCTCACTTTAATGGTACCTCCTCGTACCACTATTTCGATATGTGGAATTATCCATATATATATTATAATCATAACAATTCATTTCCTAAATAATCATTTCAAGATCACCTCCACAAAAAATCAATCTATTGGAATTCCTTTAGCCATTCATATGTTTCAAACAATTAAACGGTATTGATAACAAGAAAGATCCTTATGATGAACCGTCCATTTAATTTACACATATGAAATGCTAAATGATCGTCAATATAATTGATTTTGTATATAAATGATCTTGAAATTATAATTTAGGAATTGAACGGTTCTGATTATGATATATGTATACAGATTATTCGATAAATAAAAAAAGTGACTCCCGGATGTATCACAAAAAATGAGATGTAAGTATTATTTTTTTTTTTTAATTGAGAATGAGAGATATGATATATAACATAAGTGCGTGCAATTTATCTTTCATTTCATGGCACTATTATTATCTACAAGAACTGTAGAGAATAATGAAACAACTATTCTTTAATTAATTTCCCATGATTCAAATGGAATCACACACAGTGTTATATGCTTTTCTTATGTCAGAAACCAGTGGTTAATTAATTAGGACTTAATAAACAAGAAAAAAAAAATTCAAAACAAGAAAATGGGTTCATACTACATTTTAAGTCCAATAATTTATGGTAATTTTGTTGTCATAGTATAATTTTAATTAAACAAATATTGTTAAATTCAGCTTCTTTATAAATTAATAAAAAAAAAAATCATGATATAAGAATCTCAGGAGCGTCGCAGAGGTTGAGCTGAGTTAATTTTAAACTAATAGGTCTGTTTGATATTACTGTTTTTACAAGTTTATAATTTACCACCACATGCACTGCAAGATCGAAAGTATTGTAAAAGGATTGTCTAAGAGGAGCTCTCTCGATAGCAAGGCCAAAATCGTAATAAAAACAAATTTATGTTGAGAATTAATCTCGTAAGCATCTATTTCAAAACATTTAAATTGTCAAAAATAAGAAAATTGTAGTTGTTGTGAAGTTGTGCAGAGTGTGACATAACTTATCAAAATGGGATCAGTATGTAAAGTCTCCGACAGTAATTATCGAAAACGAAATTAAGGTAGATGATTAGATTAAATTAATTAAGTACAAAAGCTTGATTAATTAAGAGGGCGTGTTCTCGAACTTCCATGCTCAATCACTTGCCGGGTAAAAAGAAGCCAACATTAATTTAATCCCCCAAAAGAACCCACTTTCTGCACTATCGTTTATCATCCCTAATTTTAATATAATAATAAACACACATACACAATTTCGTACCAAACAAAAACCAATTACATGTACCAACTATATTATATCAAATCATTAACAATATTCATTCTCAAAAAAAAAAATCATTAACAGTATTATAATAAACACACAAAAAAGAACACCCATTCCTTTAAACTTTCATCTACATTTTTTTTTCTTTCATAATCTCAAAATATTGCTCGATACATAATATTTGGAATTGTTTTTTGTCTAAGTTGTTTAAAAAAAAATAAACTCAATTAGAAATCTTTTCACCGTTTAATTAACAATATTAGTTTAATTTTAACATTTAATTAAAAAAAATTGGTATTTTATTGAATAATAGTAAATGACTGAATGGCTAATTTTTTATTTAATATCTTAAAATAGAGTTAATTTTAATTATGAAATAGAATTATACGAAAAAGACGAATATACGTAGAAAATTAAAAAAATAATGACCAAGTAAAAATATTACCAGCATTCCTCCTATACTCAAAATATAATTATAAAATGACACATATATAAGTTTGAATATCCTTTACAATCGAAAAATAAGATAAAGAAAGAGTTTTTTTTTTTTTTTTTTAATAATGGGTATCGATCTTCTTTTTTTAATACGAATGAAATTTAAAATTTCTTATTACATAATAAAATAAATAATAGTGTATTAGACTAGTAGAAGTAGTGGAGATGAAAATGGAAATATTTTTTTTTTGGTCAATTAACAAATGGTAATGTAGCCTATATAGGTTAAAGGCATTGCGGGAGATAAAGAAGGGTGGGTGTGGGTTTGTGTGTAGTTGATCAATGCAAAATGCAAAATGCAAAATGCAAATTGCAAATTGAAAATTGCAAATTGCAAAATGCAAAATGCAAAATGCAAAATGCAAAATGCAAAATGCAAAATGCAAAATGCAAAATGCAAAATGCAAAATGCAAAATGCAAAATGCAAAATGCAAATTGCAAAATACAAATTGCAAATTGCAAATTGCAAAGTGCAAAGAGAGATTAATTAGGAGAGAGAGAAATGAATTAGGCTTAACTCTTAAGGTAAAAGGTAAATAGAGCAGGGCAAGTTGGGTTTGCGTGTGACAGAGTTAGTGACACGCTCGAGATGAAGGAAAGGAGGCAGGGGCACGTGTCAATGGTGTAACGCATCAATTATATATGCGTTGGCCGAGATATCGATGATGAGTGGATCAGCATTCAACAGCAGCAGAGACCACAGCACGTGTCACGGTCTTCGTGAACCATCATCATCTTCATCTTACTTCTCTGCTGCCTCTTCTGCTCCGCATCTGCTTTTCTTTTTCTCTCTCTATCTTTCTGCTCCTCCTCTTTCATCTTTCTACTCGTTTTACTTTTTACCTTTTACTTGGAGTTTTTTTCCTCACTTTATTTTTCTTCACTTTGGAGCATCAATTAGCTTGCTATTTTTATTGCGCTCTCTAGTTAATTTGTCATCCGAATTTGTTATTTTTTTTTTATCAATTGTCCTCAACTTGATTTTCAGAAAATTTCCCTTTTAAATTATAATTAATAAGTACTCTCCGAAGAATATATTTTCTCTAATTTTTCGTTAATTTAGTATATTTCAAGAAATAATAAGTACGTATTAAATAACAGTAATAAAGTCAAATTACTCATAAAATCATATATAATAATTTGTGAGTAAATACATTGATGAACTGTGAGTAAATATGAGGAAATTGACTATTAATAATAGTTTGTGCGCGAAATTAACTGAAATAAAAATTTATGTGAAAATTAGAGTGCAAGTATTATAACATGTTTCATTATATAATTTAATGTACTATTATTAAATTATATTATTTTAAAAAATAAATTATGTTATAATCACATTTTTAATATAAGTAAGACTCGTCAATACAAATAAATACAATTATGTTGGTAATATATTTTATAATATAGTATCCTTGGGTTTTCTTAAAACGAATAGTAGCTTCCGAAGTCAAACAAAAAATTTAAGGTGAAATGTATTTCCTTTTATTAAATAAATATAGAGTACGTACTTCTGACATTGTATTGGTTAGTGATTTTCTTGATAAATAATTTTGAAATAGGTGGGGTTATTTCTCGAATTAGTAAATTAAGGCTTTGTAATTATAATAAAAATCTGAGCGGATAAAAAGCCATTAGCCATGTCTTGTGCTGAAGTAGCTAGAGGCGTAGAGGGTTCATTGGCTAATCCAAATCCAAAGCCACCATGAGAACAAAACCTCCTTTTCGTTTGATGGGGCATGCGCCATGCGCCATGCGCCACTGCCAGGCTCATTAGAATGAAGAATTATCTGTACTTAATCTCAGTCGTACAAACATGCTCAATGATGCACACGCACAAGCATCTTCACTAATTAAGTAATTAACATACAATACCATTATCTTCTCATCTTATAATCTTAATATTAATATCCATGTGCCATAGCCATGGCACCTACTAATGCACCTCTTTTTATGGGGATTACATATTTTCATTTTCATTTTTTTTAATGAGAGTTTTAGGGGAAAAAAAAAACCCTAATCATTTTAAAGTTCGAATTCTAAACTCTCAAGTCTCAACCATATTAAACATGGTATAATACTATAATTACTTATTATTTTGGGTTAATGCTGCATTTGTCTTCATCTCTTCACAAACATATAAGCGCACGTTTAAACCAACAATGTGTCCTGCGTATATACGATAAAAAATAATCATATACATTTCATTTATAATGGACGGTAGTTTGTCCTCGGGGCCTCTTAATACGAACTAATGATACTTACCTTCTCTATTAACAAAATAAACGTGAAGATTACACAAATGGCAAGTACTTGTCACCAGTAAGATTATTGTATCTATAGAAGAAAATGAGGAGAAGATAACAAAAAAAGCTATGCCTTATCTCTAAAAACCAAAATCCAAACTCTAGTCGCTAATCCCCTTTGGGGTCGACGGCAGTCCTTCTTCTCCTTCATTTTCCCTTATCTTCTTCTTCGTTTATTCCTTTCCTTTCTCTTCCCTTCTTCTTTCTCTCTTCCCCCTAGATTCTGATTCGCCAACCTTGCTTTGGGCCAGCTTGCTGTACTTTTATGGCGGATGGTTGGTGGTGCGGCGTCTGGGTGCAGTTGTTGGCTTGCCATTGTGGTGGCTCATCCAGGCGGCTTGACGATGGACTCGTGTCGTGAGTCTGGTTGGTTGGGTTAGTGGTGATGGAAGACCAGATCTGTCTATGGGTTTTGTGGACAGTGATTTCGAGTTGCGACGACGGTTGGTTGCTCACAGGGTGGCTGCTATGATGCGGTGTTTGTGGCGATACTGCGTTGGAGGATGTGCCTGTATGCGACGACAGCGGTGAGAGGAGTTGTTGCGGCTGCGGCGAGGCGTGGACGGTTTGGTGCTACGACTGCGACGACGCTTGGGGTGGCGTTGTTGCGGCTGCGGCGACGCTTCTTCGCGCTGTTGCGATTGTTGTGTGTGCTCCGACAACCTTTTTTCTTAGATTTGCCTGTTCTGAGTGTTGCGACCGTGGCTGCTTCGAACTGCGGCGGCGATAGCCACGACGGTGGCTCCAGTGGCGGCTGCGACAGTGACATGGGGGCGAGTGTGGTCTTGGTTCTTTAGTATGTTGGTGCTGGTAGTGGAGGATTGTCAACTATCTCAGTTCTATGGGCTATCTGGATCTTGGGCCGAGTGTTGGTCCAGCCCATTGGGCTGGGCTTTGGTTACTGTTTCTTTCTCTGGCCTAGTTGGGGTGGGGTTTGAATTAGTTTAATCTAGCTTTTGGGCTGGCATTTTGTTTAGTTTAGGGTCTGGATGGGCTTTGAATTAATGTTTTGGATCAATGTTTGCTTTGATTCAGTTTAAGTTTAGTGCTTGTGTTTATGGATTTATCAGTGGGTGTAAACTATAATTTTTACTTTTTATGGGAAATGCCCTCGTAAACTTGTAACGTTATTTGTTTTTTTTAAATGATATTTTTTGACTTAACAAACAAAAATTGGGAAATATGTGATGGGCAAGTGAAAGCTACAAGTGGGCGGTTTAATACTTAGATACGCATACAGATAAATAAATTAATAATTGAAAATCAACCTAGGTAAGATATGTTTTTCCAGTTTAATATATATAGCTAGACTTTATTTAGATATTATTATTATTACGGGTGGCTTCATCTCCGACCCTAGAACAAGTTGACTATCCCCATTATTAAAAGGCATATTCATGAGATAGCGTATAGATACAGGCTTTTCTCGAATTTGACTAACAACTCTAGTCTCTTGCTCTTGGTTGACTAACTTCACTCCAATATCATTTTACTTCCACCTAGTGCTTTCTCTTCTACTACAAAATGGTGGGTTTTTATCCCATGTACTTCCTTAACATTTACTTCTCCTCCTATTTTCACCCTTAACCCCCTCTATTTCCATATGGTTTACTTTTTTATTTGCAAAAAATTACATTATTTTAACAAATCCAAGTTCGATTTTATTTTCACTTCATAAATTCGACATTTATCTTTTTAAATTCGATTTTATTTCTCTTTAAATGTTATGTGAGAGGTATTGAGTTCGACTTTCATAAATTGTGATATTGACCTTCAATTATAATCCCTCTCTTCCAATATCATTATAATCAAAATAAAATTAATCATTTGAATTTAGCAATGTATATCTTTGTTGGTTTATAATGTATCACTAATTATAACCTTCCATTTTGTTTCAATATTTTAGAATAATAGCTAGCCCAGCCACAGTTCGGTATGGTTCAGTATTGGGTCGATATCAGAACCATACCGTTTAATTTTAACCGGTTTGGTACGATTCAGTATTCCAGAATTTTAAAATAAAATCGGATCGTACCATACTGATTGTGTTCGGTATGATTTCAGTTTGGTTCGATTTTGAATCAAAATTTTATAGAATTGTGAAATATCGTTTTCAAAACCTCTTATCTACCAATCTGCCATCAACATATATATAACATATAATGCAATTCAACACATCAACAACATTATCAAGTCATCAACACAGCAACATATACAATACCAATCTGTTGAGCTTTTTTTTTGCATTCAATGCAATTGATTATGTCTACTACTGGTTTTCTGAAGCAGACTGATTGTTGCTTCAATTCAATTGTTGTCACTACTCTTTGAATGGACTTCCATTCAAAGAAGACAATGAATTGTTATTTGAAATAAGCAACCTAAGTGCTGCCATACATAAGATAGCAACTTCATATAGCCAAATGATGTGTATAAGATATTCATTCAAATTTCAACCTAAGTGCTCACACACATTCACTATCAATCTTTTGGACACACCTGCAGCTAGATCTTGATTCCATAAATAAACCGGTTCGGTTTTGATATAGGACGGTTTTTCGAAACAGCGGAATCGAAACCGTACCAAATTAAAACGGTTCGGTTTTGGTTTCGTACCAAACATCCATTCGGTTTTACCATTCGAAATTTTTTCGATTTAGTCTAATCCGAAACGATATGATTACGATATTTCGATTATATATGCACATGACTAATAATAGCACTAGAAAAAAAGTTTGCCATAGGTGGCTTCCCCACATATGCATCCTTTTCCGTGGGTTAAACTCCCACTTAAAAAGAAAAAATAAAAAAAATGAAAGGGCTAGAAATATGAATGAGTTGTCAACATACATACCAACCCTCATGCTTACGACAAAAATGTGGGATGACTCAACCGACTTCATCAGTTTTTTATTTTGGAATTGAATTTGATAGCTCACAGACTTGCCATGGTCGGATTACGCAATTTTAGCCAACCCAAATTGGGGCCCGCTACCTCTTATTGGGCTATTAACGTTAGCCTGTTGGTCATGTTCTGATTAACGTTAAAGTGATCATGAACCATAATCATGGTGAACCAAAGAACAAACTTTTTCTTCATAGGCAAGCAATGAAAGGAGATGAGGAACTTTTGATATCTGCATTAATTTGTGTGAAAACTAAGCGGCAATAATACTTTGGTTTGAAATAGATGACAGAATTCATTGCATTTAGTATCTCATGTGTGGCACGTAAACGATATCAATCATCAAATAGAAACAAAAACTTGTACCAAAGTTATCAAATGCAAACCGAAAGTGTTTGACAAGTACAAATTAGAAAGCCAAATATATAATATTGGCTGATGATAATTCCTCCAAATCGACTTTGGAATTGAAATAACTGCAGTTTTAGGTCTTAGCATTGCATGCAAGCACCAAAGTATTGCCACGTTGCCGGTCTAAATTGGTGAAATAACCACATCAAATTAAAACGCAGACGTTGAAGGGAGTCAATCCTTGCTACTATCAAGTATCAACTATGCACAATCATTTTTGTGTCCCTAGCTTTATTCATAAGGACAATTAAAATTAATGATACCCTATTTCTTTCCTTATTAATTATGAGACAGTGTACGTTTTTTAAAACCACCCTAGCCGTTTCCTCTAAAAAAATCTTTCCCTAGAAAACTTTTTTTCGACTGATATTATTTGGATCAAAGAGAACTGACTCATGGTACTCGAACTGACTCATGGTACTCAAAGGGATGTAGTGATTAAAATAATAATCCAACAGGTTTTGGGGTCGAATTCACCGAAGTTTGTTCATCTTCAAGCTTCATTTTCTCATTTTATCGTCATGGTGTCGATCATGGTCACAGATTTCCGTGTCCCGACTGGTTAAGTTGTCAGTGAAACTCTTGTCTTTAGGAGCTTGATTTGCCTTCACATGATTTTTAATCGTGATGAGGCCTTGTGGGTTTTGATCAAGCAATCACGGTCCTCCATTGGTGGTGGTGGTGTCAATCACGGTGGAGCGGAGCATCAACGATATGGTGATTATGGTATTAATCGTCGTCTTCGGAGTTTCGCGGAGGCGGTGATAACGTAGTGATAGACAACGATAACGGTGGTGGTGGCTCATTTGTGCCTTTTGTTGGGTTATTTATTTTTCATCTTTTTAGGTTTGCTTTGTGCAAATAAGTCCAGCATGTCTTATATCGGGTTGGCTGTGTTAGGTTTTCCCTTTTATGAGATTGCAAAGATTAGTTTTTTTGGCAGTAATGGTCTTGATGATGCTTAGGGGATTCATGTTATATTATTTTATGCATTATTTCCATCGCTTCGATAGATGTCGAGTATAATCACCAAAGTTATTTACTCATATTTGTTGTCAAACTATTTCAATCTAGTTTGTATTTACTTTGTATATTTGTTCTATCAATGAAATTTCGTGTCTTCTAAAAAAAAATGTTTTTAAAGGATTTTAGATGATTTTAAAATCCAGAGGTATTCAATAAGGGGGGTGTATTCAATTAGAATTGTAAATTATTTCTAAGGACATATTTTAAGTGATGGATTCATCGAACTTTATAGAATTGTCTTGGCTTACATGAATTTAAGAAAAATTATATTTAAAGACTGTTATGCATTTATATGCACATGTAATACAAATTTGATTGGATTTTCTAAATTTTGCTAGAATTATTGGTCTAATTTTTTTTTTACTTTTTAAATTTTTTTATAATAAAGAAAATATGAAGGTTCATTCCATAACCATCCCTTCAGACTTGATATTGACTCTCAATATTCCTCTTCCAACTTCTCTTTTTACTTGACTCTTCCAACTTTCACAACAATACCATATAACCACTTTTATCGACAAAATGCACCATATTCCTTTCATCTTCTACCTTTTTTTTTCTAAATAAAATTTGTTCCAAATGATGTTTTTTTAAACATACTAAATATTCAGATCCATCCATTTGTTAATTCTTTCCAGATCTGTGGTACACCATCATTGACTCCTTACCACACAAATGAACCTCCAAAATTTGAGTAGTCAAAGTCAGCGGTTCCAGATTAATAGCTCTTACATCTTTCATAGAAAGTTTTCATGACACTTTGATCCACAACATATTAGTGAACTAGAACACTTCAATGAGACAATTAAAAAACCAACCAAATCAAATAAGCACTTGGGATCTCACCAAATCCAAAAAGTATATTAATGCAAATATTTCTAAACTCCTCTGTTTTCTATCACAATGCCAAATTTGGAAAAAAAACAAATAAAGAGAACCATCTTATTAAAAAGTAGGTCCATTAGTCTACCAAAAAGCAATAGATTATAGAAATAAATAAGAACAACCTAACTCATTGATTCTCATTGTTATCATTTTGGTCGAAATCCTTCCACATATCCAAAGCTATACAAGCTCTCCATGCATTGGCATTCTCTCGTTGTTGTTATTGCGTTTCCAAAACTAGTTCAGTACCCTCTTCATTATCTTTTAATGATGAAGGTGAAGAAGATTCATTATTTGGTTCAATTTGAAATTCGTCAGATCTACACTCTTTCCGAAGAAAATTGTGTAGTCCTACACATGCTAACACCAGTTTTACTTGTGTACTATAGGGGAATGGAGGAGCAGATTTAAAAATTGTGAATCGTGATTTAAAAATACCAAATATCTTTTCGATGACATTCCTCAATAAAGCATGACGAAGGTTGAACAACTCAACTTCGTTTGTAGGTTCACGATCATGACCACCAAACTCTGGTAGATGGGAACGCACACCTCGAAATGGAGCCAGAAATTGACGTCGATTTGGAAAACCACAATCCACTAAGAAATATTTACCTGATAATGCAATAATTATACTTCAGGATGCAATTTTTATTGTAGTATAAAATTTTAAAATGAAAGTAGAAAAAAAAAATACTTACCTTGTCGTACTTTAAGTCCACTCGTCCTAGATAAAACATCATTCAAAACTCTTGAATCATGAGCTGAACCCTCCCACCCACCAAGGACGTAGATGAATTCCAAATCAAAGTTACAAGCAGCTAATACATTTTGTGATGTTATTCCATGACGATTACGATAGCTACTTACATCACGACATGTTACCATTGCAGGAATATGTGTTCCATCAATAGCTCCGATACAATCTTGAAATAAATTGAAAAATTTTATATCTTCATAATAGAAATATAACACTAATAATTGCCACGATATCCTTCTCTTTTGGGAACTTCCCATTTGAACCTAACAGAAGAACTGAGAAAAATAAATTTACAAAAGCAAGATGACTAACACCAATATTTTCAAATTTTACCTTAAAGTAAGGGTAAAATCTTGTACTTTCCCTTATTTTAGCAGGCACTGTGTATCCAGGTTTTGCCAACATATCAGTGTTATTGTATTCAAGGCCTTCAAAACTTTGTTGGAACTTCTGTTGGTAGTGAAATGTGATCGGCCAATCTGTCACGTAGTACACAATATCTATTATTTTGACCCACCACAAGTAAAAATATAGCAAGCATCTCTTCCACACAAATGAATCTTGTATCTTGTAAGCTTGTTTTTTCCCTGATAATATTAAATAACTTGTCAAAGACATCGGGATACATTCTATATCGTTGCTGAAAATGTTCAGGATCGTCATCCAATACTTTATGTATATATATGTACCATTTCATAGTAATTGGTCGCCGAGTTATTGGATGTTCAATATGATGTCCACGCATGATAATCATAAGCTCATTTAATAAACGAACTATTTCTTGAACTACCATCAACAAATATTGAATGATTTCATAAAGTTCTTCATATTCTTCAGTTTCTTCTTCATCGATGTCTTCTTCTTCAATTTTTTCTTCTTCTACTACTTCCTCAAGTTCATCTCCCACTATTTCCCCCCCTTCAATTTCATCAGTTTCATATCCCTCCATTTCCTTGATGAAAAAGTCTTTTTTTCACTACAAAAAATTTAAAAATTTAACCTGAAAGAAATACACATATAAGCTTTTGGAAAAAAAAAAAAATCTTCAAAGCTATTTGGGTCTGCCTAAATGGTTAGAAAAGAATTGAGGGAGGAGGAGATAACTTTATGCTAGCTCAGGTTAGTGAAAGCATACAATGTCAGGACCCGTCCCGAATTTCCCCTCGAAACCCGGGAAGAACCCTGATCCCGTCTGACAACCTAAGAAAAGGTTCCCAAAATACCCTACAATCCTTACAAATTATAATAACAATAATAAATACTTCATCTTGTCAGACAAGGGACTTAAGCACTCAATAATTTCCGTAATTAACGACCAATCAAATAACTTTCTTCCCCTCCATTTATAAAATCATGCATGCGTCACATAAACAATTTATCATATAAAAACATCATATGTAAAACACTAAAATTCACATTTCTCTTTAGAACCACTTAGTTGAACTCACATAAAATCTGTATAAAAATACCTCGTAATCCACAATTTGCTTTGAAAATCTCATCAAAGGAGTTTTAAATCATTTGGTTCAATCTGGACACAAATTATCTCAAATTCAAATCATTTGGTTCCAACTGCCACATAATATCTCAATTTCACTGTCCCGACATATTCATAACACACCAGTCAAACATTGCTGGCATCTCTACTGGAAAACCACAAGACAACAAACTAGTCAGATACTAGTGGACCAATAATAATTCGTCCATCTGGGTCACCGCCCACACCAACCCATTGACCCGAATGACGTCGTATTTTCATATGTTGATTAGGCCCATAACAATTGTCGTCTGGTTCATATTAGAGCCGAAAATATCCTCGACTATCATAACATATCAGTCGGCATCTCTCGAATATCATATCATATCAGTCGGCATCTCTCGACTATCATATCATATCAGTCGGCATCTCTCTACTATCATATCATATCAGTCGGCATATATCTCGCTATCATATTCCTAGTCACCAGGGTATCCCTTGGGGTGTACTAGAATATGTACTACTTGGACTCGACCACAATCTCTGCAAAATCACCTTTTATATTGGGGTTCACCGGGAGTCCGCCAACACGGAACCAAGGCCCGGCTCCTAGGCCCCATTAAATCAGTTTTGTTTATATTAGGGGTTCACCGGGAGTCCGCCAACACGGAACCAAGGCCCGGCTCCTAGGCCCCTTCAAATCAGTTTTGTTTATAGTGGGGTTCACCGGGAGTCCGCCAACACGGAACCAAGGCCCGGCTCCTAGGCCCCTTCAAAACGGTTTTGTATCCAAAATCAAGTATAAATTTATTTATCATTTACCACAAATACGCTTTCAACTCAAAATCATGTACCTCAATAATTACCACGTCCAAATACTATCAAAACCGAATCCAACAACCATATCGTTTCTCACAACACACTTCCACTGAAATATTGGAACAACCATTATCCAGCAATCATTGCATCCATACACAACAATATTTACATATCGAGGATATTAATACATGCGTTACAATTTGTAAATACCACCATACACAACAGTAATTAAATCGAAGATAATTATACATACATTACAATTTATAACTCAAAGTCCGCTTACCATCACCATCCAACCCAAAATTCATGTACGCTCTAGCCTCAGAACACATACACCATAATGACCCAACTACCTTGACTTTCCAAACTCAAAACCCTCTCCACGGTCAATCCCTACCGCTGGGATTGCCCAAACGAGCTCTAAATGAACTCCTATGGCCTCGAAACCAACAAAATCTGATTCGGAACGTCCCAAAACTTTGGTCACGCGCCGCCGTGACTTCGGGAACAGTCCCACGCGCCGCCACGCGCCACCAGAAGGTCAGAACACGCGCCCACGCGCTGTCACGCGCCGGTCACGCGCCTGCTACAGTGTTCACGCGCCTGAACCGGTCCAACCCAGCCCGGCTCGACCTGACCCGGTCCAACTCGACCGGTTCACTCGACTCGACCGGTTCACTCGACTCGGCCGGTTCACTCGACTCGACCGGTTCACTCTACTCGACCGGTTCACTCGACTCGACCGGTTCACTCGACTCGACCGGTTACCGGTGACTCGCCGGAGAAGATGACCGGACAGCCCTCGCCGTCGCCGGAGGCAGGCCGGAGAAGATGACCGGACCGCCACCTCCGCCGCCGTCTGGTTCGCCGGAAACTGCCATTTCCGGCCGATTTTCAAGGTTTTCTAACTTCCTCATTTCTTAACCGTTTTTCACGATCTACACATGTAAATTCATCTACTTTTCACCAGGAATCCAAATATGAGGTCAAAGTTCCGAGATCATACCTGGTTTGGCCGAAAAATGGCCGAGAAGGTTCGGTGAACCTCCCTCCTCCGTCCGTCGCCCACGGAGGTGCTCCCACTCCGATAATCACACCAAAAGACTCGTGGGGTCGCGGGGAAGGTCTTCCCGACCTCGGTTTTGTTCGAATCGGACCGAAACCCCTCCGATGAATATGGCCTTCGGTGATCGCACGGGGAGGGCTCGGATAGGACCGAGACTGCATCGACCAATCCCTCGAGGAGAGAGAAAAATACCTGTTATATAATTCCAACATTTCCAAAATTACCAAACTGCCCCTGCAGCTTCTAGACCCGGAACGAACGCATCGGATCTCCGTTTTCAGCGTGCCACCTGTCTACGAACTCGTGAGTTCGAGACCTACGCAACAACCCAAGAAAAATTCCCAAAAGTTTTACCAGTAAAAAAGTGACTCCCAAACCCATCCAAAACTGAGGGTAAAATTGTCCAATTCTCAAAATAATTTAATTTCTGGTCCGGGTCGTTACAATCTACCCCCCTTAGGGAATTTCGTCCCCGAAATTTTACTAACTCAGGTTAAAGAACCAACCTCCTATTCAGTTCAAGGTCACTAAAGAGGTAAACTCCTCGGATGCATCTTGTTAACATAATTCCTTAAATAATTTGCACACAAGTGTGCGGTCTACATGAAGTTAACCTAAAGCTCTGATACCACTTGTCAGGACCCGTCCCGAATTTCCCCTCGAAACCCGGGAAGAACCCTGATCCCGTCTGACAACCTAAGAAAAGGTTCCCAAAATACCCTACAATCCTTACAAATTATAATAACAATAATAAATACTTCATCTTGTCAGACAAGGGACTTAAGCACTCAATAATTTCCGTAATTAACGACCAATCAAATAACTTTCTTCCCCTCCATTTATAAAATCATGCATGCGTCACATAAACAATTTATCATATAAAAACATCATATGTAAAACACTAAAATTCACATTTCTCTTTAGAACCACTTAGTTGAACTCACATAAAATCTGTATAAAAATACCTCGTAATCCACAATTTGCTTTGAAAATCTCATCAAAGGAGTTTTAAATCATTTGGTTCAATCTGGACACAAATTATCTCAAATTCAAATCATTTGGTTCCAACTGCCACATAATATCTCAATTTCACTGTCCCGACATATTCATAACACACCAGTCAAACATTGCTGGCATCTCTACTGGAAAACCACAAGACAACAAACTAGTCAGATACTAGTGGACCAATAATAATTCGTCCATCTGGGTCACCGCCCACACCAACCCATTGACCCGAATGACGTCGTATTTTCATATGTTGATTAGGCCCATAACAATTGTCGTCTGGTTCATATTAGAGCCGAAAATATCCTCGACTATCATAACATATCAGTCGGCATCTCTCGAATATCATATCATATCAGTCGGCATCTCTCGACTATCATATCATATCAGTCGGCATCTCTCTACTATCATATCATATCAGTCGGCATATATCTCGCTATCATATTCCTAGTCACCAGGGTATCCCTTGGGGTGTACTAGAATATGTACTACTTGGACTCGACCACAATCTCTGCAAAATCACCTTTTATATTGGGGTTCACCGGGAGTCCGCCAACACGGAACCAAGGCCCGGCTCCTAGGCCCCATTAAATCAGTTTTGTTTATATTAGGGGTTCACCGGGAGTCCGCCAACACGGAACCAAGGCCCGGCTCCTAGGCCCCTTCAAATCAGTTTTGTTTATAGTGGGGTTCACCGGGAGTCCGCCAACACGGAACCAAGGCCCGGCTCCTAGGCCCCTTCAAAACGGTTTTGTATCCAAAATCAAGTATAAATTTATTTATCATTTACCACAAATACGCTTTCAACTCAAAATCATGTACCTCAATAATTACCACGTCCAAATACTATCAAAACCGAATCCAACAACCATATCGTTTCTCACAACACACTTCCACTGAAATATTGGAACAACCATTATCCAGCAATCATTGCATCCATACACAACAATATTTACATATCGAGGATATTAATACATGCGTTACAATTTGTAAATACCACCATACACAACAGTAATTAAATCGAAGATAATTATACATACATTACAATTTATAACTCAAAGTCCGCTTACCATCACCATCCAACCCAAAATTCATGTACGCTCTAGCCTCAAAACACATACACCATAATGACCCAACTACCTTGACTTTCCAAACTCAAAACCCTCTCCACGGTCAATCCCTACCGCTGGGATTGCCCAAACGAGCTCTAAATGAACTCCTATGGCCTCGAAACCAACAAAATCTGATTCGGAACGTCCCAAAACTTTGGTCACGCGCCGCCGTGACTTCGGGAACAGTCCCACGCGCCGCCACGCGCCACCAGAAGGTCAGAACACGCGCCCACGCGCTGTCACGCGCCGGTCACGCGCCTGCTACAGTGTTCACGCGCCTGAACCGGTCCAACCCAGCCCGGCTCGACCTGACCCGGTCCAACTCGACCGGTTCACTCGACTCGACCGGTTCACTCGACTCGGCCGGTTCACTCGACTCGACCGGTTCACTCTACTCGACCGGTTCACTCGACTCGACCGGTTCACTCGACTCGACCGGTTACCGGTGACTCGCCGGAGAAAATGACCGGACGGCCCTCGCCGTCGCCGGAGGCAGGCCGGAGAAGATGACCGGACCGCCACCTCCGCCGCCGTCTGGTTCGCCGGAAACTGCCATTTCCGGCCGATTTTCAAGGTTTTCTAACTTCCTCATTTCTTAACCGTTTTTCACGATCTACACATGTAAATTCATCTACTTTTCACCAGGAATCCAAATATGAGGTCAAAGTTCCGAGATCATACCTGGTTTGGCCGGAAAATGGCCGAGAAGGTTCGGTGAACCTCCCTCCTCCGTCCGTCGCCCACGGAGGTGCTCCCACTCCGATAATCACACCAAAAGACTCGTGGGGTCGCGGGGAAGGTCTTCCCGACCTCGGTTTTGTTCGAATCGGACCGAAACCCCTCCGATGAATATGGCCTTCGGTGATCGCACGGGGAGGGCTCGGATAGGACCGAGACTGCATCGACCAATCCCTCGAGGAGAGAGAAAAATACCTGTTATATAATTCCAACATTTCCAAAATTACCAAACTGCCCCTGCAGCTTCTAGACCCGGAACGAACGCATCGGATCTCCGTTTTCAGCGTGCCACCTGTCTACGAACTCGTGAGTTCGAGACCTACGCAACAACCCAAGAAAAATTCCCAAAAGTTTTACCAGTAAAAAAGTGACTCCCAAACCCATCCAAAACTGAGGGTAAAATTGTCCAATTCTCAAAATAATTTAATTTCTGGTCCGGGTCGTTACATACAAAGTCTAAAATAAAGCAGAGACTTGCAACATCACTCGCCGTTACTCCAAGTGAGTGATTAAAAAATAAACTAAGAATAGGAAATGAATACAAATGAATTTGGAACAAACTACCATTTGAAAATTTTACCAATTATCTATTGTTCCTTTGCACCATCACTCTCACAGACAATAGACTCCATAAAACAACAGGATATTGGAAAACCACATATCAATCCAATTTGATATCAGTTTAAGACTCTACCAAATTGTAGAAAGAATATTATAGAAAGAATAAATACCTGTAATTTAGTTCACAAGCTTATGTAGCTTCTCATACTGCTTCTTAATCCTGGATAAAATCAGCATATCGTAAAATTTCATATACTGAATAGTTATCTCCAGTATACAATATTGAAGCAAAAAAACCAAAAAGACAGAATTCTTTTTTCAAGTAGTTATTAGATCATAACCGAACTATACAACAACCTCAATCCAAATTAGTTGAGTTCAATCACATGGAGCTCTCAAGTTTCTCAAGTTTTTTAGCAGCTATAAAAATCAATCCAAATTCAAGAACTATAAAAATCAATCCAGAAAATTTCCAGGTGCTTTGTTATTTCAATATGTTAACATATAAATGGGATTACTCAGAGAAGAAATTATCACTAATACCAATTAACAAAACAAAATCAATTAATACAATAGTTCAATAAAACAAAAATATTGAAAACAACCAAATATGCCTTCTAACAAGTAACAAACCAAATGCAATGTAGTCATATCCAAACTTAAACAAAAACTACAAAACGTTTGTTAAACAAAACTGATTTCTTTGACCAATGTTGATTGATGTTCCAGGACCAAACAACCACTCATTCCACATTATAGTTTATCCAATTTGAGCTCTCTTCAGGTGACATCTTCAAAAATGCGTCCTTTTTTGTTTTAGTATTTAGCAATGCAACTGCTTTGTAACGAGCACGATCAGCCACATTTGGAGTCTCCTTGATAGCATTCCATATATAGCTCTCTCTCTCTCTCTCTCTCTCTCTCTCTCTCTCTATCTCTCTCTCTCTATCTCTCTCTCTCTCTCTCTCTCTTTCAATTTTCTCTATTTCCTTTTTTCCCTATCTTTTTTCCTTTTCTCCAATAGGGTACAGACTCCCTGGATGTTGTTAGCAATTGATTCAATGCTAAAAGAAACCTTTTCCATAATTCCAACTTCATTGGTGGTTTTTGAGCTAGCATTCTTTTCATAATATGCTCTAGTTCGTTTCTTCTTGTTGGTGTTATCTGAGGGAACTTCCGAGCTAGTGGGCTCAAAGGGTAAGGCTGAAGAAGATTGTACATCTTGATTTGGTATAAAGGCATCATTGACAACATCATAAAATAAGCCCTCTATTCCATCTTGTATATCTTTGATCCCACAAGTTTTTGCATCAGTTTCTTCACCCAATGCTAGTGAATTTCTACCAACATGCAGCAATTGCATTCCCACATGCTACTTCCAAATCCTCGTAGTCTTCCAAACTTTTGGTTGTGATCCGGGTGGGACTATAAAAGAAGAAAAACTTTGCTTAGGAGGAATATATACTTAGAATCCAAATTATATATTGAAATAAAATTGAAGCTCACCATAAAAAAATCCTCCCAAAATTCTTCAGGAGCAGTGAATTTCTTTGTGGTTGAGTCCCAGCCGAACCCTGAATTATGGCACATAAGTTGTGTATATTTTCTATACTATTTTTTAAAGTATTTCACCAGGCTATTGTAATGATTAAAATTTTTATGACATTTAAGTTTTGCATTAAACACTGGAAGTATCTTGGTCACCACAGTTGCCCTACTTAGAACTCCATTAGAATCCTGCCATCCACGGGATGTAGCATCAACCAAGAGTTGTAACAACATGTTGCTCTTTTCCTTAGACCATCTGTCATAGTCACTTTTGACCTTCCCAAATTTCCATTTTCTGCTTCAGTTTTCTGCTTCAGCATCTCCCATTTGTAATGTTGCTAATGTATATATATTTTAAATTATTATTAGTTTCATATTGATCTAATTATACAACAACAAACACCAAATAAATAAGCTGGAAAAAAATATATGTAAAGCAAATCTCCATACCCACATATATGTAAAGCATATATAAAGCCACCGAACAACAAGAAGCAAAAAACATGAATTAATGAAGAAGGACTCGTTGATAATTTTTATGATGAAACCACCGTGGCATATATTTTGCTATCCTAACAACAAAAAGATCGAACAACAAGAACATCGAACAACGTGGCATAAAACTCATTATTGATGAAACAACCAAACAATAAAATCGAAAATCCAACAAGATCGTCAACAAGAAACAAAAAATTATCGAAACAAATACGAATAACAACTGATTTGTTGAAGAAAGGAAATGAGTGTACCTGGATTAGGGTTTATATTTTGGGAGAAGAGTATTGTTTGCTTTCTTGGAGAAGACGGTTTTCGTGCTCGAGTTCTAAAAAATTGGTAGGGGTACGGGGAGGTTGGACTTTCTATGACCAAAGGTATTTATACCTCTTACCCTAATATCCACCTAATTCCTAACTCAATCAAATACTTCAAAATTCTTACCATTTGGAATACACCTATATTTATTTGAACATTTTAAATATCCTAATTGAATACACATACATTTAGGTGAACATTTAAAAAACACTTAAATGTCTGAATAATTGAATACACCTGAACTTTTATAATGTGTTTTAAAATTTTTTTAAATTCTGATTATATACATAAAGATTTATAAAGTTCTAAACAATACTTTTTAATTCTAATTGAATACACCCATGTAATTAAGCGATTTAAATGAATTCTTTAAATTTTTAGTGTATTCAATTAAGATTTTTTGGAATTGGTTTAAAATTCGTCAAATTAAGAATGTATTCAAAATAGATTATTTAAGATCAACCCACCAAAATACACATATATTCAAAACCTGATGAATTTTTTATGATTCGATATAATCTTGAATTTTCAACGATTTGTTAGTGGGTTATATATAAACACAAAGCCCTCATACAAATCCAACATCCCCCCTAAATTTTTTGGCGTACTCTCTCTCTCTCTCTCTCTCTCTCTCTCTCTCTTTCTCTTCATCATAGAAAATGAAGAGGCAACTTCCTCTACAACAACCTGCACTCTTTCAAATTATGAACAAGAGCCAAAGGTAAAAATATACACACATATATATATATATATATATATATATATTCTACCTTTCTCTCTTCCAAATCTAGTTGTTGTAGATAAACTTTTTACTTGGATTAGATTTGCAAACATTTCTTTCCTACTCCAACCCCACTTCCTCTACAGCCATAATTCTGTCACCGTCTTCTTCTAGATTTGCAACAGTCATCTTCTAATCTACCACCATAGCTTCTTGTAAATAAATCCACATTTTCACGCCTCATTATTATCATCCGCCATCAAATACCCATCAGTTTTTTCTTGTAAGTTTGTCTCTTTTTGTTTCCTATTGGTTGATTGTTCAGTTTTTCTTCATAATTTATTGGACCTTTGGAGATTGAGATTGAAATAAAATGGGTTTCAATCACAATATCAAAATGGGTTTCACCAAAAGCTTGCAACTTTCGAGCTCATAAGTGATTAAATCATGAACAAAAAAAAAATTAGTAAAAATAAAGTTTCAGAAGTGAAGTGACAAAAAAAGCAATGTACGTATGAATCAAAATTGGAATTAGGAAGGGTGATGGAGGAAGGTTACAGGTCCATAAATGAAACTTTTGTCGACATTTGTTTAAAGACCCATCAAACAATTTGAGCCATTTCAAAAGAAAGGCCTTAACCTTTGGTGTCTGCAAGTTTTCATCCTCTCCCAAAGCAATTGCCCACTTCACTGTTGAATTTATTTTTATTTTTTTCTAAGGACAAGTGTGATATAAAAGGAAACACTATAAAATATGTACGTATCCATAGAAATTTCACATGATTTAAGTGAAAATCATATAAAACAAAGAGAAATCATTTAAAACCCATCAAATTCCGATGCTATTGTAATTAAATTAAAACCCATTAAAATTTCAATCGAATACGCCCCTACGTAACACTTAAAAAATCCTATTTGACTAGACCAAAAGCCCAAGTGAAAAGAAAACAAGAATAGATGACATGGCCATATATAGGGATTTGATTATCACCAAAGATGAATAAAAATAGTTCAGTTCAGGTCGAGCCAATCAATCGTGACATGCAGCTAATGAGTTTTTGTGGTATTTTGTTTTTCAATCTGAGAGATCTTAATTACGAGCACTCCCATATGACGAAAACGAAACAAAAACTCTATATTACGAGCATCCCAAATTTCATCTCCACATAAAAACGAAAACTCAGAGAACATGCATACAAATCTCAGACATATATATAGAAGGGTGTAACACGAAGATGATAAACTTGCAAGAAATAACACCAATTTAGCACCATCAATTACAAACCGTAATCAATAAGTTAAATAGAACCAATCCTTATATATATATATATATATATATAATTGGCCAGAAAACACATACATTTATATATTTAGCTTTTTCCGGGTCAACTGTCCTAGATCGAAGGAAGCCCGTATAAAATGCACCCCTAAAATCTACCAATATAACCAATGAACAAAACTAATACGTACATAGTGGCATTAGGTTTTTGTGAATCCAAATTGATCCACACAAAACCTATTAAAATTTCCTCCAAAACCCAAACCCCATAATTTTTGAGTTAGCTTTCCAAAATGCCCACATTTGTTACATACAAAACCACACCATCACCAATAACATCTCATGCTTTGTAATGATAATGGACAGGGAGCTTCAAACCATAAAACGCTTACCTGCTCTAATCCTACGCAGAAACTCATCAACAAATAGCAGGCCGGACCCTGAGGCCGAAGATGATCAGCATAGGTACACAAGCTTGAAGGACATCATATTGAACTCACCACAATACAGCAACACAGTTCCTGATCAGGAAAATGACTTTGAATTCGATCCTTCGAACATCACGATTCGAAACCAGCTGGTGAAGCGGGCGGCGTCAGCGTATGTCCAGTCAGCTGCCCTATTGGCCAGCAGTCGGAACCCGAACTTCATTGTGAGCTTCTGGGGAAGGCTTAGGGCCGGCAATGGGGCTGTAGGTTGGCGCTGGTACTCTTATGTTAGGAGCCCCATAGAAGCTTGTTTTCGGCCCATTTTGCATTTTTTTGCGTGCATGGTTGCGAATGTGAGGTCTACATTGAACATTCCAATATCTTGAAAGCTAAATTAGCTAATTACCTAATTCATATGGAGGTAATTCTCTCAAATGGGTTTGTATTATTTCGGATTTTGACGTTTATTAAGTCTGATGTTTTTTAGGGTTTCGATCTCAGTTCCATTTGTATGTAACAATGTTCTGTTCGTATTATAATTTCTGAGGTATACATATG
The DNA here is from genome assembly GCA_037349345.1 of Oemleria cerasiformis. Classification (NCBI taxonomy): domain Eukaryota; kingdom Viridiplantae; phylum Streptophyta; class Magnoliopsida; order Rosales; family Rosaceae; genus Oemleria; species Oemleria cerasiformis. The sequence continues at coordinate 285,234 of JAZGTL010000015.1, read as the reverse complement.
TAAGTCATAATGTGTATATATAATAATCTAATATTCTAATATTATTACTTAATTAGTTCTGATCTGGTGAAGGAATTGGGTTCCATATTTTTTAACAAAAAAGAATGACTTCATTTTTCACCACATGCATGAGTCAATTTAAGGTACCAACTCGATCAGCATATTGGAAGTTTAGGGGAGCTATAGTCACTTGAGATCGAAGTTTAACTCCTTCGATCACCATAGGAATAGTGATGACAAATGTAATAATTGCGCCGGTCTTAATTTAAATGGTGCATGTACAAGAAAAATGAATGAGAGATATGGATATATATATGTAGGCAGATTTGTAGGTGCAAATAATTTATGAACAATGAACTCGTTGTTTGGTAGAATTTGGAAACTTGATAGAAATTAAATGGAATTCATAATTTAGGTGTTGCCTGCCTATTAATTGATGCATAAACACAAACATTCATTAAGTGTTGTAAATATATATATACATATAGGCTCAATTCCAAAGACTCGAAACCCTAGCTAGCAAGTAGTCGTTGAAAAAGTCCGTACGAGCTAGGCAGCTCACGCGTTCAAACTTTAAAGCCAGAAACCGGAGCGTGACTAAGCAAATGCAGAAATATGCAGCTACCAATAGTAGTATATAGTACTCGTACGGTACACCCTCCTTCCTCCTTCCTCCTTCCTCCTTCTACCCTTAATTTGTCTCCATCCCAATTCCAGACACATGCCTTTTGTACATTCACATTCTCACAATTCATATTCGGTTTATTAAGTACAAGCTCTTTATCTTCTGTATAGGAAAAACTTATTTAATCCAATCATTCAAAATAAAATTTCATTCATTTAAATAACTGCGCAATTCAAATTATCTAATTCTTTATTAATTATATGCATTTTCTCATTTAAATGACTGCCCAATTTAAATGATCTAATTCCTTATATGCTTTTTCTTTTGTTTTTTTACTGGACTTATTATATGCTTTTTCTCAAACAAGTCTATTATGTTTTTTATGTAAGTGCAATTCGTGAGTAATGTGATCAAATCTCCCACACAAAACTATCTTTATCTCTATCTTTCTATATGTATGCAGCTTGCCTCGATATCCCAAGTATTTTTGTGTGACCAAACAAGCTTTGAATTACTGTTGGGATTTATATATTTTTCCTCCTGTCGAGCTTTCTTCTGTTTCTCTTAGAGTGGGCCCCTATAACCCTCGATCAGTTAATAAAGGAAGAGGACAGAGATCGTCTATGACATATGTTTTGGATTTTTACTACTTTGACTGACGCGTGTACGGTGTATAATCAATCATGCATGCCATGTAAACCCTTTTAAAACCCCCCCAAACCCAATAAACAAACCTCTACCCTCCTCTCTTCTCATCTCTCTCTCTCTCTCTCTCTGTATTTTTACTGGGATCAAGTGCCCTTCTGCCTTGCTCAGTCCCACGTCAAAGAAGCCCTGCCCTTAGAAAAGCTCTTAAGTTTAAGGTAGCCTATATATATATATATATATATATAGATCATCGTCATCATCATCAAGAAGCTGAAGGAGGCAAGGTCTGAAAATCCGTACACTTATTGAGTTGCCCTAACTACTGATTTCTCAAGTTGTTTCTTCCTGTATACTTTAATTTGTTTTCTCATTTCTCAGGCACTCCCACTCTACGTGAAAAAAACAAAACACACACACCAAAAAATGCAGGTTGCGAAGAAATCGGCAGGGATTTCAATGGACCCCACCAACTTGGTGGCTGAGACCACGGCGGCGGGGAAGAAGCTAGCTGAGAACATCAAGAGTCCGAAGATGATGAGTCCGTACGAGATGGTGAGGCACCTCGGGGCTTGCAACGCGGTGGTGGTGTTCAGCATGAGCTGCTGCTGCATGTGCACCGTCGCCAAGCGCCTCCTCTTCAGCCTCGGCGTTGGCCCCACTATCATTGAGCTGGACGAGCACGTGGCTGGCCCTGACATCCAGGCCGTGCTGTACGAGCTCGCGGTGGATGGCCAGCAACCGATCCCAGCCGTGTTTATTGGGGGGAAGTTCTTGGGAGGCGTGGAGAATCTCATGGCTTGCCACATCAACGGCACACTTGTTCCTCTCCTCAAAGACTCTGGTGCCCTCTGGCTCTGATCATGGATCAACGTACCACATCATAATTAAACACGATTTGATGGATTAATGTTGTCGGGTTTACGGCTTCATTATAAGTATTTAGGTTTCATATATGAATCAACATATATTGTCTTAATTAATTTCTAGGGTTATTAGGGCGTGAGATATTTTCGTGTATTATGTTCTTAATTATGTGGTGGTTGTACAGGCTATGCTATGCAGCTACCCTTTTAAGCTAGCTAGTTCATATCAATATCTGACAATTACTGAATATATATATATATATATTACAAGTTACAATATAACCATTAATATCTGATGATATTTAATTTCTCTCTTAAAGTCTTAGTTTGTTTAAGCAATTGATAATATTGAATGTGTTACTATTTTTTTATATATATAGCGAGGAATGAGATCGATCAATACAATTAATTTTGGATAATTCATATATAACGAAGAAGAATACATCTATTTTTACTAGAAACAGTACCTTTGCATTTATTTTTTAGGCTTGATTTTGTGAGATTATTATATATATTTTTTTCATGGCCTAGAGAGGAAACAGCCATGACAGTGTTCCTGAATATCATTTGCATGGTGCCTGCTTGAAATATATATATATATATATATATATATATATATATATATATATGGTCCCGGTGATATATGGAATAAATTCAAAGGGCATGACACACACATGTCAGTCATGACCGTCAGGGGTCTGAGGCTTGTCCACCATATATGCCATGCGAATACTGCATCTGATCTCCAGGCTAGGCTTACAAATTTATCACACCAGCCAAAAAAGAAAAAAGCGTTAAAATTCATTTACCAACGGTCAAATGTGTAGTATATATTAATTTGAAAGTTATATATATATATATAGCTAGAGAGAGCTAGGCAAGTATATATATCAACAATACGTCATCAAATACATATATATGATCCAACATAGGGAAACTTCAGTAAGAGGACTGGGTTTGGACGAGGAATTTTAAGAAGATGACTACGAATTTATAAAATGACGGAATTGAAATTGACAGAAATCAATTTTTTCAGAATTTGAGAAGTTAATTATTTGGCTAACATATATAAAAGCATAATGAAATTTAAATATTGTGATATCCAAATTCCAAATTTCATTTTCTTAGAATTTCTAAATTCCTATGCTTAATTAATTTTATAAATCCAAACAATGGAATTATAACGTACGTATAAGAATTTAAAAATTCAAAATTTTAGAAATTCTAAGTGAAAAAGATCGAGGAACAATATATATATATATATATATATATATATGTCTCTAGCTCACACGTAAAATTAATTCCTCCAAATTGATGGTATATTTATCATCTGACTTTCGCATTTCTACACGAAAAAATCTTAAATGAAAATAATGAAACGACCAGATCATAAGAGCTACTCTTATTTATTTTTATCACCGCACATACTTGTTCATATATATATATTCCGCTACCAATTTACAGTAGCAGTTGTTCATATATATACACTGAATAAGTAATAGGTAGGTAGCATGTAGGTTTAGCAATTAATGTGTATTTTTTATTTTGGTGAAACAAATTGTTGAAGAGCACATGCGCGCATATGGTCTTATCATATGTATATGGCGATGGAGCTAGCACAGTACAGTGAGTTATATTAATTCCAGGTCAGAAAAGAGTAGACAATATATATGAGTGAAGAGAGAGAAAGAAGGTGGCTGTATAGCCTCTAGTGGCAGTTTGTACGACTGAGATTTGCCCAGACATGCAGAATTGCAGACAGACAGACTTCGATAATTAATTAATTAATTAACAGAGAGATCATTAACCAACAGATTTCGATAATTAATTAATTAATTAATTAATAATAAGAAGAAAATTCAATATATATATAACGTGCGTGGTTATTTGGCCGGGTTGTAGAAAGGAAAACATACATATGGAAGATACGAAATTAATTTGACCATGATGTTTGCCATTTGCTGAAATATATCTAGTACATGCACGTACGTAAGTGAGCCTCAAAGAAGTTTGAATCCCCAACGTACAGCTAGTTAATTTTGTTTGTTGGCCACGTACGCCTTCATACAATTATATATACATCCATTGACCAAATTCAAACTCATACATATATCATATATCGTATGTTGTTATTTCTATTAACTGACTCTTTGACTAGGGCATACGTCACTACTGTGACTGTCTTTCTATTTACAGGATCCGCAGCGAGTTCTTCATTTCTGCACATGAGACGTTTTCATTTTCATTATTAATCTTCCAAACAGAAAATTTATACATAGCACTGCAGCATGCAAGTCATCCTAATTAATAAAATGGAAGAGATTCATTTTCCTATTTCAGTTATTTCTTACTATTCACCTATATATATATATGTTTATTAATTCGTTGGTATATATAGAATTATTTCATTTTATAACTTTTCTACGTACCTAGTTTACTAATTAATATACATATAAAAACTAAAATTATGAGAATTTCATCACATAATTCATAATTCGATACATAAAAACATAAGAACATGAATTTGATTGATTACGAGAGTAATTAGCCTCATGATCATATGTTATTCTTTCATATTTTTGAATTGGTCCAGGGTTTCAGAAGTGGGATCCGTATATATATATGGGTTGGAATTTAATCTCGTTTGGCGGGCAGGCTAGTCCTAGGTACGGTTCAGTATGGTTCGGTATTAGTTTGATATTAGAATCATATAGAAAATTTTAACTGATTCGGTATTCCACAATTTGAAAATTGAAACCGGATCATACCTTATCGATTGTGTTCAATCAGATTTCGATTTAATTGGTTCGATTTTGGGCCAAAATTAAAAAAAAAAAAATTGAACCAATGGCTTTATTTTTTGCTGAGCTTGGAGCTGCGCGCTGAGCTTGCTTTGTTGAGCTTGTTTTGCTGAATAAATTTAACATATATATATATATAATACAAATCCATACAATTAATCCATTCTCTCTGCCATCAACATATATATAATATTAATTACAATTCATTATCTGCCATCCACTTATAATATATACAATCCATACAAATATCCCATTACCAGCCCAATTAATCAGCCAATAAAAAATGTGTAATTAATTTAAAAATATATATTTACAAAAAAAGTCTAATTCGGTACGGTACGGAATTATACGGTATTTCAAAACTTAAAATTGAAACTATACGGAACCAAACCAGTTTGGTTCGATACTGTGCCAAATTTAAATTCAGTTTACTTATTCAATATTTTTTTCGATTCAATTTGATAAAGAACGGTTTAATTTCGGTATTTCAGTTACATATACTCAAGCACGGGGCTGGCTAGGGCAAGATCAAGACTAATTTAAATCCTATCCCATAAAATATGCTCTTTTGAGAGGTGACTTATAATTTTCTCTTTAACATGTATGAGATCGAGTTTTCATTTTCTCTAACTAGCTAGTCTCTTCCCAAGAGTGGAGGGGAGGAAACTTCCATCCTTGTTCGTAGCAGGGGCCTTTAATTTGTAACTTATTTAGTGGCAGAGCATTTCACTCTCAATTTACGAGAAGCGTGTGTTCAGAGTTCTACACGTGCGGCATCACTCCCCTTTCCCCTTCAAACTAAGAAAGCACAGAGAAGAGCTCATCAAATCTTACATCTTGAAATGAAAAAATGTTCCCCTTATAACATAATACATATAAAGTTTTTAGACGAACTCATACTTAATTAATGACATTACGATATAATGATATTAATCTTTATTGTAAGTGAATAATTTTAAGTAGAACCTCCAAACAGGAATATATATAATGATACTAATTCACACATATCGATGTAATGAGAAAAAAAAGGGCGCCAATGCATGGGCAACTAACTACAACACCTTTGGGCTTTAATACCAGCTCAGTTAACCGATTAAAAACACCAAATCAAGCCCAATTGTGGCGGATCTGGCCCATATTACTGGGCCTAAAAGTACTGAGCCCATTTACGAATACCGCTGGTTTACTCTTTACTTTTCCCACCTGCCCATAGTTGGCCGTTGATTTTCTCGGAATACGTTGTTTAACCAATCAAATTCACAGAAACCATCAATCAAAACAACGCCTATAGCTCTTGATTACCGCTTTAATCTTTCCAACTAAAGCTAAATCCACAGATTTCACCTCCTCTATAAATTTCCTTACTGGCTAAGTTACAGAGATCACAAAGCTCGAGACTTTTCCTTCTCATTTTCTTGGCAACCAAGCAGGGTGTTTGACCGGACGTTTTCGGGAGTTCTGACGCATTTTGTACACCATTTCTTGCATTCATGGTAGGGCAAAAAGGTGAACCAAAGCGATGGGTTTGGGCGGTTGGAGCTCTGATCGCCATTTTTGTTGCCGTGGCTATGACATCGAGAGCTGCCCCCAAAATCTCGCTGTTTGGACGCTCGAATAAGCCTTGCAATTGTTCTCAGGTACGGTTTCTTGCATGTCTGGTTTGCTAAAATGAGAAGTTTAGAACTTGATCTTGTACCTATTTATGTTATGGAAGTTTTAAACTTTCAATTTCAGTCGTTGTAATTAAGATGGCACATTGTGTTAAATTCTTGTCAATTGATAAAAAGAAAATGATGTATTGCTTGAATTATGAAACATGGGATTTCTTGAAAAGAGGTTTGATTTTGTATTTTCTTGGTTTTCATAATTGGGATTGTGGTTTTTCGTCTGCTTGATTTTTATCTCCTCATAATTTGCGTAGGAAACACACAAGTATAGTGGGATAGTGGAGGATTGTTGTTGTGATTACGAGACCGTGGACCATCTCAACGGGGAAGTTCTGAATCCATCACTCCAAGAGCTCGTCAAAACGCCATTCTTTCGGTATTTCAAGGTTGGATGCTTTCTATAAATTTGCTAAGTTTGTTTGCTTTTTAGGAAATATGCCAGGCGAATTTTAAAGATGATTCATAGTTTGGATTAGTTTTTAATCAATCTGATAAATGATGGTTTAATCCATGTTTTCTTGCAATTTAATTGTTACTCTGCTGTTCTGATGTGCATCTCAGCTGACGCATGGTTAAAATAATATGTATTAGGTTAAGTTATGGTGTGACTGCCCTTTCTGGCCAGATGACGGTATGTGCCGTCTGCGAGATTGCAGTGTATGTGAATGCCCAGATAGTGAGTTCCCTGAATTATTCAAGAAGCCCCATCATGGCCTTCCATCGGATAATCTTGTCTGTCAAGAGGGAAAGCCAGAAGCTGCTGTTGACCGCACACTAGATAAAAAAGCTTTCAGAGGCTGGACAGAAATAGATAATCCCTGGACGAATGACGATGAGACAGACAATGGTGTGTATCCTTGCTTTTCCTCCCCAACTTAACGCTTCTGGTTCTGATATGTTTGCGGTTGAATGTCATTCCTACCAGTTGTTTCTTCTTTGAAAATTTTAGTTTGTAAGATGCAAGTATGAATGCTTACTTCATTGTGAATAACTTTGAGGGATTCATTATTTTATTGTTTTAAATATTTATTCAATTTTCAGTGATTTACATTTACATTTACAGCTGAGATGACATATGTGAATCTTCAACTGAATCCTGAACGATATACTGGCTACACTGGTCCGTCTGCTAGAAGGATATGGGATGCTGTCTATGCAGAGAACTGTCCCAAATGTAAGATTTTTCTTCTCTCTCTCACTGCCCCAAGTGCGGGTTTCTGTCTCTGTATCCAAAGCACTCATTCTTTTCTGTTCTTTTTTCTAATGAATCAAGAATCTATTAAAACTTTTTTGTTCATACATATAAGCGATTTGATTAATGCTTCTTATAAGACCGTCTTTTTGCACAATATTTAACCGGAGCTCTTAAGGAGACCTTCGGTTAGACTATTGTGTGAACAAATTAATCTTAACTTGGGATTCACCTGGATTTTTCTATGTCATTGTTCCCATACCCCTTTTACTCCATTCTACTTTTGGTGTCTATTGATTAACAGGTCAACTTCTATTGACCTTAGTTTTGTTTTGAAGTCGAATTTTGTACATTTGGGGAGTTTTGTTTTGAAGTCGAATTTGGTACATTTGGGGAAGTATCATTTGCTAAGTGTTGGGCTTCAAAGTTCCAAGTCGAAATGTTTGCACGTTTTACTCATTTGGCTACTCTGCTTAATTTGACAAGCACAAGTTAGCTATTCCTCCTTTGAGGAATATTTCGGTTTATAAACTTCTTGTCACTGATGTATGTTTCATTGTACTTAAGACAAGGTTCCGTTGAGTTACTAGTCTTTATTATAAGGATAAGAATATTTTATTCATTTTCAACTCTTCTCGAAGAATATTGTATTCATTTTCAACTCGTTTTCCAGATCCATCTGAAGAGTTATGCACTGAAGAAAGAATTCTGTACAAGTTGATATCTGGTCTTCATTCTTCTATTTCCGTCCACATAGCCTCTGATTATCTCCTTGATGAAACTACACAGACGGTACAAGTTCTGATTCATCTTTTCCTTTTATACTTATATGTATGCAGACAAGAGCCTGTTTCCATGCTTTCTGAAAGATTTAATATTGTTCTATGCCCCATCTATTTTATACCCATGGATCTTGAAAAGAAATATAAGTTGCAAACCTTCTTATGATGCCTGGAATTTGTTAGCGTATGTTACTTTCTACTATAATCTGTCAGCTGTTCATAATTTAAATAAGTTTATAGTCCATAATCTCAGCAATGAGGTACTTAAAAGAAAAATACCCCGTAACCTCATCAGAGAAAAAAATCTGGTAATCTCAGCAATGAGGTACTTTCTTAGATGCATCATGAAAATAACTATAGTCTTTTGCTAGACTTAATCATTTACTTGCCTTTACTAAATGATCTAACTTTTTTTCTTTCTAAAATTTCTGTTTCAGTGGGGTCAAAATCCCCAATTGATGTATGATCGGGTCCTAAGATACCCGGATCGTGTCAGAAACTTGTACTTCACGTATCTCTTTGTTCTCCGAGCTGTGACAAAGGTGAGTATAAGATTAAGTCCTCTGCAAAGCTTTATGTTATCTGTACTGGTAGGCATACTGAAGCATTTCCCAACAATAGGTCATTTATGGAAAATTTTGTTACTTGTGATATGGTTTATCTTGCTGAGATAATAATATCGACTCTTGTTTCAATGCATGTAGGCTGCAGATTACTTGGAACATGCTGAATATGACACAGGTAATCCTAATGAGGATCTGAAGACGCAATCCTTGGTGAGACTGCTACTCTATAATCCCAATCTTCAAGTTGCATGCCCAGTCCCATTTGATGAAGCTAAGTTGTGGAAAGGCCAAAGTGGACCTGAACTGAAGCTGAAAATACAAAAACAATTCAGAAACATTAGGTACTTATATTTTTTAGCTTAGTCTCTTATATGGTATATGTCATAAAATTATCTGTTTCTTCGAAAACAGTTGAGGAGGGCCCAATATCTTAAACTGGTATCAACTAAGTAGAGTATAAAGTTTTTCTTTTCTTTCTGTTGTTTGTTTTTTTTTTAAAATATAATTCTTTTTTAGAGCCTTATGCCATCAGAAAAATATCATTTATGTGACTGGCTTGACTTTTTCATTGTCATTGCAGCGCATTGATGGATTGTGTCGGATGTGAGAAATGTCGACTCTGGGGGAAGCTTCAGGTCCTTGGTCTTGGCACTGCACTTAAAATCCTCTTCTCCGTTGATGGTCAACAAAACGATCAAAGGGTAAGCATCACTTTAAGATAATTTTATATGGGATTCAGTTGAAAATACATGTTTCCTTCAATGATATTTAGTCTGGTCTTAAAATATTCGAATTGACCCTTTGTTTCCCCAAAGTCTGTAACATTGATTTAGATGCTTTATATAAGATGATAACATCTGAAAATAGTAGGCAACACTGACGTATCATTAGTTATCACTTATCACCTATGGACCTGTAGTAATATGATCTAATTGTGAAACGACATTCCTTTCCTTCCATTTGTTTTTCTATGGCTTATCTAATCGACCCAATTTAAGGAACTCGTAGCAAGCCATGTCAACACCATTTCCTAAATGACATGGCATGTACAAAGATTCCATCAACGGTGATTTTTGTTGGAATGGATCGTCTGCTCTTCATCTCTGTGACTTGTTAACCCCAGTTGTACCATGTAATTAAGGCCCACAGGAATTCTCATCAATTCTAAAATGGCACTGCATTTTTTCTTAATTTCTTTTTCTTAATTTCTTTTTCCAACCTATGCATGTGCATACATATGAATGTAGCTGTACTTGAGGGTCCAATGTACTTTCCATTTCATTCCAACTGAACTCTCTTGTTTTGGTCTGCAGCTGCACTTGCAACGGAATGAAGTAATTGCCTTGATAAACCTACTGAATCGACTCTCAGAATCTGTCAAGTCTGTTCATGAAATGGGACAGATTTCTCCACCCGCTGCCCCAAGTTGCCCCCTACAAAGGATGTGGGCGTCAATATCGAATACGCCTGGCACTGCCCCAAGTTGCCCCCTACAAAGGATGTCGGCATTGTTGAAAAACCTGGGTAGGCAACTTGCTGTCCTACCTTTCAGGTAAGAGGAACTACTTGGTGAGACCTGAAAACCTCAAAATAGGTTAAGAAACTGCTGTTCGGGTTTTTGAAAAATCAGACCCATGAAAAAGACAGACATGTGAGAAATATAATCATTAGAAACAATTCTGTGTACATTTTAGTACTTCATTGAATTTTGAACCACTCTTCAGATAATGAAATGAAACCTCAAATTCCATACATATATAAATGAGGGAAAACAAAGCTCCCTTGCGGTTAACAATTTTTACAAAATGCCCTACAATAACAGGGCACTTGGTGCATAAGTTGGAATCTACTACAATCCATCATGTTGATGAGATGATAAATGTTAGTATCTTTTGCTGTTTCCAAACAAACTGAGTCAGGAAGGACGCAGAAACTACGACTACGCCCCCAGAGGATGTTCTGTGCAGATTCGAGAGTATGCTCCAAACAGCATTATCAACAATGCCTAGCGGGTTTTCTTTAGCCGCTTGGGGGGCCGCATTGCATCCTTCTTCAGATCCTCTAGAGGTTTCAAGTCAATCAATGGCTGCAATCATATTTGAAAATCCACTAATAGTGAGAACAAATCAAAAGGCAATTCTCATATTCTGTAAAACTCAACCTTCAATCAAGAAATACAGGAGCAGAAATTCTTAATCACAACAGACAGCTATATGATTGCATTTTGTAAATGATCAGCCCGAATCAGACCATATACGACCACCCAGTCAGTAATTTACGAACAAAAAACGTTTTCGATTCTTCACCGAAAGATGATGAGGACTAAGCAATTTTGTCAAGGACAATAACAACCTTTGGCTTGTCGACCCTAAAAGAAATCCATCATGCCATATGAATGCGAAAATATAACCTAAGACCTACCCAACTCCAACCTCCACCTTTACGACTTTAACACATAAACCAAGAGTCTACGATATATATTTAACAACAACATTCTAAGAAAGGATATTTTTAGATATCGGTAGTTGTCCGGTCGTACCCAAACAGTAATATTCCAGAGGGAAATGCACCTAAGATCAAATATTTCGAGCCGGCTTCCGTGGAAAATTCAGACTTTCTTTTTGATGAGGAGGGGTAGATACAATTCACGACCAAGAAGTACTGGATTCTCTTTCGGATAGGCCCTGAAAGGAGAAGGAAGGCTGGAATGCCAACAGGCGTCTATTATTGAATTCACCCGACCCGATAGTACCAGAATGGGAAGGCATCACAGCAATTTTGAAATCAAAACCAACCCCAGTTTTATGAGAATACTCAGAAAGCAAGGGTACCATCTCCCTGTTCCGCATTTTCTCTTTCAGTTAGCCAAAACAACCGCCCACCCCCCATCCCCGTGTTTTTTCATACCTCTGTTTAAGTCTCTCTATGTGAGTGCGTTCATGTGTTTTATGCTAAAATTTAAGGGACCAAGATTTGGTCACATTAGTATGAGATTTGGAGACTCTGCATCTTCTTCATATTCATGGAGCGAGCCAGAAGGTGTGGGAAGTGGGAACCCCATTGTATAAACTAGGTGGGGATGGGAAATCACTTACATTCCTATCCCACATATGGTCCCTGAATGGGGATGATGCCTTTCTAAAGTGGAGGGGGTGGGGACAGAAAAACTGGCCCTGCATTGTTCGATTGCCATTCCTAGAATAACCATATAATTGCAGTATACAGATCACTGGATCAGGAGTTAAACCATACTACAAAATTAACAGATTCCGTAAAGTTGCACGTGCATATTTGGTTATCAAAGAAAGTAACAATAAATCATAAGAAATTAGAAACAAATAAAGAGGGTATAATATCTGACCTCATCTGACTTTCTTTGAAGTTCCAAAAGCTCTTGACAGTATGCAAGGCATTCTGCATGGTATGCAGCAGCTAACTCCTTTATCAAGGCCTTTCTTTTAATGATTCCAATCACTTCAAAAAAGAATATGACAATGTCTCATTATATGCTAGTGCCAACAAGGAACGAAGAATAAATCCCATTTTTGACATGATAAATGGCAAGACAAATACACATTTTATCTGCAATTTTCACAGAGGAGATACCACTTGGATTGGGGAGTGAAATGCAGCACATAATTAGACATGACAAACTAAGTAAGTAGTTGATAAAGCATGAGAAGGGCTACAGCACTATCGTGTCAGCCATTAATCAAGTGAAGTATGAAAAAGAGAAATTTCTCATGCTGTTTCTTACTTCCTACAGAGAAATGCATTACTCTAACAACCAATTAGCTACAAAGGAATGGCACTTGCCGTTTCGATATTTCAAGAAAATGAACAAGCAAACACTGCGCAATTTGAAATCCCTTGCAGCATACCATATATTTACGTACTCTAAGCCTTAGATTCCCACAATGTGATAAGTTCCCAATCACAAGCCACGAACTTAATCACATTATAGAACTTGCAAGATAACTGAATTTAACACCTTAAAACTCAACTTCGATTGTGAAATTCTACATCTTTCAATAAACCCAGATGGGAAATTCAAACTTTAACATAAAGAAAGCACCCTTGAACATAATCATAGTCGCAATTTCAAAGAAAAAAACCCAAAGAAGAAACATATCAGGAAAGAGAGAGAATTACTTCGACTGGGATCGAACACGGGAGCAGGGTCGGTTAGAGCCGGGGAGGGTTGCTCGGAGGTCGCATCAGAAGGAGGAGCTTCTTCCAGTTGTTGTTGTTCTTGTTGGTCTTCTTGTTGTGGTTGTGGTTCTTCTTCTTTTTCTTGATCCATTCGTTTCTTCCTCGGAATTCCCCGAATCCTCGACCGGCAATCACTAATCAGCGATAGGTTTTAATTAGCTCTTACCCAAGTTTATTTATCTATTTATACAACTTCTGTAATCCCTAAACAACTCGACAACGTTGGACGGTTTCCACCGTCGGCCACTTCACACCAAGAAATCAGTGTTTCGGGGAATTTTGGCTAATTTTCCTGTACTCCGCCTTTCCTAGTTCCCACTTCCCGCTGAAGTCAAAAGCTGTTTGTGTTTATTTGGGCCTATCACCTGTTCTTGACTTTCATTTAAGCCTGTGTTTATTTGGGCTTTTTGGTAGATTTTGTTGTTTGTGATTTCATGCTGACAACCTTTTTTTCACCACAAAATATATATTCATTCTTATTATAGTTTAGTGTTATTTGTAATTTTTTTTAAATTTCAAATTTAATTTTGTTAAATTGATAATTATATTAATATGAGAGTCGAATTCAAAATCAGATCGTATACGTTAAATAAGTTAAATAGAATACCAAACAGGAGTGAATTGTTCAACTAATCTCAAATTTAACTATGTAAATACATGCTCTTCAATTTGTATATATAAAATCCAGTAAAAAAATTTGTATATATAAAAAAACGGCACGTGTTATTATGAAAAAATTGACAATGGCTTTTTGGTCATTTTGAAAGCTTATAATTCAATGTAAATGGTAAAACCCTTCCTTCTCTCCCAAAAGTCTAAAACCCTCAGAGAGAGACCTAGCAAGCAACCACCATCACCGATTCACCATGAGCCTAATAGCAGGCTCATACGACAAATTCATATGGGGCTTCAAGCTCAAACCCCTAAACCCTACCCCTGATTCCCAATCCCTCACTCTAACCCCACTCTTTACCTACGCTTCCCACCTATCTCCAATCACCACAGTCGCCACAGCCGGCTCCGCCGCCGCCTCAGGTGGATCCGATGACACCATCCAGCTCTACGACATGTCCTCCGCCACCTCCATCGGCTCTCTCCTCGACCACTCCGCCACCGTCACCTGCCTTTCCTTCTTCACCCCTTCCCATCTCTCTTTTCCTCTCAACCTCATCTCCGCCGACGCCGAGGGGTCGTTTTGCATCTACGAGGCCGACCCTTTTGTCCTCCTCAAGAGCCTTAAGCCGCACAGGAAGGCCATTAACGATTTGTCCTTGCACCCTTCTGGGAAGCTAGCATTGACCGTCGGAAAAGACGAGTGCTTGGCGATGGTAAACTTGGTGAGGGGTAGGAGGAGCTTCTATTGCAGATTGGGGAAGGAGGCTAGATTGGTGACCTATGATGTTTCTGGGGATAAGTTCTATATGACCATGGAAGAGAAGGTTATGGTTCATGAGGCTGAGGATGCTCGGTTGATTTGCGAATTGGACAATTCAAAGCGGGTTCTTTGCGTCGAGCCCGGCGAGGTTCGTTTCTTGGGCATTTGGCTTTTTTTGATTTTGGATTAAATTTCTCTCCTTTTTGGTATAAAGTTGTCTCACGTTATTATTTGAGTACTTTGTGTTATGTTTATCTACTTGTAAGAATGTCAAGGTTGCCTTCATTACATATTTCTGTAATTATTTACACTCACACAAAGCTATGTGTATCTGTTCTGTTGTATATAGGATAGTTATATTGGGTTCAATCCATGAGGGGAAGACCATCCCATTAGTTCATTGTCTGAAAATTACCAGTTGATGATATAAGGAGTTGTTCCATTTGCTAAGTTTTTGGTTTTCAATTTCAGTCTACTACCAATTCCTAGTTCTCCTTTTGTTAAGATTTTTCATTCATACTATTGAACTTTGTTGAACAATTCACTACATTTTGAAGTAAATTTTGGTTATGAGCCTAGGTGCGTCAAACTTGCTGTTCAAATATCATTATGTACTTGTGTCAATTTCTATTTACTTGCTTTTATGACTTCCTTACTATTTTATGTTTGGCAGAATGGAATATTACTTACGGGTGGTGAGGATCGGAGCATTACAGCGTGGGACACAAAAAGTGCAAAGGTTGCATACCGTATTGAGGATGCACATGCTGTCCGTGTGAAAGGAATTGTATCACTTACAAGCAAAGGTGGTGCTGTAGCGGATGATGATCCACATCTTCTAGCATCTGCCTCGTCAGATGGGGTTATACGTGTTTGGGACGTACGCATGGCTGTTACGGAGAAGCCAAGTCCATTGGCCGAGGTTAATACAAATTCAAGGCTCACTTGCCTGGCTGGATCTTCTCTTAAATGTAAGATTTCTGCTTGCGTGGTTGCTTTAGTTTTTTTTTTTTTTTTTTGGATTGCATGTGTTCCCCCCTTAATGAATTATGAGTAGTCTTGTTCTAGATTTTTCTTTTCTCCCATCATTTCATTAGTTGTTGCTATAAACTTGTGTTGGCATGAATCTTCTAAGATACGATTATCATATAATTTGGGCAGTAAATATGTTTTGTCGTGCAAAATTTACACATGTAACCAGAGTGGGAATGCTTGGAGAAATTGTTTTGTTGTTGACTTGGTGGGTTTGTTAATGGTACTTAAAAGGATCTGACTATAACCAAATCTTGACATATAGTATAGTGAGTGGATACATATCTTGATGTTCCTGATGCTGCAATGTGAATATGTTATATAAATTTTTTCTGCAAATGTTGTTTCAACTGATAGTCAGTTTCACTTATCATACTTGTGTTTCAGCCTTCAAAAAACCAGAGACTGGAAAAGGCATTCAAAACGAAGGAACTGATGCAGCAACAGGAGGCGTATAAGTTATTACCAATTCGAAATTGCTGACCAAAGGAAATCGTCTTGACAGTCTTTGTAGAGGCTTTTTATGTGTGTGCCTTTTTTACCAAAGGGGCTATACTTTCCAACATATCAATTTTGTTTTAGAGCTTGTTTGTATCAAGTGTTAAAGTATTTAATTGCAGGCTTCTGTGCCGCTCTAGTAAAGATCCTTCTTGTAAACCGTAGTTTTGAGTAAATTGTATGGAAGTAAATGCAGACCTTCTTTGCAAACTTTAATTTCAAAGATAATCATTTAGCCTTTTTGAGTGAATGTGGATCTTCTTTCAAAAGTGTCAATGTGATCAAAATGCTGCTTCAAAGAACAAAATTGGCATTAATTATATGAAAGTATCCCTAACTCCCTATTATCTTTCTCTATCTCTTACATCCTTGATTTCTAGCTCCAAGTGTCTTAATGTGGCATATATGCCATCTGATCTTGGATGAGATCGATCGGCTACTCTGAACTCATGTAGGCATCCATATATCTCTACCCAGCTACAGCCAGGAGTTTTCTTCAGTCCTCTATCCCTTAAGAAGCTCCTCATCTTAGCAACTCCATCCCACTTTCCAGCTGCAGCATATATGTTGGCAAGCAAGATATAATTTCCAGCATTTTTCGGTTCCATAGTTATAAGCTTCTCAGCAGCAAACTCTGCAACCCCAGTCTCTGAATGCAACTTACAAGCACTCAACAAAGGGCCCCAAACCCTAGCATCCGGTTTGAAAGGCATAGACTTTACAAGCTCTCTGGCTTCATTGACATGCCCGGCACGCCCTAGTAGATCCACCATGCAAGCATAGTGTTCCTGGTTTGGTTGGCAACCATACTTTTCAGTCATCTCCTTGAAACACTCCTTCCCTTCTTGAACAAGACCTGCATTTACACACGCGGTCAGAACTGCAAGAAAGGTTACTTGATCTGGTTTCATGCTCGAATCCTTCATTTGGTTGTAGAACTTGAAAGAATGAGACCAGTCTCCATGCTTAGCGTATGCGCTAATCATAGAATTCCATGTGATTACATCTTTATCATTGATGTTTTCTTCATCAAAAAGCTTCCAGGCCATCTCTATGCTTCCACATTTTGCATAGCTGACTAGAAATGCCGTATTTACAGATGAAAGCGCGTTGAGGCTAAGTTTCATTGAGTAACCATGAAAGCATTTTACAGTCTCTAATGCTCCAAGATTCACACAAGCAGGCAAGATGTTGATCACTGTAATAAAATCGACACCGATTCCATCAGATTTCATCTGGGAGAAGAGAGAAAGAGCTTCAAGGGACTGATCATGGGTTGCATATCCTTTGATCATTGCACTCCATGAAACAACAGTCTTGTTAGTCACCAAGTCAAAAATCTTTCGCGCCAAATTCAGATGATCACATTCACAGTACATGTCAATAAGAGAATTGTGAATAGACACTTGATAATCCGATCCATTTCTTATCACATGAGCATGCATTTGTTTCCCCCAGTCAGTTGCTCTTAGCTGTGTAATTGAAGAAATTGCAGGGATTGCAGTAAATAAATCAGCTCGGATACCTGATCTTCCCATGTATGTTAATAGCTGAAGTGATTCCTTAGGGAGCCTATTTCTAGAATAAGCTGAAATCATTATATTCCAAACAACAGAGTCCTTGCCAGGCATTTTCTCAAACACCATTTCTGCATAGTTTAAATCACCTAACTTTGCATACATAGACAACAATGCAGTGTTTACAGACAAATCCGCATACAAATTGTTCACAAAAACCACACCATGAATAGCCTTTCCCATCTTCAATGAGTTCAAATCCACACTTGACCTCAACAAGTTAATCACAGTAACTGAATCAATCTCAAATTTCTCCATTTCTTTTCCTCTTTGTGAAGCCTCTGACATTTTATCAAACACCTCGTCTTCATTTACAAAACCACCATAGGTCCTATACATATCAACCAAAGCAGCACCCACCAAATCATATGAATCAAAACCCAATTTCACCACATGCCCATGAATCTTTTCCCCGATTCTAGCATCTGGGAAGCAAGAACAAGATCTCAAAATAAAAGGGTAAGCATTCCCATCTGAGTACATAGATTTCATGACCATTTCATTGTAAACCAAAAGGGTTCTCTCAAATTCACCAGACTCAGATAAATTTCTTAAGATTGTGTTATAAAGAAGTGAACTTGGGTCAGTGACAGAGTTGAAAACCTGTTGGGAAAGGCTGAGGACGCCAAGGTTGGCATAGCAGTCGATGAGTTTGGAAGAAAGTGTTGGGTTTTGGTGCAGGCCATGAAGGATGAACCTTGCGTGGACTTGCTGGAGCTTTCTGGGTTCGGTGCAGAGGCTCAAGAGGGAAGAGAGTGTGCTCAATGGTCTTGTTTGGGTAGCGGGAAAGTGCAGGAATTTGACAAGGAAAGAGTTGTGGAGAGCATGTCGTGACCGTTGGGAGTGAAGCATATTAAGCACAATTGACCCCAATAAACATCTTGGCCATGCGTTTATGCGAAAGTAGGGTCTTTTCTTCCAGTTGTGAGGCATGGTAGAATAAAAACCTCCTTAATAAAAATTAATTTTTTATATATAAAGGAAAAAGAAAAGGCTTACTTTTATGGTGCAGTTGAAATAGTATCAAAATGATCGGAAATTGAAATAATATAGTTTATTTTATCAAATTACGGGATTACAAAAATTGGATATCGATCATATTTTTTATAAGAGTCGAATCTAATAAATAGGAATATACTCAACCACTAATACTAGATGTTTAACGCTAGTGCATACTAGTTGTTATCAAATAATTAACTTTAAAAAACATAATATATAAGAAAAGTTGGAAACCAAAATATTGGTGTTTTGTGAGCAATAGAATTGGGAAAGGGGATTACAATATATATACATTGAATATTTACCCGAGGCCTCTCACATAACATGTGAAGAGGAATACCAATAGATCATAGCACTAAGTGACTAGTAATATTCCTCTTAATTATATTGAGTTGTCTTGAATGCAAGTCTATTGATAGTCATTTCAGAGTTGTCTGTAATTGGAGTCCGTTAATATCCACCTCATCCCCTCCCATAAAAGGTAATATCAATACTATATACAACTAAGTATATATTTTTTTAATTGACAAAAAAAAATATATATATATATATATATTTATATTAAGAAATAATTACATTATAAATATGGAATATCGATCTTACTCTTTACAAAAATCGAACCTAAAATCTCACAGAACATGTGAAAAACAATACTAAATGGCAACCAAACATAATATTCATTATAGAAAAGAAAATACCAATAGATTATAGCACTAAGTGGCTAGTAATATTCCTCTTAATTATATTGAGTTGTCTTGAATGCAAGTCTATTGATAGTCATTTCAGAGTTGTTTGTAATTGGAGTCCGTTAATATCCACCTCATCCCCTCCCATAAAAGGTAATATCAATACTATATACAACTAAATATATATTTTTTTAATTGACAAAAAAAACATATATATATTTATATTAATAAATAATTACATTATACATATGGAATATCGAATATCGATCTTACTCTTTACAAAAATCAAATCTAAAATCTCACTGATAACATGTGAAAAATGATATTAAATGGCAATCAAACATAATATTCATTATAGAAAAGAAAAAAAAGGTATCTAGTGCAATATTGGATAATAGAAATTTAAAAAAAAAAATCCTCTTTTCAAAAATAAAATCAGAGAGAGTGGACATTACAGCCCAATCGTAATAGTAAGAGAAGCAGAAGTTTCCGTTATTTGCGGCGTTGCTGTCCTTGAAAGCTAAGCATATTGGACACACACAGATGAGAAAGATTTGAGCTTTGTCTCACTGCCAAGTAATCTCTTCCCTCTTCGCTCGTTTTCCTTTCAATTCCCACTAAACCCATCACTTCACATTCCCCAGGTAATTCCAGATCTCCCTTCTCTCTGTTTCATCTTCCTTTCGATTTCCCAGTTTTTATCTCCTTTTTGTTTTTTATCTTAATTTTACTTTTCCAATTGCATTCCTCGACTGAACATGTCTTGTGTTTGGTTGCTGAGAAAATGTAGGAGAAGAAAAAGAACACAAATTGATGCATCTTTTTGTTTTTTTGGTTGTGCAGGAATCGGGGAAAACTAAAACCCTTAAACCAATTGAGCTTCTTTCTGCTATTCTGATCAGTTTGCTAACCAATTGGTTGGTTAGTGTGGTGGGCAACTTTGTTGCTTGATTAAAAACCTTTATTTAATATATACACAATTGGAAATTGAGGTTGGTTCCTGAATGGGGGCATTTAACTGAATAAAGGTTTCACTTGTGGTTAAAGTTAGTGCATTGTTGGGGTTGTATTGTTGAAGATTGGATTTGATGGAAGTGGATGGAAGTGCCTCGACAGTTGCTAGGGGTGCTCAATCAATTCCAGTTCCAATTCAAGTACAATCTAGACGACAGAAAGGTATGTTTTTCGGTCTTTCCCATTTGTAATCATCCCTTTGTCTCGTTAGATTCAGCTCTGAAACTTTGTTTAGATTCTTTTCATGCGATTCTGTATCACAGGTTGTTAAACTTGCTGTAGTTTCCACGTATATAAGCTATGGACAGTGAAAAACTGAAAACTAAGAGGAAAAATCAAATTATTCATAAAAAGAGAAAGTAACAGAAGTCTTTGTTCATGCAAACAGCCTGCATAAGACTAGATCCTGTAACTCCATGGTTCTATGTTCCACCTTCCTCAAATATTTTGGTAGTCTTCTCTAACCTCAAAATCCACAAAATGATTAAAGCCATAAATTAGCTACTACTCTTTCATACTTTTTGTACTTAAAGTTCTTGTGGCCATTCTGGAACAATAATTGATTATATGGTTAGATGTAATCAATTGATAATTTTAAGAACTTGTAAGAAGTTTCTAGAATGCAAAAACTAGGCAATTTCCGGCATGTCCTATACTAACAAAATCCTGAGACATATGCATTTGTACATATCCTGTTAGTAATCATTCCTTCGGTTCTTTTTTCATTGTCATGATGTAAGGCTGAAGATTGGATACAGTTGTGTTTATCTCTTATGTTATTTACTGTTAAGGGAAAACAATTGCTTTTATCAAATTATACTTGCAACATATAGATCTAGCAGTTCAGATGGTGAATAATCCCTAGGATGACTTTATTTCCAGAGAATTGGTTCATAAGCCAATGCGCTTAAGTAACTAGAGCTAAATCTAAGAATTTTCATCAAATTCCAACGAAAAATGGTGCAGAAATCTGTTTTGGATGTTTTTCTGGGCTACTCATTTTGATTACGTTCATCGGAGTAACCAGGTTGTATATGTATATCAAATTGGTTACAAACTTCAGGAATTAAAGGGATGAAAACTAGTGAAGGACACATTAGAATACAGTTTAAGATCAAATTGTTGTCTTGAATTTTGGAATAGGCTAACTGGAAGGCCTGAAAGTCAGGCCGTGCTTGTGCATGTGCTTTAATCATAGGTGTTACTCATCTAATTTTATGCTTGTACAATTATCTCATACCGTCTTTAACCTTTTTGACATTTGGAAGGAGCTTCACAATGAACCATTTAATAATTTTTGTTTAGCATGTTCTTAGTTAATATGAGTCTTATTTAAGAAAGAGAAGACTTTGCACTTAATTCTATTCCCGTTCTTTTTTATTTTGGGTTGGTTTATTCTTCTTGTTCATACATAATGTTATGTTTTTGCTGGTTTTGTAGCTTTTTATCAGTTTCAACAGCAAAGTCTCCCTGCTTGTAAACCTGTCCTCACACCAGCATGGGTGAGTTATTAAATATCATAAGCAACTCTTCTTTAGAATGTTGTTCATTAACTATGCGTGCTTTGTGACATTAACTATCTCTTCTGCAGGTGATTACTACATTTTTATTGGTCGGTGCCATTTTCATACCTGTTGGGCTTATAACTCTCAACGTCTCCCAGAGTGTAAATCTCATCTCTGTTGTTCAATTAGTTCTTGTTTGTAGTTGCACCCATATTTATATTGGAGCATAAATCTGAGGATAGTTATCTGTTTGATTTTGGATGCATAGGTTGTGGAAATTGTGGATCAATATGATACGGAATGTGTACCAGAGGCATTCAAGAGCAATAAGGTGGCCTATATCAAAGATAACCTAATACCTAAAAACTGTTCTCGGTACTTGAAGGTAATCTTTTTTTTTTTTTTTTTGCTCGGGGTCCTTGGCTAGACCTTTACATATTTTTACTTATATAGATAATGGCAATCATCATTACTTATTGAGCTTGAGCTGTTAATGGTGTTTTAGAGGCCAGACTGTAAAATTACACTATTACAGAATTGTAGAGGAGGAGCTAGTTGTTAGGCACTATTAAATCAAATTTAAGAAAGGAGAGAATTTGAATGCAATAAATTTCTTTATTAATAGTTACTACCCAGTGAGTCTGCAAAAAGTTTTCTAGAGCTTATTATCGAATGTCTAATGATACAAGAAACTGATGTATTTCCGTAAACTGATTTAGTTTCATTCTTCAAGTTTCTTCCGCAGACGGTGGTTAAATCTTAAAATGATGTTTCCATTGTTAGTCTTTAAACTTTGAATCCAAAATTTGGTGATCTATTGCTCTGAAAACTATTGATGGGCATGGGAAGTAATATGTTACCAACACTCAAATCTACTTTCTCATTTCGTTGACTTATACTTCTATGGTAAATACTATAGCTACTGCATGATTGTATAGCCTTTTCCTGAGCTCTAGGTACATGTCTCTCCAAATATTTTCCGTAATTTAGAGGTTCTGATTTGGTATTTTTTCTAGTTTCCTTTAAATCAAAATTTTCCATGGAGTGGTTTGTCATTGTATGCACTTTGGCTACATTTCTATACTTATTACTTTTTATCTGAAACTTATTTTGTATTGACTTGACTTTTTGTATTGGTTGTATTCAATTATGTTGCTTTTCATTTACCCTTTGTTTCTGAGTTTACAAATGTGTCTCTCTTTGAAGGTTTTCAAGCATATGAAAGCTCCAATTTATATCTACTATCAGCTCGATAACTACTATCAAAACCACCGACGGTGAGAGTTGTTTAATGCTTCTTTATTGCATTAATCTGAAACACATTTGGTTTCTGTATCACCAACAGCTGCCTTCTGTGGAATTCTTCTTGTTAAGCTAGTAGACCTTTGAATTCTTTCAAAAAACTAATGTGGGACAAGATGTAGTTGGATCTAGCTTCCCCTGAGATATATCACAATGGAGGAGAAAGTCATTTGGTTGTAAAACCATTCACCTTCCTTGATCTATACGGAGCCAAAGTACTATAGCTAATGTACAAAATGAATATTTTGATAATCTGGTGGAAATTATTCTGGAGAATTTTTCATTCAAAAGTTTACTCTCTTCAATCTGTCTGTTTGGGGTGATTTTTCAAATGGAAATTTGGAGAAGGTTAATAGTGTCTCTTTTTGTCAGGTTTTGGGAGAAATATTAAGAAATCTTAATTTGCATGTTACTGGTTTTAAAGTCAGCCTTACGGTTTGACTCCGCTGATTCCCAATTTTTCAGGTATGTCAAAAGTAGGAGTGATCAGCAGCTTTTACATGGATTGGGGTACAATGACACAAGCTCCTGTCAACCTCAGGAGTCCAACAATGGTCTTCCAACTGTTCCCTGTGGATTGATAGCATGGAGTTTGTTTAACGATACTTATACTTTTATTCGTGGAAGATCAGAATTAAAAGTCAACAGGAAGAACATAGCTTGGCAGAGTGACCGTGATCACAAATTTGGGAAGCATGTATATCCATTTAATTTCCAGAACGGGACCTTGATCGGTGGTGGGAAGCTAGATCCAAAAATTCCTCTAAGCGATCAAGAAGATCTTATTGTATGGATGCGGACAGCTGCACTCCCCAGTTTCAGAAAGCTGTATGGTAGAATTGAAGAGGATTTGGATGCAGACGATGTTCTAGTAGTCAATCTAACAAACAACTACAATACTTACAGTTTTGGTGGGAAAAAGAAGCTTATCCTTTCAACATCAAGCTGGTTAGGAGGAAAGAATGACTTCCTTGGACTTGCCTTCACTCTTGTTGGTTCAACTTCCATATTCATCTCTGTTGTGTTCTTGTTACTACATATGAAAAGTCCAAGGTAAACAAGAATCTACTAAGACTTCTGTTTCCAACTGTCAGTTTATAGTTGCCAGAGGATACAAAATTATAAATAGACGTTATATCTATTGCTTCCAAATATTACTAACTTCATTCTTGGATTTCGCTGATATCTGCTTTGTTTTCTAGAACTCTATAATCGCCAAAATTGGATTTCCTTCTCAACTTTTCCCTGCCACCGGTTATCATCCTAATTTGGTGAGTTCCTGATTCAGATTTGTTTTCATGCCTTGATTCTTTCTCCGTTTATGTCTTCTACTTCCCCGATATTTGATGGTGACTTAGTCTGCTGTATTATTTGATCTGTTTATGTTTGCAGGCCATATAGGGGAAGAACTTATCAGTGTTGGAACAAGCAAAGCATTTCCAGCAGGAGAGGTGATAATTCTTTTTGAATAGGTTGATTTAGTATAACCTCAACACATACACATGAGTTATCAAAATGTTTGAATGATATCAGAATGTACTTGGAAAACAAGAAAATTACATGTTGTGAAATATTAGACAAAGCAAAAAACAAGCATTCGAGCTAGTTACATGGTGTACATGCTACATTATTTATTCAGTCATCAATGGCTGATTTTCTCTGTATTCTTGTACCATAAGATGAAATTTGGTTTCTATTTTCACCAATCTTAATGCGAAAAATATAATTAAATAATATGCTTGTCCAATTTTCACTAGTAATTTAGATTTGATAAATTGCAGAGACCGGCACTTTGAGCTGTGTATGCTTAGAATGGGTTTAGGATTTCCTCTTTTTACCTTTTACTATCTTGGGACTCAAGTTTCCAAGTGTTTATCCTATCTAACCCAAGTACAAGTGCTGATGCCTGTTTTTTATAGAAACAAGAGGAATTAATATGATATATAAAGCAGCATTTACTACTTTAATTCTATTTTTATGGAGATTTATCGAAAAATTTAGAGTGCACTAATGAACTTTTTAAAAGCTCAATTTTAGTTTTTTTAATTATTTGGATTAAAATATCAAAATATAGTGCACCACGAATAATCACCGGGATTTATACCCTTTGTAACTTCTTACATCCCAAAAATAAAAAATAAAGTTTAATGGAGGCCACTGGTTTATGCTAGCTATTGATTGGTTTACAATCCTAACAAAGCTGCCAACGCAATTCCCTCCTTTCACTATTTTGGTACCCTAAAAACTTTGAGTCCCATATAAATGAACATGATTGAAGCCCCATTGCTTTCACAATTTGGAAGGCATTGAAGACCAATAAAGGCTCTAAACCGTTGGTTTGCTAGTTCCTTCAATCCTCATCCTAAAAATAAAACCCTGATCTTCCAAGAATTGAAGAAGAAGGAACTAGCAAGTGATCTCCAAATTGATTTTATTTGGAGATCAAGAAAATGGAGAAGGGGTTCAGAAACCTGCAAAATTGGGGAGAAGTTGCACCTGCAAACCTTTTGGTAAACCAACATAGAAAATCTTCTAGTTTTACAAAACTAGAGCCCATAATTGAAGAGGGCTCAGAAGGGAGCTTTGAAGTTGTTGTGCAAAAGGGAGTCTTCATGTATGCTCTTCCTTTGTTCCTCTCTGGGTTTATGTACATCTTGTTGTTCAAGGAATTTGTGGCTTGATAATGGTGACAACAAGGTGGCTCATCATTAATAATCAAATTCTTGTATTAGGAAGAAATTTAATTTTCTCACTAAAACAAAATTCAATGATTGCAAAAAAGAAAGATTGTTCTGAGTTGGTGGAATTAATAATGGTTTGTAGCCAACAAATTTTGTGTTAGTGCCATTATTAATTGATAATTGATTTGTCTCTCTCTCTCTCTCTCTCTCTCTTTCTCTCTCTCTCTCTCAAAAATTATAGATACCCTAAGCCAAGTTCACCCCACCCCAACAAATTTAACATGGGACATGAAAATAAACCAATATTAACTAATAAGAAGCGAATTAGAACCCACTTTTCATACAAGCTCATGAGTCGACATGACACAAGTAATCATTTTGAGAAGAAGAAAATGAAATTAGGTAATTAAATTAAGATGAAAAAGAAAGGGGTTTTTAGCTAATAATTAATATTTTCAATTAGTTATTTCTAATTTCTTTTTAAAATGACAGAAAACATACAAGAGAGAAAGGAAAAATGTGAATTAGAATTCGAGTTTACTCGAGCACTGTACAATCGCATAACTAGAACACGTGGTACATGAGAGGTATAGAAGGTTGCGTGGGAGATGTGAGAGAGCGAAAGAATGTATAATATGATCAAAATCGAAATTCTAAAAAAATTTCACAAAGGTTATTTCGTCATCTTATTCATGAACACACAATTTTTAAAATTTGAAATACTTAAAAAGAAAAACGTATTGCTCATCATAATTTAGATAATTTCGAATTCGTACTCTAATTTACGGACGTTTATTTGTTGCAACATTAGTATTGTTTTTGGGGGGACTACGTACTTAATTGTGCCCGCTTTTCATTTCCTTCATCCCATTCGTCTCTCTCATCTCAATCTTTCATCTTTTTCATACTTTCTTTCTGTCTCTCTTAAACCCTAAAAAACACTATCAATTAGTTAATTAAACAGGTCAAATATTGTTCCCAAATTTAAATAGTAAATAATACCGAAACTCTAAAAATAAAATTTCAAGAAATCTGCCAAATTAATTTTACCAATGGGAATGCTATGAACATGGTACATGCATATTGTAATAATGGACGTTGAATTTTCCAATACATGACGTGGATCCATTACTAAACCCTAATACATTCTCAGTGACGACGAACATCTACCGTCGATATATTTTCCAATCTGTATTACATGCATGTACATTTTTGTTTCCAATTTGATTGCCTAAAATTTAATAATCATTCAATCAAACTTCGTATCTGTACAACAGGAAGTAAGAAACACAAGAAACAAACACCGGAACAAGAAACAACAATGGCGCCGTCTTTGAAACCGGCGGAATTTCGATGTGAATCTTCGACCCGATTCCCGGTCCTTCTTCAACGATCGTCTCCAGATTCGGACATTTCGAGGTTTTCTGGTGCGAAATGAAAAGGGTTGGTGCAACTTCTCCCCAGTTGTTCATGTAGCTCACCTCCTTCACCATCATGATATTTAATCAATGCTCTAAATAAAAATAATATTGAGAGACAAATATCGATCTTAAGATTTTGATGAGATTTGTTGGGTTTGAAGGAATTGATTTGTGAAACTTGTTTATATACTGAAATTACTCCGAGATGATATATAGGAGGTGGTCATGGTGTAGTTTCCAAATTTGAAAAAGTCTAAGGAAGTTTCTAAATTTGGCAAAATTCGCGGGTTATAATTAAGGTTGTAAATCTCACAGAACCACATATTTGGAATAAGTTATTATTCCAGCCTTAATTATACGCCATATGCCATGAACGGGTTATAAAAAAAAATCTAATTGATATAACTTAGATTTGACAAGTGGTAGGTGCACATGAAAAATCGACGAAAATGAAATCTAGAAGACTACAAGTCAGAATGATTTTATACATATCCTAATCCTAATCCTAATCCTATCTAGAAGACTTTGAGATTAATGTAAGGATATGAATAAGTTAATTATGAATAAAACAGGATCTAATTTGTATTCGATATAGAATGGATGTGCTTAGTTTCATTATTGATTATTAAATATTTCTTATTTATATATGATATTAATTACAGCGTTATATTCTTAAAATATAACATGGGTAATTGTGTCATTTTTACAAAAAATCAAATAAATTAGTGATGACTTAATCATCCATGTGTAATTGTGTATCGATTAAATTGACAGCTTTCTATAAGCATTTATTTATATTTTTTTCCCAAAAGATCAAAAACTTTATTAATAACGAACAGAAACACCAGCATTACATGCTAAAGTATCAAACAATCAATCCGTCCTTAGTTCATCCCAACAATGATACCCACCTACCCTAGTAACATAGGCATCTATAAGATGCGCAACTTTGTTGGCCTGCCGAGATGCATACACAAACTGAACATTTCGCAATTGCAAAGCAAGTGCATGGATATCAAATAGAATACAACCCAAATCAACATCGCCCGGGACCTAACCAAGAAGAGTGTTAATAATCCCCAAAGCATATGACTCAATCACCACACGCTCATGTCCAGCCAACAAACAATGTGAAAGAGCACACCTCACCGCATCGGCTTCAGCCAACAAACTCGACTTCAGGCAAAGGTCACCTTGACCCCCAACAGACACCAGCAACCCATAACAGTCCCGAATCACCCAACCCATGCCACCACACGCAGTCAAACTACTCCAGGCACCATCACAATTAACTTTCAGGATGCCCATACCCGGTTTCTTCCATTGAAGCTCCACCTCTCGGCCAACCAAGTCCGGCGGCCTGGGCTGCGAGAACTGTCCCCCCAAGACCGGGACCCCAAGCTCACGGAATTCAACCACACAAGTGGTAAGATTGACAATGGCCTCCTCTGGTGGCACAGGAATGCCCTCAAACACCATCTGATTTCGACACTTCCAAATCCTCCATAGCCCAAAAGTAAGCGTCTGAATCAGCTCCTCGCTATGAGGTAAGAGGTGAAATTTAGCAACCAAGCGCTGCCAGATACTAGGAAAATCCTCCCCTGGTAAAACACTGACATTAAGCATAAGAGGGCTTCCAAACCAAAAGACCCTGGCAAACTGACAGTGGAAAAATAAATGGAGCTCGGTTTCCTCAGCAAGACCACAAACAGGGCAAACAGGATCCACAAACAAACGTCGGCGCAACAAATTTGACCGAACTGCAAGGATGTTATTACAAACCCTCCAAACAAACTATTTAAGTTTCGGCGGAACCTTCATAGACCATATGTGACTCCATATCGAGCCCTGAGCGGGAGAGGAACTGGGCTCCCCCTCCCCCCGTATGCCTAACTCACCGTTGCGATGCAGATACAAAGCAACACCATAAGTCGATTTCACCGAATAACAACCATCTTTGCTAAAATGCCACATCAACCGATCCCCCATGCCCCACCGCCTGAGGGGCAGCCGAAGGATCACTTGGGCCTCCTCCTTACGAAAGCACCGAAATCGTTGATTGTTTTTATATATACAGGTTACAAAAGATCCTTAATTTAATTGATTTTTTGCATGCATATATAATCCTTAAATAATATTTTGAAAAATCAACGATTCAATTATCACATTTGTATACCAAAAATTTGATGATTAGCCATAGCATCTCCACTCTAGGGTTAATAATAAACAATATGATCGACCAATAAAAAATTTATCCTGATACAGTATACGTACAAATGTAAATTCAATTTTGAGTCTAGATATGGTTGCGCAAAATTGGGTTTAACATTTTCTTTTTTCAATGTCAGGCTTTCTGTCTGCCTAATTTCTCTTCTCTTGCTCTTTTTTATTCGATTCATGGCTCACCAATCCGGTTAACTAATTGGAGAGACACAAGCCTATTTTCTGTCCTAAATATATGAGATTCGGGTCGCATCAAAAGTTAACCGTAAATAGAAATACGATAATCAGCTTCTATACAAAAATAGAAATTTTCGCAAGTCTTTATTATGTTCTGGTTATCTTAATTGGTGAGGCAAGTGTGAGAACTGATTAGATTATTTTTTTTTAACTGGTTAATTAGGATTAATTGTGACTGGATCGTATATGGTGAGTGGCATGAAAAAACAAGAATATTAGAAGAAAGAGACAGAAATTTTCAACAACAATTACATTAATTTTGTTTACATTAATAATGTGCATATATATATATATATATATATATATATTATTCAGAACTCAGAAGTGATGAGAAAACACCTCATCGATCATCAAGTAATCCTAGTCTGCGATCTATTCGACATTTTTATCCCCTTTCTTATGATCAATAACCAATCTGCCTATTCAACATGACATAAGTCACTAAAGAAAAAAATATTGGAAAGAGAAATATCACTCTTTTTGGAAGAATCTCAAAGCTCGTCAAGCTCGGGTATTCGAATGAACCTTCTTCGGCAATGGTCTCCAGTTTCGAAACATTATTCGAAGGCTTCTCGTGCGGTATGAGGAGGGCTGGTGCAACTTCACTCCAGTTGTTCATGTACCTCAGCTCCTTCTCCATCAAATAACCCATTATGTCTCAGTAAATAAATATAATTCTCAAGGTGGTAAAAATAAGTAATATATTTGAATTCTTGTAGAAATTTTATGATCATGAACAATTTGATATTGCTTTTGGGTGGAGGAGAAGGGGAGGTGAAGCATGTTTATATATATAGATGGAGTTTGTGAGCTTGTGAAGCCATGGAAGGTGCAAAAATAGGAGGGTGGGTTGGCCTTGCTACAGAAACAGCGGTGGAGATGAGGACACGTCATTTTGGGGGAAAAATGTAGGGATGGATAGAATCTAATTTTTACAGTTTTACACCGAGTGAAGCCGTGGATGGTAAAATCAATAAGGTTACAACCGGGCACAACAGCTAAGCGTGTAATTGCCAAATTTGTAAAAAAGCCGCGTGCGTTGATTTGGTTCAAAGAATTTCGGAGGGAAAAATTGTTGTGTATACCTAATATGATGCGTATCTAGATAATAATTACATAGTAATTTAAATTTGGTAAATAAGAATGTAGTTAGCCCAATAATTCTACATAGTTATTTTCTTTTTTATATATTTAATACAAACAAAAGTTTACTCTGAATTAATTTATTTTATTAATGAAATTTCGTATCTTCTTAAAAAAAAAATAATAAATTTAAAAAGGATCGGTCGGATTTTTAAACTTGAATGTAATTGCATCCACACGTCTTATCAACATTAAAGCAAAAACATTTCAAAAACTAGAGACAAGTTTAGGAGCATACGCGTGCATATGCACCGTATTCTTCCAAATGATAACTGTATTGAAATACTCCTTTAATTCCCTTTGGACCTAATTGATTGAATTTCCCTCTCCGCGCTTTATGTTAAGTAGAATATCTCTATTATAGAAAAAAAAAAAAAATATATATATATATATATAGGGGATAATATATAGGATAAACTACATAAAAATACCCAAGTTATAGGGGTTATTTCAAGTTCATACCCGAATTATGAAAATTTTCATCTATGTATCTAAACTATCAAAACAAAACGTCTAGGTACTCATCGTTAGCAATCTATTAAAAAAATCTGTTAAGTGTCCAAGTGGCACTTGTGAGACTCTTTTTTTATGTTGACATGGACTTTATATAAATAAAAATAATAATAAATTTTGAATATATTAAAACCAATTAATAAAATCTTAAATAAATAAACAAAATTAAAAAAACCAAACATAGCGGTCCCCAAATTCACGCCCAAAATCAGCCCTCAATTCATGCCCAAACCTAGCTAACGATGAACACACAATTCCCAATTCCACCTTCGCGTTTGAGTTTAATGTCTACTGAAGACAAGGCTGGCGACCGTGAGCACTGATCGACCCCACCAACGCTGTTACATCGGCGGAGGCAGAGAAAAGTGATCTTGAGGTCGTCGACCCTACCAAAAAAATGGCGATGGAGGTGGTTGCATCGAGTTGATAGAAGTCCTGAGATGGTGGGGTTTATCTTTCTCGGTAAGGATGACGGGTAGGTGGATCGTTAAATTCATTTTGATCGAAATAATTATGACCAGTAAAACCTCTTCCAGTTCCCACCCAGGAAACCATTTAGCCGCTCTGCAAGATATACTCCACCCAATGTCGTGAGGAACAAAAACATTTGGATGTTAACATTCTTCCTGGAGGTAATGGCTATTGCTAGAAAAAGAAATTGGTTGCCGATTAAACCCATTAACCAAGGCTCCTTCCAGTTGATAGCGTGGAAAAAACCCAAGAAGTGATCTACAGCGGGTCCAAGACCAGAACGTAATTCAGCTGAGAATTTATGGAGGAAATCTTGCAGTTGATCGATGTGCTGCTCCATAGCTGACTGAAGCGCGTGCGCTCCATTGCTCTACGATTCTTTTTCTTCTCTTTCTTTCTTTTTGTCTTTGCTTGTTTTTTTTCTCATCGTTAAATTCATTTGGGTTTTGATTTATTTTTTTTTATTTTTTTGTTTATTTATTTAAGATTTTATTAATTTTGTTAATATATTCAAAATTTATTATTATTTTTATCTATAGGAAGTTCATGCCAGCATAAAAAAAGATTCAACAAGTGCCACTTAGGCACTTAATAGATTTTTTTAACATCTTACTAACGGTGGGTATCTAGATGTTGTGTTTTGATAATTTGGGTACATAGATGAAAATTTTCATAGTTCGAGTATGAATTTGAAATGACCCTTATAGTTTGGGTACTTTTATGTAATTTATCGTAATATATATATATATATATATATATTATTAAAAATGAATATAAAAGCTAAAACGCGTAGGAGAAAGAGGCAAGATAGATTATAAATTAAATAATAATGCAGAAATTGAAATTTAATTAATTAGGGTTTAACAAGGAGCAACATGATGCAGCTAGCTAGCTAGCATAGCCAGTTTACAATGAACAAAAAGCTTCTAGCTAGCCAGAATGAACAAAAAGCTTCTAGTTACTAGAATGATAACTGGAAAGCAGCAAATTCCCAACATAAACCATGAAACTCAATTAAACACCTCATGGATCACAGTATTAGGAAACATATATAAACGAAATTTGATTAAGGACCTGCGCGCAGTCCAAATTAAAAATAAATATATTTTTAGTAATAATAATTTCCTACTTAAGCACAGTGTACTGGCATGCGATTGTGTGGGTGTGAGATGAAAAAGGGGTGTTCATTTGCAAGAAGCACGTCGACAAGACTGATCGATGATGCTGGCGACGAAGACGACGCTGGAGGAGCACACAACTGAAGATTCTCAACGATTGCATTATTATCGTCCTCGAGTTCTTCCTCGTGTATTGTTTCCAGAGATGCTTGAATTTGCACCCTGGCAGAGTGTTTAAGTTGAAAGCGAGAGGGTGCAATTGCAGATAATGGGGTCAATATTGATGACAAAGTTTCAGCCTTGGGAAGGCAAACAGTTACGGAGGTGATCATTGGGAGGGTTGGAGTAATCTTCGCCATTTTTTTTAATAACTAATAAGAAGTTGAGAAGGAGAGGGGAAGATTGTTACTGAGTTTAATTTGTATGTATGATCGATCGATTTATATAGGGCTTTGTGATGTACATGTGGTTGAATGAATTGGAATATTCCTTGATTCTTGTTTGATTCTGAAATGGACCTAACGGGATACGGTCTTGCTTGTTGCTGGTATGTCTTCCTCTCGTCTGGTGGGAGACCTACGAGACAATAAGAAGAACACTTGACACTGGTGGGGTGCCGGCCTAGCAGACTCCGATGCTTAAGTTAGTAAGTGAAGGGAAGATCTAGCATGAACTAGGCAGCATAGAGGCAAGGAATAGAGTTACCTTTGTGAGAGGGTTTGATTTGTATTTATAGTGGCAATGAATGTGGTGATTGAACCCTAATAGTGTGGGGTTCATGCCACCTCATGAGATGCTGCCACGTGTCCCGAGGATTCAGGATGATGAGCAGGTGGCAGTGGGCCTCCTGGTGTGTAAGGGAGTTACTATTGTCATTTGTCAGAGGGGGCCGACCAGTGGTGCCGACTGCGGGTACCGACCAGTTTGGCCCTGGGTCCTTGCAGGTTGACTTTAGGGGCAGATCTGGGAGGACTGACCGAAGCTGACCTGGTCGGTTGTCATGATGTATCGACAATTGTGGTAGTGTTGGGTCTTCCTTCTTGTGGTCGGTCGATATGGTATCAACAATTCTTAACTTTTCTTATATGATAATCGATTAAATAAAGGAACTAATTTTCACACTCTACTTTTCTCCTTATGTAGTGACAAGACCCTTCCCGAATTTCGTCTTGAAATTCGTAAAAAAAGTCATGCTCCTGTCTGACAGCCTTTAACCACAAAAGTTAATACATGGAATACCCTTAATTTTGGAAACATCAAATAAACTTTACGGGGGTTCCAACAGAACCACCTTTGTACCTGCTTGACATTCACCTACCTGTCAGACGAAGGATAGCCCAGTAGTTCACAAACTACCTCGGAGGACCTCATCCGCAATCAAACAAGATAACTGACTTGTCACCCTCGTGTGAACCGTCAACGACTCGTCAATCTGGGTCACCGCCTACACCTCCCACTGACTCTGAGTACGAAAGTACCCTTGCCAATATTCAGGCATTGGTCACACTTCGTAACCGTAAACATCGTACATAAACCGAAAGGTTCTTTGGCTATTCAATGTCAAGACTTAGTTGAATTGAGTCTTAGTACCTTACCTCGAGCCGTAACTCGATATCCCGACTTAGCCCAAGCCGTGTCTCAGTATCCCGGCTCATCCCGAGCCGTAACTCAATATTCTGGCTAATCCCGAGCCGTAACTCAATATCTCAGCTCATCTCGAGCCGTAACTCAATATACCAGCTCAGCCCGAGTCGTATGATGGAATCTTCCATAACATCATTCATCAGGGTCAAAACCCAAATCATAATCTCGGTCTGAAATCCTAAAATTATTTCATATGCCACGAGAGATGTGTAGTGAGAAGACATTCGATAAATCCCTTTAAACCTTAAGCTTAAATTTTCGAGCCTCGAAAGGTTCTAATATATAGTCCCACCACACACAATCTGTGGTATGACATAATACATAGCAATACGCATGTCTTGCAATCCCGGAAACCCAGTCCGTTCACAGTACATCCAAATGACCAACTCAAGGAAGCCCTAACCCCAAGGAACCCTTTGACATTCCAATAACCAAACTCCCTTGACCCCTCGAGCCAAAACCTGCTCTGTGGTCGTCCATATGGCGGGAATTACTCAAACGGGGCTCTAAATGGACTCCAACAGCCTAAAAACTGTCAAAGTCGGATCCGAAATGTCCTAAAACCCTAGACACGCGCCGCAGTGGGCCAGGAAACCACCCTACGCGCCACCACATGCTGGTAGAAGACCGGACCATACGCCACGCTATCCCACGTGCATCTGTACTATTCACAGCGGAATATTTCGTCGAATCTGACGGAATATCCCAACAAAATCGGAATATTCCATCCAAACTAACGGCGTTAGGGTTCCGTCATAACACTGTTACCTTTTTACGGAATATGCTAATGCCGTCAGCATATTCCGTTAAACCCTGACGGCGTCAATTGACCCAACGGTCAACTAACTGTTGATTGAACGCTTATTATGTTGCCACGTGGCTCCACGTGGTAGCTGAGTTAGCTACTGACTGGTTGCCACGTGGCACCACGTGGCTGCCCGGTGGCATGCCACGTCAGCAACTGCAGTTCGAACCAGTCATCGGAGTTCTTCGGGGAAGACGACCGGACCGCCGCCGTCGCCACTGTCTTCAGTGGCCGGAATCTGGGAATTCTCGTCAGAAAAGATGACAGGACCACCATATCAGAATCCGCCATTAACGACCGAGACTCCAAGCTCCCCTAGTTCCTCTAGCCTCCACCATTTTTCACGATCCACCCGTGCAAATTCACCTACTCCTTCCCAGGAGTCCAAATCCAAGCTTAGATTTGAGAAAACATACCTCGATCGATTGGAAAATCCATGGAAAGTTTAGGCTTCATCACTGACTATCGAACCACCGTCTTTGGTGGTGATCGAGGCTCGAACTGGCACCATATCGCTGGCGAGGTCGAGGGGATTCCATCCCTGGCCTTCGTTTGGGTCGAATTGACCCCAAAATGGGTCGATGGTGGTAGAGATGAGCGATGCTGGCACGGGGAGAGAAAGTGTTCGAGGGATGAGAGAGAGAGTCTGAGTCCGATCTTAGCAGAGTCTTCGGAGAGAGAGAGAGAAAAATATCCCCCTAATTTTTTTATTTTTTCAAAAATGACCAAACTGCCCCTGAAGCTTTTAGACCCACAACGTTCTCACCGGGTCTCCGTTTTCCACGTGCCACCTGTCTACGAACTCGTGAGTTCGAGACCTACGCAACGACCCAAGAAAAACTTCCAAAAGTACTGCCAGACAAAAAGTGACTCCCGAACCCCTCCGAAATCGAGGGTAAAATCGTCATTTCTTTAATTAAATTTTCAAATTCCTTTAATTTCTGGTCCAGGAAGTTACATGTAGTCCTTCATTTTTTTTTCTAGCTAGCCGTCAGATTGAGTAAATTAAAACAAAATTACTAGGCAAATCCAAAAAGAGGAATGTACAACGTAAAAATGGAGTGTAGAAATCAACTCCCTTTAAATAATTACCATGCAGTAATTTTGAGTACAATATGATCAATGTTTATTTTCTTTCTTTTGAGTAATTATATTACATTGGTTAGGGTTAAAGAAAATATAAATATATGTATATATATATATTCAGGCTGGTAATTGAATGTATGCATTATGCTCATATACTTTGTATGAAAAAGATGAATTTATGAATTAGCAAACTAATGACACGTTTACTTACCATGAATGAGAATAATGGGTAATGGGAGAAGTAGACAATCAAAGAAGTGGGTAATCGGAGAAATGGGTAATCATTCCTATTGAGTTGTTTACTAACTATATAAAATTATAATAGTAATGAGATTGATTTTCGTTGTTATTGTTTACTAACTCATATGAATCGGAATAAAAACTAATTTATTACTAAAACGTCCTTGCACATATATATATATATATATATTATATTTTCTTTATTATAGTTTTTTAAAATCGAGGTTGAGTCTTACATAGCCAATTAATAACAAATCCAAAATGTCATATTTTGTTGTGATTATTCACTAATAAAATATGAGAAAATATGCCCGATTGATTTTTTTTTAGCGGTATATAACTCGTTGATAAATATTGTAAATCATGTTTTTAGTTGTTGAAGGAGTTGACTCGGAAAATGATGATTTATTCACATGATTACATCATTACTAGTTAGAATTATTGTAATTAATACTTGTAAACTATGTTCTTAGGTTTTTTTTTTTTAATATGGGGTTGGGGTATTTGGAATTATTGTAGAATTGTAGGTTACTTTAGTAAATTAAAATAATGAAATGAGGTAATGAGAATCATTAACACCCCTCCCTTAGTTAATGGGATTACCTCAAAATGGGTAATGGGATTACCTATTTTGTTGGGGGTAATGATTACTTAGTTACAAGTGAACGTAAGAGAAGTAAGTAATGAGAATCAATACTATTGATTTCATTCTTATTACTGGTAAGTAAACATGTTCTAAGATTGTCGTCAGACGTTGACTGTTGTGGTGAATGCACAGTTGGCCGACATGGGATCTTAATTTAGGTAATGGTCCTGCATATATTTTGGTTAATGGTACGTTGACATTATCTTTGCCGCCCAACTTGAACTCAAGTCAGAGGTACGTGATGTTATAAACTTGATTGAGTGTCATAAATTATTAACTAAACATATAATATATTATGAGATATGTGTTATTTATTTCTTTAGATGGTCTTTTATTTGAGAATGGAGTGATTGAAACTACGATAGTTACTTCTCAATTTAAATAGATAGAATCTCGATAAACATCTTCAACGAAAAAGTGAAAGTCATACGAAATTTTACCCGGCCAAAAGATAAAATCTCACCTATCACTAGCTATTTCAACTGCCTTACATGAATTTACTTTGCCAATTTACGTGGATAGTATTTGTACATTATGTAATTATGCATTCAATTGTTTCTTTGTATGTACGTTATGAAAAGTACATGCAGTGAGAAACGATGAATATATAAGGTACTAGATAGCCTACTAGATTAGATTTAGAATGAATTTAAGGTCGATGTCCTCCCATAAATATCGACTTTTTCTTGGAAGATGGCGGAAACTTTATGAATTAAATGCAGATCTTGGAGCTACTCAATTGGGTCTCGATCAAGTCAGGTCTTTTATCCAATTAGTCTTTAGGATGGTTTCACAATTTGAGCAAGAGGGACCCCGATAGATTGTTGCCCTATTTATTGATTGGGAATGGTACGTGGTCCGTCTTCGTACGGCACACGCCTACGCAGCTACTCCAGCCATCGTCGTATAGACGGTGCAGATGATTTCATGCATATTTATCGTCGATATGGATGATATGCATGCATGCCTACTTTCATTTATTAAGCAAAATTATCCACCATTATTTAAAATATATAAAATGCATAATAATATATAGATAATACTTACATCCTACTCTGGTGGTACCTACTCGTACCATCATTTCAATTTCTCGAATTGTTTTGGTACATAAATCATAAGTTTGGAATCGTTCATTCTCTAAATAATCATTTCAAGATCATCTTCGTAAAAAATCAACAAGATTGAAGATTATTTAGTCATTCATATGTATCAAATAAATCAACAATTTTGACAATAATTAAGATCCTCGTGACAAACCGTTCATTTAAATGATAGATATGAATGACTAAATGATCGTTGATCTTTTGCGTAAATGGTCATGAAATTTAGAAATTGAACGGTTTCGGATATTATCATGGTATGTATAACGACAATTAGATAAATCGAAAGAATGGTACGAGGAAGTATCACTAGAGTGTGGTGCAAGTATTATCCATATATGACGAGAATGATAAGTGTATACTAAGTTTTTGTATCAAGTGCGTGTGATATGTCTGTTTTTATTTGTAGGAACTATGAGCATAGGCCCAAACAAATAACAAATTAAATGCTACTACATACATCACACTTGGTATAAAAATTTAATTAATAACTCTATTATTATTGTAATATGGCCTATTTTTCTCCACGTAATTTCTTTTGTTTGTCATCGTGGATCTTTCTGGCAAATTTAATGCTACGTCCAGAAAAAAAGTAAGTGGAAAGAAAGCAGAAAAAGGCTATGAATGTCTGATATGATGCAGACGAAAAAGGAAGGAGTATGGAAATTATCTAGATGGTCGTCGATGGGGATTGCGGACCATTTACACTTTTTCTCCATGTGATAGCATGACTGTTCATGCATCGGATAAGAGGGAATTCCATTAGCCTGGAAAATGGAAGAGATAAAGTATTTTGACTAAGACCAAAATCAATACGAAGACAACCTATAGCTGAATGAATGAAAATGACGATGCGCCAATTATGTATGGGCGGCCATGTGTAGGGTTTCATGTCCATTGAGAAATCGTACAAATAACACTTTTTGGCATGTGATTTGTAGGACCCCGGATAAAACTGGAACGTTGGAAAGTGATTTTCACTTTCTTCTTTTTGTTTCGTGTATCCATTTTCTCTAGGCTTAGGTTTGAGTGAGATAAAATATAACTAATAGATGGAAATGAGTTCAGAGACGCATGGAGAGAAATGAGAGTGTGAAACTCACTTCCTTAAATACATTTTTAGGCATCTTTGATTTTGCATTTCACTTGAATTGTTGGGCTAACCTAGCACTTGATTTTGGATCATGGGTTAGATGGGAAATCTAAGTCTAAACAAGTTGAGAAATCAAGCTCCAATTCTCTACAATTAAGCTCAATGATGTAGCTCATTCGAAAAGTTCATTAATTTGAAATAAATACCTTGAAATTGTGTTATGATTAGTCGTGTGTATATATATATATATATATATATATATATATACATTCATGAACGAGTGATTTTTAACTATTTGATTGGCATGAGTCATATTCATTTCACAGTTAAAATTCGTTTATGTGGTTACAATTCGTTTATGCGCACGAAATTAGCGACCTTGGAAAATTTAAGTTTATATTTATTTGTTAAATAGCTACGTAAACCTTGAATGAAATTAACGGATACAATAATCACATTCAAGAATTTGTTCACCCTAATTTCATGGCATTGTTTACTTATACTAATAATGGTATGAGAAGAAAATAAATCTTTAACAATTCATCTTAACTTTTTAATTATCATTAACATGTACGTTTATTCATTCATAAGTAACCCAAAAAAGTGGTACCAAATTTCCCCATTCGAACTTCTAATGGCTAACCCTATGATATACTCAAAATCAAACTTCATACAATTATAGACTGATAATTAATCCTTAAACTATAATTCGTACAATTTACATATAATTTGATTACCTACGTATTGATTACCAAAGTCGACATTGTCAACCTAGCAAGCACGGTACTAACAATATCACGATTGTGATATTTTCCTAACATTACATGCACTATAATAGAATTTTAGCCAGCCAAATTGGAGGACCATATTTTCCCGGCACGAAGAAATTTTCTCGAGAAAATTTTTGTCAGCATCATGTTGTCCAAATCAAACCAGACGAACTGAAACGTGGCATGGCAACTGGCTACTCCGAAGGGAAAAGTGCAAATTTGGAAGCCATCGACCCCAACAAAAACCATATCTTTAAGAGATATCTGATTTTCCACCCAAACATTGACACCTACCAATACTTGGGTCCCATGTCATCCCATCACTATTAATGCCGAAAGCAAGAGGGCGGCACTAGATTTAAAACTTTGATTTAACTTTTTTGGATTAGTACTCGTGGCCTGGTTTAAGCCTAATAAATTTCGTCTATATAAATTGTGTTCATATGCTCTCAAAAGTTCAAGCAAATCCATTTTCATTATTCTACAAGCACCATTGCGTTTCTTTTAGTTTTGGGTTTGTTCATCTCAAAAATTCTAAACTTTTCTTAGTTTGAAGCGTTTTTTTATAATCAGTGAAAATATGACGAATGCTCGTTTAGCGAAGTTCATTACGGAGGTTGCACCACCCCAAATTGTGAGTGTCATGAGGTACAGAACTTCAAAGGTGCTGGACACAATCAATGAGGAGGAGAGGGAGTATGTTCATACTACCCCAAATGAATCTCTCAGCTCTTCTTCTGTGCCCTCGTCGTCACCGTCATCGACACGGCTTAATTTTGCTGCTTCCTCCGCCAGTGGCGCTGATTCAAGGTTCTTTTTTCAAAAGGTTCGGAGGTCTTTTTCAAAGTTTGGGAATTGAAAATAATTAAGCTTTCATCTGAGGATGATGATCAACAAATAAACTGAAGGCTAGCTAGCTATAGCTATAGCGCTTTATCTTGTGGCATATGTATTTTTAAGTTATTGGAGCCGTGCTTTTGAGGCCCTGTAGCTAGCTTTGTTTATATTTGTGTCCCTTTTTCTTTTCTTATTTTGGTTTCAACTAACATGGTCATGGAGAATGAGTGAAATGACCAAATAACCAGATGAATTTATGAGAGATATTGAACAGGAAGCCAGTTCTATTAGGCGACTAATGAATATTGATCACAAAATATGCAATATATATGAGACATATGCAGGCATTATATATGTGTAAAATTTAATTAATTGCTTGTGTATAACATATCACCTACAATAAAGTTCGTAAAAACTTACCTAAATTGGGGATGCTTTGGTCACCCTTATGCATCAAATTGATTGGCCTTTTTTTTTTTTTTGTAACATATGAATGATTAAATAATTTTCAATTCGTTTGAATTGTTACGCATATAATTTTTACACGACCCTTTAGAAACCAACGGTTCCATTTATCACGTTTGAATAAGAAAATTTTGATAATCAACAATGATATAAAATCACGACATAAACTAATTAAATGAAGGAGTTTTTAGGTATGTGAATCAGTTTACCTAAGTCTTTGCATCATGTACTCACATGAATGGTTCACTTTGTACCATATTCTAATTATTCGATCAAAATACACTATAAAATATACGACTCGTCCTACTCAAGTGCTTTTTCGTTGAATATGTTAAGTTGGGGTTAAAAAGCTGGGTAAAATTGTCTTCTCTCTCTCAATAGAATCTTCTCTTCTTCTTCTTTTTCTTCTTCCTCTCTCTCTACCCTTAATTTTCATTCTTGAATGAACCCGAAAAACCCTAGATCAATGTTTCACTGGTGATCAATGTTTCACTGGTTATTAATTACCTCGTCAAATTAGCCAAATACCTTATTCAACAAAGCTTTGGTCACCCAATTTCACCTAAATCCCATAAACGCAGAAACACATATTTTCCCCAAAAATGCTCAAAATCGTAGACATTGTTCCATGAACCCATATACAACTCAAAACCCCAAAAGAAAGAAAACGGAAGTTACCAAAAGCTAACAACTTTAAGCAAAGAAATGCATGAACATACCAAGCTTCGTCAGAGGAACTACCATCACCATGCCCACATGGCAAGTCCCAGGCCACTCGCGGCTCGGTCTTCATCACCACCGCCCATGGCAAGTTCTTCTCCATTGGCTTTGACCTCGGCTGGGCGCAATCTCACGTTTGAAGGCGTCGATCTTCCTCATCTCGTCCTCCAATCTCTTAATAAAATCGTTAAGCTTGGAAAGCCGGTCGGAGACATTAGCGATCATTGAAACCTCCTTGACAAAATCAGTAATCGTTTTGGGCACAAAAGTGGGTCTAAAATCCAAGCTCAGTTCAGGAGGAACCAAACCCATTTGAATAATTAGGAGATTTAGATCTTTGGTAATTGGGTTTGTGTTGAAATTGTTGTTGTTGCTTTGTGTGTGTGTGATTTAGCAGAGAGAGAAGTGAAAACCAAGAATCAGAAATAGTGAGGATCTATTTATATAGACAGTCAATGTTTATAAATAACAGGAATCCAGTGAGTGGGAAAACAACTACAACAAATATGATCAGTTATAGCATTTCATTCTACAAGAGTGCTTTAAGAGATCACCTAAAAACGCTATAGGTTTGATACCATAAAGAAAAAACAAAACGTTATAGATATTGTTTTCTTAAACGCCGCATTTAAAGGCGGCCATTGAAAGCATCGAGAAAAAAAGGCGGATACAATCATACAAAAACGTCATAAAAATGACAAATAAATACATAAACCTAAAAATCATGTCTTCTTCTCTGATCGCATACTCTCATCCTTTTGCGGCCCCAAAGAACAGAGGCTCTTTCTCATTCTCTTCCTCTCCATAAAACTCAGATCTATGTTTTCTCTAGCGTAAGAGATTGAAGATATTGATGATGGAAACAGCTCGATCGAAGTCCTAAATTCTCAAGATTCAAATTCAGATACCTCAAATCTCCTTCTCTTTCTTCTTCTTGCTAATTGACACTACTACTACATTAAAGTCAGTTCACATCAAACGCCTAACCGCCGCTCGAATCTTATTGAGAAACTAGCAACCACATTCCAGGTTTCGCACTATCTATTTCCTCTTAATTTTCATGTATTAGAGTTTCATTTGCACGTCTTGTTCTCAGATAAACTCGACCTTGCTCGCTGCGTTTCTATTATCGGTTTTGCTCTCGGTAGTCCTCTCTGATGTACTCACAGGTCAAATTCACACCTAAACCCTAATCCTTCTT
The DNA here is from genome assembly GCA_037349345.1 of Oemleria cerasiformis. Lineage (NCBI taxonomy): Eukaryota > Viridiplantae > Streptophyta > Magnoliopsida > Rosales > Rosaceae > Oemleria > Oemleria cerasiformis. The sequence goes on along the minus strand of JAZGTL010000015.1, from coordinate 241,476 downwards.
CTGCAATTAACAAAATAGTTGTGGAACTTTTTCTAGGGTTTCGACTATGATGATTAATTAAGCGATTTAGTTTTCTTTTCTCGTTTTCAAATTGGTTTCGATTATGAATATCAATTGAGCAATTCAGTTTTCGTTTCTTGTTTTCGAATTAGTCTGGTTAATTGTGGGGCTTAGTGTCGTGTTATGATAGGAATGACGTGCAGGGGATGTATAACCTGAAGCAAATTCTAGAAAGGTAAATAAGTATCATTTTCTATTTTCTCAACTATTCATATATTTTCTGTTGGGAATGAAATTTCAGTCTCTGGAAATAGTCATACCATTTATGAAATAAAAGGCTGCCTTTGCTGTGTGGAACTGAGTGTATTTGAAATTTCAGTCAAATATAAAACGCCTAGTAACATTACGCTTTGTTCTGCAAACTAAAGAACTGTATCTTTATATTATTGTATATGTAGAAACCACAAATGTCATCAACAAGTGTAAGTTTCAAAATTGAGACAATTATTGTTACTGACTTCTCCGTCTATTTCATGTCATCAACAAGTGGAAATCAGTAAGTACTGTCTAAGGAAATAATTAAATAAGTTCATTACGTACTGTTCTGGAGCCCACTATGCTACTCAATGATATTGCATCTGTGTTATAGCATTGAACTTCAAAACTATCAAGTGCTTCATTTGGTGAAAATGGAGATTGCTGAACTTAATCTTTGGTTTGGTTAAGAGCAAGTTCAGTTTGTAGGTTGGCTGGGGTTGGGGAAGGTTTCACTGCAGACACTTGTATGATTTAATCTTGTACAGTTTTATTTCCTATGGCTGTACGAAGTAAGCTCTACTTGTTTCTCCTTTCCCAACATTCTAGCTTCCAGAATAACCATCGACTTGAAGGTCCGGAGTTGTTGGGGATTGCAAGTTATGACACAAACTGCTGGTGAGGAGGAATAAAGATGGAAGCTTGATGTGGATGTTGTTGAATTGTTTTGCAGCTTGAATAGTTATGTATCATGGATTTTGGATGATGGAATTGGAAGACGCTAGTAACAAATTAAGTTATTATATGGCATTTTATGTACGCAAGGACAAGCATGACATATTTATTATGATTATGAAGTTTTATGTTGAAAGTTTATGTACAATGGATATGAAACTTTTTGTGTTTGATTTCTGGATTGGATATGAAGTTTCATTAATATTATGAAATGAATTTATGAATTTATTTTGTGTTTGATGGTAGAAAACTATGTTAGGAAGCTCTAGAAAATCTAGAAAATCTTTGATAGCATTCTGGAACAGGAATTTGAAATGCTATGGAACAAGAATTAGAAATTTGGAAAATGTTTCATAGCATTCTAAAAATATTATGGAAAATGTTTCACAGCGTTCCAAACAAGCTATGGAAAGACAATGACAATGTTTTGGAATCGCTATAAGAAATTTTTTTATAGTACTTCAGAAACGCTATAAATAGAGACTTTCTATAGCACTTCAGAAACGCTATGGTAGAGGTACTACCTACAATAGCGTCGGCTGTTATATCATTTTCTATAACGTTATGGTAGGTTATCATAACATTTTTGGAGTGCTATCGATGTTGATTTGTGGCGTAGTATAAGAAAAATAAAAAAAATTCAAGAATGAAAATTAAGGGTAGAGCGAGAGGAAGAAAACAAAGAAGAAGAAGAAGAGAAGATTCTATTGAGGGAGAGAAGACAATTTGGGATTGAGCCCATCATCATAATCTTCTTCATCATCATAATCATCAAAATCGTCATCATCATCATAATCATCAAAATCATCGTCGTAGTCGAGAGCTTTGTCGGATTCGTAGAAAACCTCATTCTCTGGCACGCTTCTCTTCTTAGCCTTCATCGTGCTCTCAAATTCTCCTCTTAGCCTTCATCGTGCTCTCAAATTCCCAAACCGAACCGGTTCCCGATCCAGGTTCATTAGTAGACGTCTCATTTTCTCCCTCTTCCTTTCTTTGTATCGCATCATCATCTTCATCTTCGCCTTCGCATCGGTGGGGGATAGGGTATAGTTGAGCTCGTCTCGTCAACATGCATCGATAGGCGGTGGCTGTAAGGCCTGGGGTGATCGGAATTCGCTCGAGAGCTCCATGGCCGTCCCTTGATTTCGCCTCGATTCTCACTCCACGGTGGTCTGTGACGATGGTGGTTGACTGGGTTGAGTTGGTTTCGTTAAGACGAACATGAAGGTGGCGTCATTGAAGGTTGGGTCATCGGATTATCGAAGTTGGGAATGAGGGGTGATTCTCAGTGCTTGCGTGTTTGTCTCAGTGAAGAAGAAGAATCGAGAGTGAGCGTGAGGGAGAAAGAAAAAGTGAGGCGATACGGAGGGCAGAACATGTAATTTACCTTACATTTTCACCCCAACTTAACAGATTAAATGGAAAATCACTTGAGTGGGACGAGTCGTGTGTTTCAGGGTGCATTTTGAACGAATAATGAGAATAGGGTGCAAAATGAAACATTCATGCGAGTACATGATGTATTTAAGGTAAAAAGTCTTTTAAAGTGAATTAAAGCTCCATAGGTTAGCTGCTCAAGTTGTCAGAAATTGTAGGGAAATAAGTTAAAAGTTAGAATAGTTCTAGGATTTTGAATCCCTTTATTATAATTTTTTTTTAATATTATTTAGGGCCAGACAAATAAATGAGGTTGAAGCTATTTGTATTGTTTAACATAATAATTCACCAATAATAAGGTTGAAAATATATGTATCATTTAAATAATAATTCACCAACAATAAGGTTGAAAATATTTGTATAATTTAAATAATAGTTCACCAACAATAAGGTTGAAGATATTAGAGGTTGCATTACAAAAACAGCTAACCAGAATTACGTACAGGGCCAACCCTGGGGATAGCCCGCCCCCACCTCGAGAGGCCCCACAATATTTTTTTTTATACATATTTGATACCATAATTATATAATAAAGGTAATTCCTAAATAGTCACAGTTGTTGACTTGATTGAGTTGGTTGACCCTGTTTTTATCAGATGTGAGCTACCCTGTTCGATCCCCTCAGGGGATTTTTTAAAGTTATTTGTTTCTTCTTTCACCCAAAAATTCACTAACTTCATACCTTCTAATTGACATGGTTACTACTGATCATTGCTGTGTTTGGAGCACTAAAGCTAATGACTATAAGAACTACAACTAGATTGGGTGCCACCATTGTTGCAAAGAACACATAAACAAAGATATTCAATTTAACTATTTCCTCACTACCTCACTTTCAGCTCTCAAGCCTTTTATAATGTGGGTGTGGGTGTTGGATTGTGATTGTGGGTTCGATGAAGAATCCACTCATCCGAGTATCCTACCTACTTTTCACGCGTTGACATTTACAGGGTTCAACATTCCTCTATATATAAATTCAATAGATGCTAGTTGCTATAAGGCCGAAGGGCTATTTAGTTAAATTTTCATAATTAGTAGCTTTCATAATTAGAAGGGCCATCCCTGGAGGTAGCCCGACAAGGCGGCCGCATCAGGCTCCCACCTCGAGGGGCCCCGAATTTTTTTTTTTTTATATATATACTTGATATGTTAATGATATAATAAGGGTAATTCATTAATAGTCACAATTGTTGACTTGGTTGACCCTGTTTTTATTAGATGCGAGTAACCCTGTTCCCAATACCCTCAAGGGAATTTAAAGTTATTTGTTTCATTTTTTACCCAAAAAATGAAAGACACTCTTAGGAATTATTGAAAATTTGTGGGGCTGATCACCAAAAAAAAATTTGCAGGGCCTAAATTTGAAAGTTCAATTTGGACTCCCAAAATCTCAAGATCGACTTTAAGCACGAATACACTATTTTTGGCGACTTTATTTTATTAACAGTCACTTTAATATTAATGAGTATTTTAATTACAATCATTTAACTAAATTTTATTTAGCTTTCTCCAATACCTTACTTATTATCTAGAGCTAATCCTTGTTTTCAACGTTGAATCATGCTTTGGTTCATTCATCTATATAAGGAATTCCTCCTTATAACATTTTTACAAAGTATTTTCAAGCTATGAAACAAAAAATATTTAACTCCGCTTACAATTGCACTAGGAATAAATTATAATAAAAAAAAGTATTATATATTTTGAAGTGGTAAAAAAAAAAGTGAAAACCCATAATCTAATGATACAATAAAAAAGACTTGGAGAATACAACAATCTTGGTGTCATTGAAGATATATAGGAACAAATAAACAATCTTTAAATTCTATGTGCTCGTTCTTGGACCTCGAACACCCTAACCCAAATCTAATTCACTAAACGAAGAGACCGAACTAGCCGACACCTATTTTGGGCCGGATCAAAATTTTCTTTAATGGGCCGAACGGGTATAATGCTCGTAGGCCCAATATTGACTCCTATTAAAAACGTGCTATGAAAACGATTTCCGACGACGTTTAGCGCCTTGAATTACAGGGGGGCTGCAAATTGATTTTAAAATCGTCAGATACAACCTTCCTCGTAAAAAAGCGAAGAAACCAAATACAAAAATCCAAAGTCCATCTCAATCCGCACCTCCCCATCCCCCAATCATCGCCCAAAATATTCGATAATTCATTTGAAGCCTTTTAATTTATAAGCCTCCCTCCCTAGGTGACATTGTGCCATTTTTATTTTCAATTTCTCACCAAAAACAAACCCAAGCCAGGAGCCAGGAGGCAGCATAAAACCCAGAGGATCAGATCGACGTTCCTGATTCAATATCTTCCTCGAGATCTCTGCCCAATCAAACCCATTTCTTATTTCATTCCAAAACAAAAAGAGAATTTCAGTTTTTGTGTATGCATCATCGTTATCATCATCATCCTCACCGTTTTCTTTATAATTAGGGATCTGAATTGATGGGGGTCTTGTCGGATCGGGCGGTCAACGTTTCTTGGACTTTGTGTATCGGTGGTATCTTCAAAGCTTCAGCTTTCCCAGCTTGAACATCGAGTTGGGGATTGATTGGATTGGCTCGGAGGATTAGGGATTGTTTTTGTTGAATTAAGAGGAAAGGAAGATGAGAGTGACGAAGTCTCAGGTTTGGCAGCCTTGTAAGAAGAAGAGGTAGCTGGATAGAGTAATTGGTAATTGGAATTTGGAAATTGGAAAAGGAAAGCTCTAGTGAGAGAAATTGGAAGGTTTTATAGAAAGGAAGAGGTTGGAGATGGCGTCGAAGACGAGCACTGCCAGCAGGACGCGGGTCGGGAGGTACGAGCTGGGTCGGACCCTTGGGGAGGGCAATTTTGCTAAGGTCAAGTTCGCTCGCAACGTCGAGACCGGTGAGAACTTCGCCATTAAAATACTCGACAAGGAGAAGGTTCTCAAGCACAAGATGATCGGCCAGGTCAAATTTCTGATTTTTTTTATTTAATTCTCCTTTGTGTTGTCTGTTAATTGAATGATCTTCATGTTGGTTGATCCGCTGTTTGGTAGGCGAGAAAGTGGAGGAAGAATCAAGGAAAATGAATTCTTTTTATTTACTTGAGTTAATGAAAAGTAATGGAAAAAAGTCGACTTTGAAAAGTATGACGTGCACGACTAGATTGAGTTTGTCGTTTATGACCTGAATAATTTTACTGTTTGATTATAACTGCTTTGTTGACTTTGACTTTAAAGAAATTTTTGTAATTATAAAAAATAGATTACTTTCTTGACTCTGAAGAAATTTGTATAGTTATCTCCTTTGAAGGAGAAATTTATAAGTTTATAAGAAAACCAAAAAGTTCTCTATTCCTAGTTTCCAATTTATGTCAAATGTGGGGAGAAACAAACAGGAATTCGGAGAGTATTGTTTTGTTTTTCATATCATTAGTTAGGCTATCAAATTTGGAGATTATGATTTTTCTTATTACACATTTGAGTTTAAGCCCACAATTTACCTAAATAATCCTCTGTTTCTGTTCCTTAACCCTATACTGGAGCAAATAGAAAGGAAGAATGACGAATAGATGTAATGTGAGCATTTCTTCACAACTCATGTGAATGCTTTCACCAATTATGCATTTTGAGGTCCTGTAATTTTATATGATGGAAAAACCTACTAAAGAATAAATTTGCTATCAGCTTACCTTATTAGTAGATGCCAATATATTATGTACCAACTACAATGATTTTTGGAGTAGAGGTTTAGTTGAGATTAATTTGAATGGAAATAAACAAGCCAATCACGTGGTCTAACTTGCAGATATGGCTCCTCACCCTCATCTGGTTTGGGGGCACAGGCCTCATTCTGACTTAGAAAATCAAATGAATATTAATTTTCTATTTCCTCTCCTTTTGCAGATCAAACGAGAAATATCAACGATGAAATTAGTTAGACATCCAAATGTAATCCGTATGTATGAGGTGAGACTTCTCACATTGCTTTTGGATTCCGAATGTTTCTGTATGTAGTCTTAATAAACAGTTCAGAAGTTTGTTTTCTAAGATGAGGTACATCTTTGACATAGATGGTGGTCATGGCAGTTTGATTTATCTTTCCGTTCAGTTTTTTTGGGGGGGGGGGGGGGTGGGGTTGGGTGGATGGAGGAGGGGTGATTATAATACAGTGTCGACTGTCAGTATTGTTGGTACTTGGTGTGGAAGTGGGGTCATGTGGAGTTTTATACTTTGATTGATTTTAAAACTTCATCTTTATATGCTATTGCTTTTTAATTATTCACCCTCTCTTCTGTTTTCCTTTGTTACTTGCTAGTAACTTCCTTGCTGTATTTATGCTGTAGGTGATGGCTAGCAAGACGAAAATATACATCGTTTTGGAATTTGTGACAGGTGGAGAACTGTTCGACAAAATTGTAAGACGGTTCTTGCTTCAGTTGTCTTGATGGACTTTCTATTTACTTCTGATGTTACACTGTATATAATCTGAGCCTTTGTGTTATTTTCTGTTTCCAGGCAAGTAAAGGAAGATTGAAAGAAGATGAAGCAAGAAAGTACTTTCAGCAGCTTATAAATGCAGTGGATTACTGTCATAGCAGAGGTGTTTTTCATAGAGACCTAAAGGTGTGATTTCTGATTGTCCCCTTTTGATACATCCATTTAATATATAAATAGTTTGTTTATTATTATTTTTTTAAAGTAAACAGCTCAAATCTATAGTTTGTGGGAAGCTTCTTCCACAAAAAATTTGCGGTGTCAGATACTTGCACAACACTAGTGTATACTCTAGTCAGACACTTCTTTTGATCTCAGAAAAGATACACCTTCATTTCAAAGAAATGATGCTGGTCTTTGATATTTCTGTCAAGAAAACAACACAATTATTTATTTTTATAATTACCTTGATGCATATGGTTCATACAAGTATTGATGCTCAGATATAGATAAATGTCTTTGTAAATAGAAAAAAAGCAAGCAGAAAATGAAAGCATGTAATGGTATGTCCTTGTTGCCAGATTTTTGGAAGTTGACATATAGGACACCTTGTGCTTGTGTTGGCACATGATGCTCATGTCCTTGTCCTCAAATCATGGGTCCAAACTTCTGATTTTCTTAGTTAAAGAACCAGACTTGATGAGCTATCCTATAATGCAATACTAAACTGTTGTTGTAAATTACAGCCAGAGAATTTGCTGCTGGATGTTAGTGGAGTTCTTAAAGTTTCAGATTTTGGACTGAGCGCACTACCTCAGCAAGTTCGAGTGAGTATTTTGACTTCATCCCTCAAGGAAAAGTAAACCCTTTAAGTCCTTTCAACTTTTGATAGTGAGGAATGGACAGCTTCATTATAGAACTTCTTAGTCTTTGACAATACCTGTCACCGTTATAGTCATAAATACACCATGGTGAATAGTTTGAGAGCTTCATGCATTCATTTGTTATAGGATGTGTGAGTGATTGATTTTCTTTTCCCTTTGATTAGGAAGATGGATTGCTTCACACAACATGCGGGACACCAAATTATGTTGCCCCTGAGGTATATTAGCTTTTGATGAAATCAGCTATGGCTTCTTATTTTATTACCATTTTCATCTTAATGATACTCGCTTTCTAGGTGATCAACAACAAAGGGTATGATGGAGGAAAATCAGATTTATGGTCTTGTGGTGTGATTCTTTACGTCTTAATGGCTGGATATTTGCCTTTTGAAGATTCCAATCTCATGGCCTTATACAAAAAGGTGAATCTCTGTCTTTCTCTCCTATGATCCCACCTGTTACTTCTTTTTCTTTTTGCCTTTCAATTTTGGAGCGTGCAAATTATCCTATTGGCTCCATAATCTGCAAGTGAAACACATTCAAGTTTTTTTTGTGGACTGAAGTCAGAGTTTTCATGGAATTTGGATGTAATCTCTCATGCGATTGTATGTGCATTTGTACAATCTCACCTATATGTATCCAGGACTAATAAGATGATGAACAAAAAAGTACTCATATTTTTCAAACACTTTTTTTGCTTTAGCCAAGTCATAGTATGAGTTAGAGACAAAAGTAGAAAAAAAAAAGAGAGCTTCGAGTTCCACTATAACATGTTTTAACCTCGATGATAGTCCACTGTGTTATTGAAAGTTTGGGTGTCTTTGGCAAGTACTGTTGTTGGTTACTTGATGCTAATGGTGTCGACTACTTCATGTCATTATCTTTTTTTGTTCTGAGTGATAATGATCTAACTTTATTCAACCTCGCTGATTGTTGTGTGTGTTTGTACACATGTGTCGCTTTTTTCAGTATCATTGCTGGTTATTCTGTGCTCCACACTATTAACAGTTTATATTTTTGTAACAGCTTTATATAATTGCTTTTCTAAATTTTGAGGAATAACCTCATTGAGATTGGTCATATGCCAGATTAAACTCTCTTCTTCTTCCGCCCCCTCGGTCTCCTCCTCTTAATCAGGCTACTGACTTTAGTGTCCTTTATTAAAAAAGTTTGGGAAATAGTAGTATACAGTATGCTTGAGTTGGTATTATGAGAAAATAGTACAAGACAGTTTGTTTGAGTTGTGCCATTAACATCATGTTAGTTACTTGGTTCACTTGGCACTCCTCTTCGGTAGTGCACATTGATCGGTGTGTGTGATTGCCTACTTCCATATACACACTTGCCAAGTGCTTGCTTTTAAGTTATCTCATAACTATTGTGTAAAAGGTTTATTTATATAAATCGTTGTGTTCTATTACAGCTTGCATGCAATTTGATTTCAGAACTGTTTGTTTAGTTCTTATCACTAGTGCATTAACTCATGGTGACGGAGAAAAACTGAAGGCACAACCATAACATTGGTCATTCGATGGTTCTGTTTTACTTGTTTAACATCGATGGTTTTTATGTGATCACCAGATATTCAAGGCTGACTTCACATGTCCTCCATGGTTCTCCTCGAGTGCAAAGAAGCTAATTAAGAGAATCTTGGATCCTAACCCTTTGACAGTATGTCCTGGTATCCTGTCTTTCCAATATAGACATGTCTTTTTCCAGTTGGTTTCATTTGTTTTTTTCTTTCACTATTATTTATATCTTGCATTCACTATACAAAACTAATTTCATGAAACAGAGAATTACAATCGCTGAGGTCATTGAGAATGAGTGGTTTAAGAAAGGATATAAGCCACCTAGTTTTGAACAAGTTGATGTCAGTCTTGATGATGTGGATTCTATATTCAATGAATCAGGGGTAAGAGAGACATTATGTGTTGTGATTTACTTTGGGTTATGGTGCCAGGGTTTGACTTTGTACTCGATTCTTCCCAAGAACAGGATTCTCAAAATCTTGTAGTGGAGAGGCGAGAAGAACGGAATCTGGCTCCTGTCACCTTGAATGCCTTCGAGCTTATCTCTACATCTCAGGGCCTGAATCTCAATAGTCTTTTTGAGAAACAAATGGTAAGGTTAAATTTGAAAAAGAAAAAGAAAATTGAGATTCTAATTGTTATATTTCACATTGTAATTTCTTTGTTTTGCATAATTAGCAAGCCTTAATTTCTGGTTTTTTGGTTCTGTTTGCATAAAATTCAAGAAGACAGCTGACATATTGTTATATAACCAGGACCTTGTGAAAAGAGAAACAAGATTCACATCAAAACGCCCTGCTAATGAGATAATTTCTAAAATTGAAGAAGCTGCAGGACCTTTGGGTTTTGGTGTAAAGAAAAATAACTACAAGGTAAATGCTTGTGCTCTCTATCTCTCTCTCTCTCTGCAGCACCTTTGCTAACATTCTTTGAAGCTGTGGAAAATGCATCTATATGTAACACATTCCCATTTTGTTTTTATCTATCTCAGTTGAAGCTTCAAGGTGAAAAAACTGGACGTAAAGGTCATCTATCCGTTGCAACAGAGGTATGCCCCTTTCATTTTCTTTCTCTTCCGGCCTTCCACTTCTTTTACCTCAGTTACATCCCTTTTGACAAATGGGTTATAATATAACTTCCTTATCCAGATTTTTGAGGTGGCCCCTTCACTTTACATGGTTGAGCTCCGGAAGTCTGGGGGAGACACTCTGGAATTTCACAACGTACGTTATCAACATTCATGGCATCTAACAAGTATTGTGTAGTCATCTAATTGAGAGCCTATAATTAGCTCTTTACAAGTAATAGCCTCTAGCATCATTGGTGGGACGGTACCCACCTGTTATCTGTGGCTACGTTAGATTTATTGTCCATCTAGCTGCAGCTTGGGCTATGATACGATGTTTAAACTGCGAACTTTAACAGAGCATGGACTTCTAGTCCTGTACTTTTCCTTGTTGTGATTTTTTGTCCATGGATTCTCTTAAATTTACAGTTCTACAAGAACCTGTCAACAGGGCTGAAAGATGTTGTCTGGAAATCAGGGGATGAATCAAGGAAGGAAGCAGACGACGGTAAGTATCACTTCCTAGTCTTTTAGAAATTCCAGGATTGAGCATAAAATATCTTTACCCCTCAGACACTCCCTTTCTTCTGCAGGTTCTTCTGCAGGTTCTTCTGCAGGTGCAGGTGCCGGTGCTGGTGTTGTGCCGTCTAGATGATCAGCTTCCTTGACAGATTATGTTGATGGGTTTCTTCGCTATTTTCTGTTTAATATTTTCATACGTTGGGATGACTTACACCAGATGTCAGTTGTAAAATGAATATAGATATGATTGCTTGCAGCGTGCCCTTTGAGTGAATTTGTTAGATACTTGGTGCTGTTTGGGTTGGGCATTGAATTGTACTTTACTTGTTACATGTTACTTGTTTTTTCCTTTGAGAGAAAAGAAAATAAAAACGTCAAATTTGATCTCTCTCTACAAATACGAAGTGACAATATATCATCAAAATGATAATACTTGCATCTCATCCAAGTGGTACCTTCTTGTATATCTTTTCAATTTTTCTAATTGTTGTTATTTATATATCATAATCAAAGTTGTTAAATTTCTAAATTATCATTTAAAGATCATTTATATAAAAAATCAACGAAATTAGATATCATTAGTCATTCATATGTATCAACTAAATAGACGGTCAACGTAATGATCTTAATTGTTTTCAAAATCATTGATTTCTTTGATACATATGAACAGTTAAACGACCTCCAATCTTCTTGATTTTTTACGAAGATGATCTTGAAATGATGATTTAGATAATGAACGATTCCAATTATTTTATATGTATAATGATAATTAGATAAATTGATAGAATGATACGATAAGGTACCACCAGCGTAGATTGCAAGTATTGTCCTAATCAAAATGTCATATATATATATATATATATATATATATATTTATCTACCAAGTAGTTAGCAGATTAAGGAAAGAAAATGATTAAGTAATTGATGTGAACCATTTGGTAAGAGTATAAATTGAGGATTAATTTGTTTTTTAAAAGTGTTGAATTCAAGATTATAAAAACATATAAAACCTGAATCTCTACATTTGGGGTTGTGCATCTACTCACATTTTGTTACCCAAATTACTTAAAGAAACTTCCATGACTCCATCCTTAATCGGGTACAAAGCCTTAGGGAAGGCTGGATAGCCAATTTACTCCATAAACTTTTATTAATGGCTCATTTCTCCTAAGGTTATATTTCGTTCAATTTTTTGTTAAATTTGTCACATTTCAAATAATTAAATGTGTCATAGAAGGAATGACTCATATTCATAATCAACATGTAATTTTAAAAAGAAAATAATAAATAAAATATAAGTAAATATGATAACATGACTAAATTGGCTATTAATAGTAATTTCGAGAGAAAATTGACTAAAATAAAAGTTCTGAAAGTAAATTGACAAGTGGTACAATTTCAAAAAGGCCATGGACAAATTATCCTATGACATAATTGTCCAAGGGAAGAGAATTATACTACAGATTGGACATCGACTTTATTTTTTATGAAAATTGAACTCGAAATTTCTAACATAACGTGAAGAGAAGAATATTACTAGTCAATAATACTAATTGGCCAACCGGGCTAGTTTAGCCACATTGTGAGTACCAGATCCAGGAACCATGCCCGCCCAACACAGCCCGACCCAAGTAACCCGACCCACATTTTGACCACAAAAATAGTGAGAGTACCATTTACGCGCCACGCATTCTGTACTCGCTATAAAATAAGCTGCCAGTACGCACACTCTCTCCTATTCTCTGCTCTCGAACAGAAACATTTGTGCGGAAATTAACAAACATGAGAGAGGAGGTTATCAGCTCCGGAGGTACCATTGATCCTACTCCTGCTGCCAGGTACCCTATCCCCTTCCCCTGCTCTCTCCTCCCCCCCAATTCCGTGTTCTCGAAGCTTTTCTGTCTTCGTTTTCCCTCAATTTCTCTTTCTGATCTAATTAGGGTTTTGCATTTCCTTGCTGTTGGCTCCAGCTATGACTCTAGTGTGCCAATAGCTGCTGTTATTGTTAGGGTTTGGGTAATTTCTGTGTTGAATTGGTCAATTCAGGCATCTGCTTGGTTTTTTTGAAAGTTGACTGCATGAATTTGGGCTTCATTCATGTTTTTCAGCTTGATTTAGATTAAACGTCTGTTCATTCTAGGTGAAATAGCTATACTTTGCTCAATTAAAATTTCTATCTGTATTATTCTTCAATTTTAGTTAGTTATGTTTCCTTTGCTTTTGTTAGTTCGGCCGGGGCATCATCACCGACTGTTCCGGCAAATGTGGGCAGTGTAGATGGGTCTATTCACGGGCAAGGCTCCAAAGGAGCATCTATATCTTGTGTTGGTTCACAACCCCCTGTGACTTCGTTGAGCACCAGTGCTGGTGGTGGCGGTGGGGGTAGTTCAATTTTTGGATCATCAAGGCTGTCATGTAGACCTTGGGAAAGAGGGGACTTACTCCGCCGGTTGGCTACCTTTAAGCCTTCAAATTGGCTTGGGAAGCCCAAGGTTTGAACTTTAGCTGCTTTTGCCGTAAACTAAAATCTTTTAATTCCCATACCCAAAAAAATCTTTGATTTGAACATGTTAATGGTAAACTTTCCAACTCCAATACTTCCTTTGTCAAGTCATCTGGATGCATAAAGGTGTGCATGCATTCGTACATATGGACGTATTATGAAAGCGAGCATGTATACAGATATATGATCACACTTATATACATCTTTCTGTTTGTTTTCATAAATATTAATTCTAAACTGAAATAATATTTTTTTTTGCTTATAGAATTGTCATATTGAGGGCGTAATGTAAAAAGATAGCATTATATGACAATAATATTAAGTATGCAACACATTGTTTATGAGTGTCTTGGGAATATTATTTAGAACGAAGGTTTCTCTCTCAAGAGAGTACTTCAAATTCATTATTTAGTATATTTCTGCTGAAATTGATTGTACAGCACTTCATTCTCATGTTAGATGTTATGTAGAATGCATAAGAAGATTTTTGTAATTTTTTTACTAGTTTTGTTGTTCTTTTTTTTCTAGAGCTAGATCTGAACCGACGAATATTAAAATTGAAAAACCACCTTAAGGCCATAGGCACAGCTAACTCTTAGGGACTCTACATTCAATTCCAAAATCGAGCTACGGTTTTATCAATAATTGTTTATCAACAAAGAAAATGTGATGGAGAGGTTAGCATAATGAAAGTTAAAACCCTGGAAAATAAACCCCCTAATTTTCCTGAGGACATGTTCTTTTAATAATACTTTTAAACTTCATCTGAAGCAAGCAACAATATGATATTCACGGCCAACTTTTAAACCAATAACTGTAAGCAATTGCAGTTAATGCTTCCCTTTCAAAATCTCTAATTTCTTTCTTGTAACATAGTAGAGGCAGTTTCAAAGAATCTAACTTTTGTTTTTGTCATTGCTTGCAGATAATCTGTTCATTGGCATGTGCTCGTAGAGGTTGGGCGAATGTTGATGTTGATAAAATTGCATGTGAATCATGTGGTTCATCCCTGGGGTTTTCTACGGTGTCATCTTGGACTCTCGACGAAGGTTAGCTTTTGTTGTCTTAGGGGCTTTCTGGTCATGTTGGACTCCATGGTGGGGACTACAGCTTATCTTCTTTTTTTTTCGAGAAACTTTTGCTTTAGCAGCTTCTGACTGATATGAATTAGAATTTAGAAAGCATGTGCTCAGTATACTTTTTTTATATTTTATTTCTATGCTTACACAAAAAGCGCTGCAGTTCTTGTGAAATACTCAATATACCAAAATTAAACATTTAGCTAAGACTATGACTTCTTATATTGTTAGTGCATTTTATTATTTTGGTTTTAGCTTTTACGTAGTACGATATCAATATTTAGGCAATATTTGTTTGGGTTGCTAAATTAACATCTAAAAGGAGGTTTCTGTAATCCAAACTTTGGGATAGGGCATTAAATTCCTTGCTTTTGGCTTCCTTGTGACCTTGTCTAAGCATTTATAGGATGTCTCCTGTGGGACAAATGATTTTTGGTTTAGTGCTGTCTTTCCAGGAATTTTAGTTGGGTTTTCCTGTTGGAGTTATTTCCCATCATGCTCTGCATTTCTCTTTAGACTTGCTAATAAATTCTGGTTTCTTATAAATAAAATTATAATGATGCTAATCTTCAGTTTCAAAATATATTATTTGTCTTCCTCTTGGTGTTTTTAAATATAAAAATTTGAGTTATGAAGATTTCAGAAATAGCTGCATGAGTTTGTCGGTTCCTAATTTTTAATTTTGTTCTATCATTTTCATTTCAATGTGAAGTACAAACTGCGGGGGAAGCCTTTGTCAAGCAGCTGGATTCTGGTCACAAAGTTGCTTGTCCTTGGAGAGGAAACAGCTGCCCAGAAAGCCTGGTGCAATTCCCTCCAACTCCTCAGTCCGCCTTAATCGGGGGATATAAGGATAGATGTGATGGACTTTTGCAGTTCCATACTCTACCTAGGGTAGCTGCATCTGCTATTGAGCAAATGTGTATTTCTCGGGGTCCACAGGTTGATCGCTTTCTGTCCCAGTCACAGAATGTTATGGCAGGGGAAGTAGATAAGCAAGAAAATATACTAGACCTGGAAGGCTGCCGAGATGGATCAATATGTTTATATTCACGTGTAAGAGTTATTTTTGAACTGCTTCCTGGAAATGATTTATGAAATTGGTTCTGAGTGTTTGATTACCACTTAGTTATATGCTCTTCTTACCCAGTTGCTTTCCTTTATCAGGCTCAGAGGCTCATAAGTCTTTGTGGATGGGAGCCAAGATGGCTTCTAAATGTTCTAGACTGTGAAGAACATTCTGCCCAATCAGCTAGAAATGGATATTCTCTTGGGCCAACTTATGCGCAGGTCCATCTTTCGCAGGAACCTGGATCAAGCAAGAAAGGAATCTCCGCTTCTGCTAGAAAGGATACTGGAAAGAGTAAAGTGCTAGTTAGGGAATCTAGACGTGATCTCAGATTGCCTTTGTTGGATTGCAGCTTATGTGGTGCTACAGTTAGAATATTTGATTTCTTGACCGTTCCTCGACCTGCTCGATTTACTCCCAACAACATTGATATTCCTGACACAAGCAAAAAAATGGGATTGACTCGTGGCGCAAGTGCAGCCAGCGGAATTAGTGGTTGGGTTGCTACTGATGATGCAGAGAAAGAACAGACTGAAGACCGTGATGAAGTAGCAACAACAACTGAGGGGAACTTGGTCCCAAAAACAGATTTTGATTTAAATCTTACTATGGGAGGGGTTTTTACTGTTAACCGGTTTGGAAGAACAGAAATGTCCGAAAATATTCACGATGTAGATATGGGAAGGGATCTAATGATTGGGCAACCTGCAGGCAGTGAGGTTGGTGATCGTGCAGCTTCATATGAATCAAGGGGTCCTAGCTCTCGTAAGCGGAGTTTGGATAAAAGAGGAAGTTCTGTTGATAGGCCACATTTAAGGACGCAGCAGGCTGACAGTGTTGAAGGAACAGTCATTGATCGTGATGGTGATGAAGTCACAGATGGTAGACAATATTCAGCGGGCCCTTCAAAACGTGCTCGTGATTCAGATATGTTCGATACATACTGTTCATATGGGGCTGGTCCCAGTCATTCAATGGGTCTTGAAATTTATGCCGATGGAAATAGAGTTGGTTCATTTCAGCAAGGTAGTGACCAATTTGCCGGAGTCCATTCAAATAGGGATTCAGCACGAGCATCATCAGTCATTGCAATGGATACAATCGGTCATGGTACAGATGATGACTCTATGGAAAGTGTTGAAAATTACCCAGGAGATGTTGACGATGTTCATTTCCCCAATGATGCTAATTTCCCCACTTCTAGTACATATGGAAATCTGGACATGAATGATACATCGGAATTGAATTATAGTAATCAAGCTCAGCAGAGCATTGGTTTCCAACCTGTTGCTGATGTAGTTCTTGGGGAAATGGGTGTTAGCAGCACAAATGATTTCAACACAGAAACTGTGACTGCTCAGGCCCGAGATGGGATTAGTTTCGGGATTAGTGGAGGAAGTGTTGGTATGTGTGCTAGTCATGAAGCTGAGATTCACGGGGCTGATGTGTCTGTCCACAGAGCAGATAGTGTAGTTGGTGATGTGGAACCCCGAACTGAAGATGCTGAAAATCAGGGCCAGACAGGTGAATCTGCTCCAGATCCTGGACTAATGGATGAAATTGTCCCTGATGAAATAAATAGGGAAGATCCCCATGGTGATAGCCAGGAGATGCTATCTCGATCAGTAGGAAGGGCTGACAGTGGCTCAAAGATTGATGGTTCTACTAAGGCTGAATCTGTGGAGAGTGGTGAAAAGATTAGTCGAAGCTGCAAGCTCGAGAACAATGCCCGGCCTTCTCTTTCATGCAATGCTAATGTGTACTCCAATTATAGAACAACCAAGAAAGAGGTCAAAAATACTGCCAAATCTTCATTTACGAACAATTGCGTGTACCAAGAATCAGAGTATGCAGTTGCCAATGGGATAGGTAAAAATCTGTATTTGGGCTATTATGCAGCTTTTTCGTGTCTTACATTCGTGTACAAATACGAAGACAGTTTCTTTTATCCTTCATAGTGTTAGTTTTAAGGGTTGATGGTGTTTAAGATTTTAGGGCATTATCCTTAATAACCTTTTTTTACAGAAGTCGAAAAGTGATGCTTAATGCTCAAGATGCTTGTGAGCTACAGTTTGACGTTGTAAAGTTATATTATGGTTGACAGCACCGTAAAAATTATAAAACATAAAAAATAAAATCGTTTACTGAATATTTTGTGTCCATAAATTCTTATGCCTGTGCTTAGTTATATATTTAGTAAAAGATGATGAAAGTTCTACTCATTTTGTATTCGTTTATTCTTTTTTACTGGTTTTATAAACTCTATTTTGTTTATTCAGGGCCTCCAAAAGGAGAGAGCAATTATGAAGAGCCTATGGAATTTGATCCAATTGGTCATCACAACCAATTTTGCCCCTGGGTAAATGGGAATGTTGCTGCTGCTGGCGGTAGTGGTGGTGGCCCTGGTACCAGTGCCGATGCTGTTGCACTTTGTGGTTGGCAGCTGACCTTAGATGCCCTTGATGCTTTGCGTTCGCTGGGGCATTCTGCAATTCAGAACGTACAGTCTGAGTCAGCAGCATCTTTATGCAAGGTTTGTTTCTACTGCATTTATACTTTGATGTTGTAGATGTAGATCCTACATTTATACTTTGGTGCTGTACATCCTCTTATGCTACCAAGACTGCATAGGAATTGATGAATGCATAAAGAATAGCCAATACTCTTGTCTCCTTATCATTTCAACAATTTGTTTTTGTTGCACCTATATGCATTGATTGTATTTATACTTACAGGATGATCACCAAAACCCTGGCCAGAAACTCCTTCGAAACCACTCTATAAGTCGAAGCCAGGGACACTTTTGAGATAAGCAATGTTGGTACTTTAGTAACTTCCAATTACTTTGCAGGTAAATGTTTAACTAGAATGAAGCATTGTTTCTTCTCTTGAAAAGATTGATGATTCTATTTCATTAGCAAGCACCTGGTTGTATCTCTGTAAAATTGCATCAAGAAGTTAACAATTTGATGAAATGATTCTACCTACCCACCTGCATATGCACGATGACCTTTTGATTGTTTATGCTCCATGTGAATAGGGTGGGTAGGAAACTGAGTTTCCTGTTGGTGCTAACTGCTGAGTTTCATAATAGTATTCCTGTTTTGTGCAATTTAATGGTTTCTGTCCTGGTAATTGCATAATTTGATATAACATAGTAAAATTTTGTAGATCCATGGGTAGACTAGTAGGACAAAATTTTCTTCCATGGTACTTTTCATTTAATTGATACTCGTTATGCATTCTTCGTAGGATCAGAACCCTCATTCAATGTCGAAATGGAAATTGAAGAGCAAGTTTCACCAGTTGCAATCGGAGCCGCCCATATAATTCCCTCTTTACATTGGTGTAATTTATATAATTGCTGGAATCTTAGTTGCATTTTTCTTTCCCGGTATGAATCTTAGATGCATGTTCATGCACAAGCTTAACTTCGTCGATGTATTTTGTTTTTTTTTTACAGAAATATTTTGTGTACTATTAATATATAAATCAGTGATGTGATGGATTAATCTGAGCGAACATTTTTGAACAATTGTAATCCCTTGAACTCTCTTTCATGTCACTTAGACTGCAAATCATGGTGACCTGTGAAGAACAAATGGGTTTCTGCTAAATTGACTAAATTTTTTTTTACCTCTTTTTCCCTAATGTATTATGTAAGTTCAAATCTAGTACTCTTTTATTGTTACACAAAGGCATTTAGTCGATGTCCAATCAAAGCAATTTACTGAGAATTGTAAAATCCAAACTCCCAGCCTTGTTTCCATGGCATGCAGTTGTGGCTTGTGAGAGGGAAAGGCAGCAGAAATTGTTCTGGTGTGGATTTAATCCAAAACAATCTGAGAAATCCAGCCTCAACCAATCAGATTCAACCAAATTGCCAGGTGTGAGACACTTGTCCCCTACCAATAAAAACCACTCAGATGATGATATTTCCAACAGAACCAATCTTACTCCTCTTCCCAAAAAAAACCATGCCATTAACAGCAGCTTTGCAGTCATCATCTCTCTGCCTGTCTTCTCACAATCCATCATCATCTTCTTCTTCCAATTCCCAGCCTTCAAACTCAAACACCAATTTGGCTTCAAAACCCAAAAGCCTTCTCCAACAGCATCCCCTCTACACACCCACCCACACCAAACTCTCCCTCCAATTCAAGGAAAAAATCCTCTGCCTTGAAATCATGGGAGTTGATGCAGGCAAGGCACTCTCCCAAAACCCTAATCTCCACGGCGCGTCCCTCGACTCCATCCACTCCATTATCTCCTTCCTCCAATCCAAAGGCATCCAGCAAAAGGACTTGGCCAAAATCTTTGGCATGTGCCCCAGCATTCTCACCTCCAACATCAAAACAGAACTCAACCCAGTTTTCAACTTCCTCTCAGAAGAGCTCAAAGTCCCAGAACAAAGCTTCAGAAAGGTGATCAACAAGTGCCCAAGATTGCTTGCTTGCAGTGTGAGAGAGCAGCTGAAGCCAGCCCTTTTGTATCTTCAGAGACTTGGGTTGAAAGACCTAAATGCCCTGGCCTACAATGACTCAGTGCTCCTGGTTTCAAGTGTGGAGAAGACATTGATCCCAAAGCTGGAGTATTTGGAGAGTTTAGGGTTTTCAAGGGGTGAGACTGTGGGGATGGTGCTGAGGTGCCCTGGGTTGCTCACCTTCAGCATTGACAACAATTTCAAGCCCAAGTTTGAGTATTTTTCAGTGGAGATGGGAAAAAGTTTGGAGGATTTGAAGCAGTTTCCACAGTATTTTGCATTTAGTTTGGAGAAGAGGATAAAGCCAAGGCATTTGGAGGTTGTGGGGATTGGAGTGCAACTGCCTTTGCCTATGATGCTTAAAACCACTGATGATGAGTTTAGGGAGTTGATCACCCAATTAGCTCATTAATTCATTGGGGATCTCTTTATTTTGCAATGTCTTTTTATTTTTAATTTTTTAATTTTACATGGTCATATCAATATCATCATCATTTTCATGCATATACAGTTTATGACAAATGTATATTATTGGTGTTGTATCCTGTAGCATATATCAGCTGCAAATAAAAAGTTATTATTGAGGTGTACGAAGGATTTGGTATATGATACAAAGGATTTTTATTATTAATAAAAGGAAGATTCAAACTTGGAAGCTTTGGACTAAAGAGGTGTTTAGTCTATATATCAAAAGCAATGTCCAGCCTTAAAATATTTGTTTTATGGTCCATCATTTGACTATTCTTACCGTTTTCTTTTTTTGATATCGTACGATGAATTTGAATTAAGTAAAAAGTGAATCGTAATTTAGATACCGAATTTAATTTTTTATTTATATTTCTCCTATCCAATGATATTGAGGTTGGATATCTCTATTATTGTAAAATCAGGAGTGTCAAAAGGCTTCACCAAATTTTTTTGAGCAAAATACCCTTATTTAATAAAAATTCTAAAAAAAGATGATTTAAAAAAATATGAACAAAATAATAAAATCAGATATTAATTAAAATTTTAAATAATTAATATTTAAGTGGAGGAAGTAGGTAGTTACTCTATTACAACCCGTTCCGGAATATGAAATGGAAGTTAAAAATGTAAATTTGGAATCCGGTAAGTGTTGGGTTGAACTAAAAGAAATTTTGGACCGTCCGTGAAGGCCCAATGCGTTGTGGGCCGAAATTGAAAACTTGGGTCATAAAACGATCATTCTACCCCTATTTTACCGATGGGCCTGACATTGTGGAACACGATATGTTAGGGTTGGAAATTCCATAAATAGTAAAATACTCCGAAATGAGTATAAACTATCATGATAATAGAATATCTCGAGGGTTGATTCCAAGATGCTATTCATGATATCGTACCATAACCTAATGGTAGATATCGCCGCGAAACGAAGGATACGACGATTAAGATAACCGTGGTAGAGTGACACGTAATTGAGGTGCTATCGCCGAGGAGTCATGTCGGCTTAGCACACGAGTCAACATGGGTATACTATTGTCGAGGAATCATGATGGCGTAGCATACGAGTCAGTATGATAGTACTACGGTCAGGGCTTGTCGGCCTAGTACATGAGTCATGTGCCGGTGTCCTATGTTAGTGTTGAGTCGTATGTTTATGTCGAGTCATGATATGTCCATATAGTGGTCGTTGGTGTCGTACATGTTTGTAGGCCATAGACCAATGATCGTTCACATGCGCTCGCTCTATACTAGTTAAACAGCGACAATCCTGTCCTTGAGCTCTTATGAGTCTATGTGGTCCCAAAACTCCTAGGGGGACTCGTGGTGATGGTGCTTGCACCCAGTCCTTTACGCGGTCGTGGTACGAGCGAAGACACCCAGTCCTGTCATGTGCGCGTGACTTGCGCGACTACAGTGCCATTGGGATACCTATTATGATGATTGAGTCATGATGCCAGCCTAGGGTTATGCCGACTGATGATATGATATGATAGCCGAGGATTATGCAGGCTTATGAGTTATGCCAGCCGAGGGTTATGTCGGCTAATGATATGATATGCCAGTCAAGGGATATGCCGACTGATGTGATATGATTACCAAGGATACATGTCGGCTTATGTGTATACCAGCCAAGGGTTATGTCGGTTAATGATATGATATGTCAGTCGAGGGATATGCCGACTGATGTGACATGATATCCGAGTGTTATGCTGACTTATGTGTTATGCTAGCTGTGGGTTATGCCGGTTGAGGATATGATATGATAGCCGAGGATCCATGCCGGCGTATGTGACGTGATAACCAAGGATATTGCCAGCTCTGATGTGAATTGACGACGATTGTCACGGGCTTAGTCAACCTATGAAAATGCTCGTTATCGTGGTCAATGGGTTTGGTGTGGGCGGTAATCCGAGTAGACGAGTTATATCTTAGTTAGGCATGACTGCCATCCATGGAAGGGATTCCATGATATCAGTGTGCTAGTCACTGATGTATTACTTCTGAAATAGAAAGGTCGAAGATGACTTTAGCCTATATGACTTCATTTATGATCATCATGATAAACCCTGAGCTTCGTTGAGACAGAGTTTGTTTATTGGCTTTCGTTACCGGAACTTAGTGTCCAGGTGTCAGTCAGCACCCGAGATTGCCGGTATCTAGATGTATATTCGGGGTGGGGTGTAATATACTCCCCTCTCACATTCATTTTTATTTTTATTTTACATTTTTGGATTTTTTTTCATTTCTCTTTATTTTTAATCAAATATAAATAATGAGGGTACAATAGTAATCTCACCTTTTGATGGTTAACTCACACTTCCCACTAATTCTTGTTTTTTTTTTATCTTATTATAAAGGGAAGATGGCGGTTTGGTGAAGCCTTTTTCTTTCCGTATATACCCTACATTTAAGGATATAAAAATGTTAATCAAATATAAATAATAAGGGTACAATAGTAATCCCACCTTTTGGTGTTTTACTCACACTTTCCACTAATTCATGTTATCTCTATTATTATAAAGTTAGGAGGGTCAAAAGGCTTCACCAACTTTTTTGACAAAAAGACCCTTCCACTAATTACCTTTAAACAAATAAATCATTTAATAAAAAAGAATAAAATAGTAAAATCAAATATTGAATTTATAAATTATTAAATATTAATGGTTAATGAGAGAAGTGAATGGGTAGTGGACTCAGGTAGTTATTCCTCTCATTTTCATATATATTTTTTAATTAAAAGTTTATTTTATTTTATTTTAATTTTTTCTAATAAAATAAAAAATAAATTAACACACACTTAGCGGGTGCTAGAAGGCTAGTAAATATATATATATATATATATATGTATATATATATATATTGGATATCAAATTATTTTTTTACTAGAGTCGAACCTAAGAAGCGAGCCCTCTCATTATACAATGATAAACAATATAATCATATCGTACCATTAACGACAATTTAACATTTATGTTGTCGAATTTGAGGCTTTTAATTCATAAAATATGAAAGTGTACTATTAAATTATAGTGCTACCATACAGTTGAAGTATATTTATAACCTTTGCCTTGAGTGTACTAGTCTTCTAGCACCTGCTACGCGTGTGTTAATTTATTTTTTATATTTATTAGAAAAAATTAAAATAAAATAAACTTTTAATTAAAAAATATATATGAAAATTAGATGAATAACTACATGAGCCCACTACCCATTCACTTATCCCATTAAACATTAATATTTAATAATTTATAAATTTAATATTTGATTTTATTATTTTATTCTTATTTATTAAATAATTATTTGTTTAAAGATAATTAGTCGAAGGGTCTTTTTGTCAAAAAAATTAATGAAGCCTTTTGACTCTCCTAATCTTATAATAATAGAGATAACATGAATTAGTGGAAAGTGTGAGTTAACCACCAAAAAGTGGGATTACTATTGTACCCTCATTATTTATATTTGATTAACATTTTTATATCCTTTAATGTAGGGTATATACGGAAACAAAAAGCTTCACCAATCTGCCATTTCCCTTTATAATAAGATAAAAAAAATATGAATTAGTGGGAAGTGTGAGTTAACCATCAAAATGTGAGATTACTATTGTATCCTCATTATTTATATTTGATTAAAAATAAAGAGAAATAAAAAAAAATCCAAAAATGTAAAATAAAAATAAAAATGAATGTGAAAGGGTAGTAACTACCCACTTCCTCCACTTAAATATTAATTATTTAAAATTTTAATTAATATCTGATTTTATTATTTTGTTTATATTTTTAAAATTATATATTTTTAGAACTTTTATTAAATAAGAATATTTTGATCAAAATTTTTTGATGAATCCTTTTGACCCTCCTAATTTTATAATAATAGGGATAAAATCCTTCCAAAAATGCATTAGCACTTGAAGCTTGGAGAAAGCTAATTATATAACTAACCCCTAATAGAAAATCGAAAGCTAAAGTGCGCGTTTTATTGCACTAGAATTTTGGCCGTCGTCAATTTGTGATTGCTTAGAGCACATGGCTGTGGCGCTTACACATAACCTCAAGTCGGTTCCTTCTTCCACTTTGACCGTCCGCTCTCTCCAACCCCCAAAACCCCTCAAAACAATCACTCTGTGAGACCCCATTCCTCTCCCTTCTCCCAAAGTTAGTGTCTTTGAATCGTATTTATTCTCTATTGAGAGATAAACATGTTATTTTCTCGGGGGTTTTCTCGGATACGACGAGGCAGCTTCAATGGGGTGTTTCGGTGCTTGGTCTCTAATCGTCGCAACCCACAACCATTCGTTGCCTCCAACACTACTTGTTCTCAGTCTCTGAGTGATTCGACCCAGAAGGTAATTTGGCTCCATGAAGCTTGGATTGATTGTTGAAGCGCTGTTTTATAAATTCCATTGCTTTAATAAGTGTGTTAGTAGATTTTGGGTTGCAGAGAGTTCGTTTCTTGGGGATTGCCACCTATTTTTCATGGCTCCAGGCATCAAATTCATCATCAAAGCAGCTCCATAGTTGAGGTAAGGCGTTGGGCGTTTGTATTTTTATTTTTATTGAGTTTATGCTTGAGTATTCCTACATAACCATTTGGAAATCTGAAAATTTTGAGTACCCAAGAGTTCAAAAGACATTTTTTTAATTTAATTTTTATTTATCTTGGTTGATTGTGCAAAATTTTAAGTATTTAGATTATGTGATCAGCCTCTGTATGGTAATGTGTGGATGTAGTGCTGTTTGTGGTACAATTGCAAGTAGTTTAACTTGTTGAGGTAAAAAATGAATAATCTTTTTTGTTGTAAAAGGCGTTTTGTTTTCCCAGCCTACTAAGATGCTGAGATACTGCTTTACAGGAACCACTTGACCCATTCTCGCTTGTTTCCGATGAGCTATCACTTATTGCTGACAGATTGCGGGCGATGGTAGTTGCTGAGGTATATGCAATTTCTGTCTCCTTGGCTTCTCACAAGTAACTGATACTCTGTAAAACTAAGATTTAAAGTTATATCATTTGATCTTAAATCAGATTGGATCATTTTCCCAGGTCCCTAAGCTTGCCTCTGCTGCTGAGTACTTCTTTAAGATGGGCATCGAAGGCAAGAGGTTTCGTCCCACGGTAATAGCACTAGTACTAATTCATTATTCGAGTTTATCTGTTTCATAGAATATCAAGATTTTCTATACAGGACTTATGAAGTTTTGTTATTATTCAACAATTTGTTTATGTTTCTAAGTTCAATCTTTGCGTCCCCTGTGAGTTGTTAGGAGAGTGGTGTAAAATGGATATATGTTACTCATTCGTTTGTAATGTGTATGCGATGCCTTAGTTTTTATGTAATACTACAAAAAATCTCTTAAAACTCTCAAGTAAATTGCTGTATCTAGCCATAAGTGATTCGAGGCTCACACCTGAAGTTAAAGGTTATCACTTACTTACCGTAGGCCATTAAACTTCTCTCCAACGTACAGAAGTGTTCAAATTCTCCTTGTGGGTCATTTTATTTTAATTTTTAAAATTTTAGAGTTACTTAACTGCTCACAAAAAAGAGTTACTTTACTTGAACACTAGCCTGAAACTTTATGCATTAGTTACTACTCATCTGTTTTCAGTTAGTTGTTCTAGTTTTGAGATTATAGCTTAGGTCCCTGATTATTAACATGCAAACACTTCATCCCTACCTTAGATTTTCTAGAATTATGATTTCCTTAAAGTTCAAAAGTTACTTAGTAAGGTTACACTATATGCAGGTCCTATTGCTGATGTCAACAGCTTTGAACGTCACTGTACCCGAACCTTCTTCACGGTTGCGGGAGGCTTTGTCCACAGAACTACGTGCAAGACAGCAATGTATAGCAGAAGTCACAGAGATGATTCATGTTAGTTATATGTTTGCTAATGATATTTTTACCCTTGCTAATGTGTTACGTGCTAGTAGAATATTATCTTTTTTAATGTACTAATAACATTTATTGTCTATGGGAAATCACTGGATCAATTCATTCATGTATTTCCACTGTTTTCCAATGGCTTGTTCTAAGCCAATGTTAGTGTTCCACCAGAAAAAGAATAAGCTCCCCTCACCCTACCCCATCCGATCCCAAAAGTAGTGCTATAAGGAAAATTTATCACCTTTTCTTTTCACCCTTACACTTCAATTTGTCACAATTAGTAAGAATGGAATCTATATTATAATGCTTCATGAGTAAGTTGTTGATAATGAGGATACTCACAACTTGAAGCCTCAAAAAGCTTATGTTCAATATTTTCATTTTTCAGGTGGCAAGCCTTCTACACGATGATGTATTGGATGATGCAGAAACAAGACGCGGTGTTAGTTCATTAAATACTGTAATGGGAAATAAGGTGTGCTTTAGGTTCCCTTAAATTGATGATTTTTTTTTGTGCTTATAAGAGCATCATTTATTGTAATGCTTCTCTTCTTCTCTCTTAACTGTTCAAAAGTTTCCTATATTCAGAAGTATAGTGATAATAGTGTTTATTTGTGTCATGCAGAGTTTATAGTTTTATAATTATATTATGCATATAATACTATACACATAAACATATGGTATTTAATAAGGCACATATCATGCTCTAGCTGGTCGGTGAAAATTCAACCATTCATTTGATAAAGGCTTAGAACATGTAAGTTATGGTATTTTCCTTATTAACCGGTACAACATAGCATGCTCCTTCATGATTTTGATAAATACCTCCTATGTCTTCGTCTTGCCCTTAGACTGCTGATTAACTGATATTTCTATTTTTATTAGAGTTTAGTTTGATGCCTAGACGGGATAGAGAAAGGGTATTGGCCTATTCATGTGCTGCTCCATGACATTCTAATATTCTATGTTAGATTGAGTGCTATACTATATCAAAATTTTATTAACTCGTTCTTATTAAAGACTGTTCTGAAAAAATACAGAGTTGTGTAAGGGTTTTGCATGTTATGATAGTTGCATTTGTTTCCATCATTGAATGCAGTTAGCCGTTTTAGCAGGGGACTTTCTGCTTTCGAGAGCTTGTGTTGCACTGGCCTCTCTAAGAAACACAGAGGTACGCATGTATTAATATGCACTAATGAATTGGATGAGCAATGACACACGGGACTTCATGGACTCTCTTTTCATCTTGTTTCTTGTATTTGGGATGTGGAGAACTTGGCAGAAAGAATTCCAATTTTTTTATGTTTTGTGTTGGTACCCCATTCTTAGAGCAGTTGTATTCATCCCCATGTCATAAAGAATGTTAAATAAATTTAAGAAATAATCTTGATTCTTATTAAGCTATAACTGGAAAGTTTTCGGGTGATGTCACCTCGGGGAAGGGGGGAGGATGGGGCCTAATTCGAAGTGGTATTTTGCCAGGGTCCATAGTAGCCTGAAAGCCTCAATGTAAATGTATTTTACTTGCACATTTGAATGTAACTCATCATGTAGGTACTATTTCTTTTTATTTTGGATAAAAATTAGTCAAGAATAATGTATGGTAAAGCCTTTTCAACTATTGAAATATTGTTCAATCAAATTTGCCAGCTCCTTACCTTGTCAAGCAAGCTGGTTACTTTTGTTTTTGCCTTCTCCCTTCTTGTGAACATTTACTCGCATGTCATAAACAACTGAATCAATATCTTCATCATGTAAACACGACAACCTTCATCATTGTCAATCCACCTGTGAAACATGTAGGTGATTTGTCTGAAATTTGAGCAAGTCGGACATTTAACCCATATCTTTTCATTATTACATTCCCAATTATCACACACAAGGACCCCTGCGTTCACTCTAGTTGTTTTAACTTTTAACATATTATGTGCATTTGTAGGTTGTATCCTTACTGTCTACGGTTCTTGAGCATCTTGTGACAGGTGAAACCATGCAAATGAGTACAACATCTGATCAACGTTGTAGGTACACTGCTTTGCTGTTTCTGCCATATATGCATTTTATTTTCTTTTTGCTATTTTCTTGATACTTGATGCTGGTTGATGTTTAGACCATATAAGAATCAACTTCTTGATCTTTGTTCCTTATAACTGTTAGTTACAATCTTATTTCAGCCTTTGAAGTTAGTTTACTTAGCTATCAATGTAGCTCTATAGGTGTAGCATCATAAAGTTGTTGACAGATATGATTACATGATGAAGACAATGAAAAAAGGAGGGCTGGTGTGAACCGTGTTATGATTACATGTTGCTTGAATTTTGCTGCAACAGCTATAAGTTAGGACTTTGGTGGAGGACCATTCAGTGATGTAGGAAATGTGGGCTTTATGACTTTAATTGTGTAAGAAAAAGGTAGAGAATTAGGGTTTAAGAGAAGAAAGAAACAAGTTGGGGGCTGTCGCAACTTAGAACAAAGTGTGTTGTAGAGAAAGAGAGCTGAAAAGTGAAACAATCCAGGCATATTCAATCTCCCATTTTCTGTTGATGTCTTGATTTGAGTTTCCTTAAGGTTTAAATTCTGATTATTATGATCCGCTGCAGCATGGAATATTATATACAAAAGACGTATTACAAGACTGCATCATTGATTTCAAACAGCTGCAAGGCAATTGCCATTCTTGCTGGGCATACAGCAGAAGTTGCAATGTCGGCTTATGACTATGGAAAAAATTTGGTTTGTGAACACTCTTACAACTTTATTCTCCAATTATCTTCTTGAGCAAGCTTAGTTCTAAGATCTTTTACGAGTTTAATAGTCTTTTACGAGTGTAATAGTCATGTCCTTCAAACAGAAGCATGTATGTCGAAATAATAGTAATAATGATAAATAATTGGACGAAATTTCCCTTCTGGAGCTCAAACAGTGGATATTTTCTTATTTTTCTTATACATGTATGATGTATGCACATAGTTCATACGGATAATGACCATGAGGAATTTATGGATGGATGGTCGATGTTTGTTATTTTGTGTGTATATAGATCAAGCTGACTAGTTTTTTCTTCTCAGGGATTGGCATATCAATTGATAGATGATGTTCTTGATTTCACGGGGACATCAGCTTCTCTTGGAAAGGGTTCGTTGTCTGACATCCGTCATGTAAGTGCTGGTTGGTATGTTATAGAATACCTCATGGCCACATGTGTTGAGTTGTATTGGATTGGATTGGATTGGATAACTTCCAAATTCATTGTATTTAGAATGTCACAATGGATGCGGTTTCATAGTAGGAGGATTGGATAGGATTAGACATAGGTACCTATTCTAATCCTACTATTTTAAGTAGATTGGATTGGATAAGTTTTCTTCTATGTCTACTTGCTCTAATCGCCTTACCATGACAACACGTCCATTTTTACATTCACAATACATTGAATTTAATGAGTTATCTAATCTAATCCAATCCCACTCACCAAACAAGCCCTATGTGCCTAGTTTTGTTATAATTACGGGCAACCATATAATCATTTTGCAGGGCATCATAACAGCTCCAATATTGTTTGCCATGGAAGAGTTTCCTCAGTTACGCACAGTTGTTGAAAAAGGCCTCGACAATCCTGCAGATATTGAACTCGTAAGTCTGCATAATTTATTTCGTAAGGTTATTTTTTGTTGTGAATTTGATACTATTTCACTCTGAAAGTTTAGTTTTTAGTTGAAATACTCTTTTCTGGACTCTATTATTATAGCTGATATATTTCTGTGGAGCACAGGCTCTTGACTACCTTGGTAGGAGCCGTGGAATACATAGAACAAGGGAGCTAGCCACAAAACACGCAAACCTCGCAGCCGCTGCAATCGAATCTCTGCCCGAGAGCGAGGACGAAAACGTCAGAAAATCAAGGAAGGCACTTTTAGATCTAACCCACATAGTCGTTACAAGAACCAAGTGATGGAGAAGATCTGCACCATAATGACATAATAATTTGGTGAAGTTCAATTGTTTTGTCATTATCCCTGTAAGCATTAGGGACAATTTCCGTCGTTTCCATCATATTCTTTCAATTCTTCCATTTTGTTTCTCGAATCTTATACAAGTCTGCACCTTGATTTCTTTTTTTCATTCAGTTTTGTAAAATTTTCGCGTAATCCTTCGTAATGTAAATTGGACATAATTCTCTCTCATCAACTATGTACCTGGGATCATTTTTACTCTGCTTTTAAGAGTGAAAGTAGCAGTAAAATCTCATCTGAGACTTTTTTGACCCTTATGTGTTATTAATAAAGGATCATTTCTGGAAAAATCAAATCACATTGTTCTAATAAATTCAAATCGTACCCCAAAATCATTCCGTTCAATCTCGAAAAAACATACCAAAACTTTGTTTTACTGCTCTTACATTAGATATACAGATAAAAACTGAGAGTGCAGTGAATCGAACAAATGTACATGTTCTACAAAAAGAAGGTATCGATACAAAGTTGCTGAATACATGACCTAACTTGCATCCCAAGTATTCCTTCTTCAATCACAACCTTCCAGACCATCCAACTAAATAATGAACACATCTTGGGAGATGAACAAAGCCCATGCATCCTAAAACCACATAGATAATTAATCTATCATAATAAATAAGCGCGACGAAGAATATTCGTTTGCATTCAACCCGAATGAAATGAAACTTTCATATATTTATATATATTACCTGGAGGATGGAGAAGGCCTTTTGAGCAAGGTATTTTTGAGCTAGGGTTGCTCCTCTTTGCTGGAGTTTGTCTGGGTGGAGGCAAAGCCTTGCTTTCTGGTAGGCTTTCTTGACCTGTGAACTTTCTATCAGGCTTGTCAAAGGAATTGCATACCATCCACTATTCGGCCACACAATCTGATCACTCAACACAACAATTTATCAAACAAAAATTTGATGATTTTTTATCATATGATGATGTCAGCTTCCAACATTAACCCTATGTTTGGATGACGAATAAGTAATTAAGTAAGTATCTTACCTGGTGTAGCGTCGAAAGCAGCAAACGAATGTTGGATTCTCTGCCGGTTGACCATAACCTAATGTCTTCATCCAAAAGCTCCGTTTCAATCTGACATTTTAGACCACAATAAATTGATCAAATTTTTATTGTTCCTCAATTACTAAGAATGACATGAGACTTTTTTTCCCTTCCCAATTTATATATGGACTCACATCTTTTTCTGAATGTTGCTTTTCATCTTGGGTTATCCATGTTCTTTCTTCTTGATCTTCCTGCACGACAACAAATAGATTTGAAAGGAGACGCGTAATCAGATTGAGTGCATGAGAAGAAAACGCGAGTGTGAAAATTTCTTCCCTCGTCATTTTCTCATTAACAACAGCATTAACAAAACTACCTTTACCTCTGGAGATTGAGTCCTTTCATGTTGTTCATCGCTCTGCTGATGATGATCCGAGTATTCGTCTAAGTTATGCCTACCTGATGAATCATATAAAACACATAATTAATGTAAAATAACATAAATTTTCTTTTGCGTTCTGAATTGCAAATTTTCTCACAACTTGTGACTTTTTAGTAGGTTCGGATTTGGAGTAGAAAGCCTAGAAATTAATTCAGTATGAAAGAATCACCTTCATCCATTTCAATAGACTGCTCATTGTCCTGCTGTTGTATCAAGCTCCCTTCTTTCTCATCAGAATTATTACTATGTGTTTGAAACTTCTCTTTGGCCCATGCAATTGCCTCTTCAATACCAGCTGCTTCTTCACATGCACCCTCTCTATGCTCAGAATTTATCTCAATCACATAAGAGCTCATAACTTCATCCTCCTCTTCTTCTTCCTCTTCATCTTTTTCAAGGTCAAAAACACGATTCTCAATCCCGCATTTGATCTCATGTTCTTGACAGATTGAGGAGACTGCTGATGATGGGGAGTTAAGCTCGAGATCATCCACTGATAGCTTGACGCTTCGATATGAATTGGGTTCAAGGCTGATGGTTTCTGGGGACAACACGTTTCTTGTGAACCCAAAGTAGGATGAGCTTCTCATCAATCTCTCATCATATACATTTTGATGATCCATGAGAGAAACTTGATTACAATGAAGAGCCTCCATGCCTTGTTTCTTTGAATTATAATGTTGTTCTTCCTTGGTAGGCCTCATGGTTGATGAGTTCCATCTACATGGTACATTTAGTGGTCTGTGGCAATCAAGATCAATATTCAACAATGTGTTGAGGGTTGATCAAGTAAATCATAATGATTATGGTTTCTGCATTTTTATTTTTTAATTTAAGTAATTTAAAAATCAAAATTCAACCGTTGAAAAATTCAATGCATCAATGCGTGCACTTGGTATATCACAGAAAATCTTCGAAGAGAAAGAGTTGAGTGTAGGCAGGTTTCAACAATAAATGATGTCCCAAGCAAGTGTGAGTAATGATATGACATATAAGGTGTCCAAAGTGGCAAACTATTAGGTTATTGGATAAGCTTTCGGCCCTTTTGTTAGATTATTGGCTGTCAACTTCTTATGAAATTGGAAGTTATAGAACCCACCACCACCTCATGCCAGCTAGGGTTTCTATCATCTTTGATTTAGTGGGAATGTATGAATCTTCTATAATGATCATATTCATATAAAACTCAGCCCTTCGATGAATATAACTTACTATCAATTTTCTCTTTGTAAGCAAGAAAATGTTATGAATAGTTAGGTTTTGCATCACATTTAAATATGTAATATCAATTTAATATAGCAAACGGTGTTAAATTTGAATACTTGTTAGCATCAAATGGATACCCGATGTTCATCCCTAAAATACCAAAACGGTGTTAATAGATAAAATTCTTTAATTGAATGAGATACTAACCTACGAATCCAAGGCATATAAAAGAAAAAAAAATAATAGTTTAAATTAAATAAAAATATTCGAATATGGATAAAAAAATATATATATATATATTAAATAGAAATCATACGGCTTCCAAGTCCCCGCCATAAACCCTACCACGGACAACAACATAACAGACCCGCCATTATTAATTTTAATTTTCATCACTACCCCTACAACTTAGTAAAATCCAAGGCAGAATAAAAAGCAAGTTTAAATTTCTCAAAAAAAAAATAAATAAATAAAAGCAAGTTTAAGCAGTAACAAGGGTGTAATCGTCAAAATAAAATAACTGTTGCGGAAAGCAGTTGGGCATACCGCGAAAACTGACCAAAGTCACTACCTGAGCTTTGAAGCGAAGGAGGACAGCGCCACGTCATCACCGATAACTGGCCGCAGAGGGCTGAGCTCCTCCGAGCTCAGCACAGACGAAGAGTTCGATTTTGCCTTCGAGTTCGGCCTCGAACGCTCTCTCGATCTCCGTTGGAGGCCTTCGTCGTCCGATCCAAAGATATCACTATAAAAGCCCTCGCTCCTCGCCGGAATTCTAAACGCCGGCAAGCTCCGTCCGCTCTTATCCGCCGTGGAACCAAACTCCGGTGGACGGAAAATCTCCTCATAGAAAGTTGTGGACCGGCCGGAGAATTGGCGCGGGAGGACGCTCCGCGGCGGCCCACCGAAGACGTCGGCAAAGTCGTCAGGATCGAGCGTTTGGGAGTCAGTGGTGGCGGCAAAGACGGAGCGTATGGAGGCGTTCTCGGTGGAGCGCCGCCGCGGGAGGGTCGGCATTGATCCCATCCGCATGCGCCACGACTCGTCCATTTTTCCGGCCAAGTAACCTGGAGAATTGAATGTAATACAGTGAAGGAAAGTATTAAGGGTTGTTTAGTATATAGAGATGAAGAAGAAGCTGAAGATTATATGAACAAAATAGAAAGAACTTTATTTGTCACAAAGTTATCAACTTTTTTTTCTTTTGTGGGTTGGCCCCTAAACTTCTTTATTGAAGAGTGGGGTTTGTATATATATATATAAAGTTTTCTTTATTGATTGAAATATGTTGTCATGTTGATGATGGAATGTAATGTGTGTGTGAAAGGTGAAGACCATATATGTATTCCTATATGTGTATATACCAAAGTTGTTGAATTTCTTTTACATATTTGTGTGGGATTAATCCGTTTGATGAGAATTCGACGTCCACATGTGATAGGATCAGGTCATAGAGACTTCTTACATTTTTCAGTGATTACAAAAGACAATCACTAGAATTCGAACAATAAATCTAACGAAAATCAAATTAATACTTGAACTATATATTAGATCACCCTTTAATTGCTAAATTTTGAATCTTAAATTTGTTACACCGACTGAAAGGGGAAATCCACCGAGTATTATTGGTTACTCGGAAAGATATGGTCAATTTGTATAATGAGGTTTTGCCGACTTTTTCTATTCATAGCTTTGTCCCCACAAAGATGATGCTAATAAGATCATTTTTCACTGCTTGTTTACCAACATTCTTTTTGGATTTGGGTGACTTCTCTTTGCTTAGTAACTGGGTTTCTCTATATTCAAATCATTGATGGAGAAGTGAGAATATTTTAGGATTTGATATATATTAGGGTATGCCGGCCCTCTTCATCCTATATATAATTTTATTTTAATAATTTTAATGAATTAATTATGCATATATATATATATATATATATATATATATATTAAACTGTAAGTAGGGATCAGGGAACGATTGAAAGGAGCAAATCCAAATTAGACTATTGTTTTTCTAAAAAGTTGATACTGTATGTGTTGTTTTGGTGAGAATGAAATTGGGTACGATTATTGGAAAATGTCAGTCACAGTAGAAGCAGGGAGGGAATAATTGAAGGAAAGAAATCATGAAAACCACTGTACATGCATGTCCTTTTTACCTCTTTTTAGATCGCTTTTTGAACACCGCTACTTCAAAATCAATCATTCTTGCTTCTTTCAATACTCCAAATTGATTTCATTAGCATCACAATCTTTCTGAAAATGAGACTTAATTTTGGCCTCATAGCAGACACTTTTGTTTGTTTAATTTATAATTATAAATAAATGGGTTTTTATCTCTGATTTACCATTTTACATGCTGTGTTGAGGCATTCGTTACCCCAAAACAAAACTACAGATCGAATTAGAGACAAATTGATTATGTAGCAACCTGTTTTCATTTATTAAATAATTGGTACCAAGAAACCAGACAAACCCAAATATTTTATAATATATAGCGGGGAAAAGTCCTGAGCGCTATAGCTATAAAAAGAAACTGGAGAGAATGTTTTCGTCAATCTCCAGCAATTTCTGACCTGCGAAGAGAATGTTTGCTTCAGCCTTTCAACTGTTTTTGTTCATCAATTTCACAACATTATATATATATTATTATCTTCCTCATGATTGCTGCCGCATACAGATAGCATAACATATCTATATATGGAAATATGGGATGGTTTGGAGGAATTCTCTTTCTCCATAGATTAATGAACCGAATTTTTCAACAATTGAATTTTGATCTTTCGATCGAAACAAAAATAATACAATCCACGAATATTTGTAGTTGGATATGGTGATTTTGAGCTGTTTGTTGATCAAGTGTTATGCTGGAAAGTCGAGGGAATGGATTTTTGATACCTCAAAAGGAGACATTGCATGCTACAAGTTGATTGATATGAAAAAGCTTCATTTAATTTATGCCTTCACCTCTACTTTACTTTACAACACATGCAACTCATAATCATCACTCTTTCGACCAAACCTAATCCCCAATGCTACAATATATATATATATATATATATATATATATATATATATAGTTAATTGTTTCCATTTTTTCTTTAATTACAGCTAGCCAGGTCAAAAGGAGTCATTCATCCCCTTAATTGCTGCTAAAGGAAACTTAATTCATTATTAATTTTTCATTCATTATAAATAAACAAAATTAAATATTTCTCTCTCAAAGAATTATACTTCACAACCAACTACATACAGATCAACCAGGCTTTGTCTGCTATTTTCTGTGATAGCTAGTGCTCCAAAACTCATATAACTCAGAGACAAAGTGTAATGGAGCTAGTGAGCTACCATACTCCATATATATATATATGTTTATATTATATATACACTGCGCACTTTCATGGTGGGATATTCATATATTTCAAAAGCTTTCGTATTTTGGTTTCCATCAATCTAAGTTAAGCCAAACCAATAATTATGTGTAATGTAATTAGTGTACATGCACTTTTATTATTTATTGGCCTTTTAATTTGCTTGGAACATATATATAGACTTATCTTCCGTAAGCAGTAACTTGTTCCCCTTAATCATATATGTACATAATTTTTTTTTTTTTTTTTTTGGTAACAAGATGAGCAAAAAGCCGAAAACAACAACCAGACTACACGACAGCACGGAGCTGCCCAATCCCCAGCCGGTCATCGGCAACAAGAGACACCGCTCCCTCAGGGGGAGTATCAAAAATCATCATAACAGAGTCCATTTCATAACCCTTCGCCGCCAACCAGTCAGCAACCTTATTACACTCTCTGAAGACGTGGCCATACCTGCACCTCCAATCTCTGCGAATAAAATTCTGGCAACCTCGAATGAGCGTGGCCAGAGGATGTGTGTCCATTGTCTCCACCTTCAAGAGGTTGATAGCGATCTCGGAGTCCGATTCAAGCATGAAATCTTTGAAACCCCTCTCCCAAGTAATTCTGTTTTTTCTTGTGAGTATTTTGTGGACAAATTACTATTAAGATCAATGGAAGCATTTTGCATGGCGTTTTGAAAAGTCCAAAAAACAACGCATGCTCCCAACAACATGCCATTGAACGTATAGGTACTGGGTACGTCTTAGGTACATGCTATTGGCACGACATGGATCGACAACGTCGGCAGAATAGAAACTAAACTGCACACATACGATACATATATATATATATATATATATATATATATATATATCTCATCTCGTAACCAATTAAAAAAATCTCTTATGTATATTTTCGTACAATACATGCAACAGTAGGAAGAAGCTAGCAGACATGTTAGAAGCAGCCACAAAATGACATATTTTCTTACACATTTGGTAGCGAGCTTATATTTATATATATGTTCATTTCTTTCCCTTTCTATCTTTCCAAATTGTGTAGCTAGGATATGATGTTGATATTCAATAATGAGATCATGAGCTCCATGAGTCACAGTAAACAACAAACCACGCATGTCACACTTTTAAAAAGTAGCCAAGTTTTGGATTAAGATGGTTAACCGCCGGTTTTTTTACCATAACTATTTAGGATTATAACTACGGTTATTTATAGTCATTGGTTATTTAACTAAATGGTTATTAATTATTACCATAATCATTAATATATGATACGTTAACCGTGGTGCATTGCAAAAATAATTGTAATTTTCAATTTTTATTATTTCTATTTTTTTAAAGACTAAAATAACTGAAATTAATATTTAACAAAAAAATAAAAAAAACAAAAAATAATAGAAATAGGTAAAATTGCAAGGAATAATCAACCATCTCGGATATCAATATATTTTATATCACCGCGTAGAGCTCGATGAGTAGAACAACTTTAATACTTGGGTCGACGACCAAAAGTGGCCAAAGGTGGTATGAAAATGTGAAAAACACTATGAACGGAACTTTTCAAGTTAGATCCATAAAAATGAACTAATATATTAAAAATTTAAAGGACATAGACTTGTAATATTTGAAGAGAGGAACAAATCCTTACCAAGATCACCGCATGTGGTGGCCGAAAATGGCCGGAAAAGTCTAGTCGAATAGCCGGCATTGCGAGTCGCCCACTGGTCTATATGAGTTTTTTTTTTTAATGTTTTTTTCAAAATACTTTAATTAAATAACAACACTATACAAAAGGTTATATAAATATGACCAAAAAAAATTTATGTGGTTATGTAATAAATGGTTAAATAAATATGACCAAAAAATTTTATATGGTTATATAATAAATGGTTTGTTCATTGGTTAAATGGTTAATAACCATAACCATATAATATAATTGTGGATTTCAAATGGTTATAACCATAACCACACAATTTAGATAAATTGTTAAACCATACCACCCCATTTAATATAAATGGTTATGTAAACTGCGGTTAACCACAACCACTGTTTTTTTGCCCATCCCTAGTGCCCATGAACTAATTTTTATGTATTTTTTAAGCAAAAAAACCCGAATTTTAATGAAATTTCATAACGGGATCCGGAAGTGACTCTATAGTCCGAAAGCCATTTGAAACCATCCCCCTCAACTTCAAAGTATCTTACGGGATAATAAGAATGAAAATAGAATAAGTATTTTGATGTTTTTGTCGAAATTTCAAAAATCGACTTAAAATCGTGATAGTTTTTGTGAAAAATACGACAGAAGGAATTTCGCGAAATATTTTAACTGCACATTAGCTAAATTATTATAAGCCATTTGAGACATGTCATATCGTCCAGGGTGCCTATTCACTATTTTTTAATAAAAAAAACTCAAATTTCAATAAAATTTCGTAACGGGGTCCGGAAGTGACTATAGGGTCCGAAGGTCATTAGAAACCATCCTCAGCAACTTCAAAGCATCTTACGGGGTGATGAGAATGTAAATAGAATAAGTATTTTGATGTTTGGTCTCAATTGCAAAAACCGACTAAAAATCGTGACTTATATAAGCTCACAGTTTTTGTGAAAAACGCGTCAGCCGGGATTTCGCGAAATATTTTAACTGAACATTAGCCAAAGTATTATAAGTCATTTGAGACATGTCTCGCAATCCAGGGTGCCCATTAAATTTTAGTTTTTTAGCATTTTTTAATAAAAAAAAAACTCGAATTTCAATGAAATTTCGTAACGAAGTCCGGAAGTTACTCTAGGGTCCGAAGGTCATTAGAAACCATCCCCCTCAACTTCAAAGTATCTTACGGGGTGATGAGAAATAGAATAAGTATTTTGATATTTTTGTCGAAATTTTAATAACCGACTAAAAATTGTGAGTTACAGTTTTTGTGAAAAATGCGTCTGTCGGGATTTCTCGAAATATTTTAACTGCACATTAGCACAGTATTATAAGCAATTTGAGACATGTTCAGCCATCCAGGGTGCCCATTAACTATTTTTTATGTATTTTTTAAGCCAAAAAACACGAATTTCAATGAAATTTCGTAACGGGATTCGGAAGTGACTCTAGGGTTTGAAGGTCATTAGAAACCATCGCCCTCAACTTCAAAGTATCTTACAGGGTGATGAGAATGGAAATAGAATAAGTATTTTGATGTTTTTGTCGAAATTTAAAAAAATCGACTAAAAATCGTGAGTTTATAGCACACAATTTTTTTGAAAAATGCATCCGTCGGGATTTCATGAAATATTTTAATTGCACATTAGCCAAAGTAAGAAAAACCATTTGAGACATGTCTTGCCATCCAGGGTGCCCAATAATTATTTTTTATGCATTTTTTAAACAAAAAAACTCGAATTTCAATGAAATTTTGTAATGGGGTCCGAAAGTGAATCTAGGGTCCGAAAGTCATTATAAATCATCCCCCTCAACTTCAAAGTATCTTACGAGGTAATGAGAATGGAAATCGAATAAGTATTTTGATGTTTTTGTCGAAATTTCGAAAACCGACTAAAAATTGTGATAATTTTTGTGGAAAATACGACCGTCGGGATTTCGCGAAATATTTTAACTGCACATTATCTAAAGTATTATAAGCCATATGAGACATGTCCTGCCATCCAGGGTGCCCATTAACTATTTTTTTAATAAAAAAAAATACTCTAATTTCAATGAAATTTCTTAACAGGGTCCGGAAGTGACTCAAGGGTCCGAAGGTAATTAGAAACCATCCCCCTCAACTTCATAGTATCTTACTGGGTGATGAGAATGTAAATAGAATAAGTATTTTGATGTTAGGTCGAAATTTCAAAAACTGACTTATAATTGTGAGTAGCTCACAGTTTCTGTGAAAAATGCGTCTGCCATGATTTCCCTAAATATTTTAACTGCACATTAGCCAAAGTATTATAAACCATTTGAGACATGTCCGGCCATCTAGGGTGCTCATTGAATTTGGTTTTTGCTTTTTTTAATAAAAAAAACTCAAATTTCAATGAAATTACGTAACAGGGTCCAAAAGTGACTCTAGGGTCCGAAGGTCATTAGAAAAAATCCCCCTCAACTTCAAAGTATTTTGATATTTTGTCGAAATTTTAAAAACCGACTAAAAATCGTGAGTTATATAACTCACAGTTTTTATGAAAAATGCGTCCGTCAGGATTTCTTGAAATATTTTAGTTGCACATTAGCCAAAGTATTATAAGTCATTTCAGACATGTTCAACAATCCAGGGTGTCAGGACCCGTCCCAAATTTCCCCTCGAAACCCGGGAAGAACCCTGATCCCGTCTGACAACCTAAGGAAAGGTTCCCAAATACCCTTCAATCCTTAGAAATTTTAATAATAAAAAATACTTTCACTTGTCAGACAAGGGATTTAAGCACTTAAAATTCCAGTAAGTAAATACCAACCAAATACAACATAATGTCAAAGCGTCTAAGTAGGATCAAGATACAAATTAGATATCCTACTCAAGTACAACTACACAGCGCAGCCGAGAGTGCTAATGCCTCTGCCTCGAGATAATGTCCGCGTCAACTCTACTGCCTGAAGGGGGTTTAAATACAAAAGTTGTGAGTGGACAAAAATAATCGTTTATAAATCATTTTCCAAGGAATATTACCTTTTTCCCCCTCCATTTATAAAATCATGCATGCATCACATAAACAGTTCATGTTATAAAAACATCATCTTTAAATCACCGGCATTTCCCTTTCTCTTTAAAACCACTCAGTATGACTCACACAAAATCCATATAAGGAAAACACATTGTGATCCACAATCTGGTTTGAAAATCATCCTCAAAGGAATTCAAAATCATTTAATTCAACCTAGACACATAATATCTCAAATCCATTGTTCCCGACACATCCACTAGCCACCAGGGTATCCCTTGGGGTGTGCTAGTCCTGTATCACAACTCCCTG
Source organism: Oemleria cerasiformis (assembly GCA_037349345.1). NCBI lineage: Eukaryota > Viridiplantae > Streptophyta > Magnoliopsida > Rosales > Rosaceae > Oemleria > Oemleria cerasiformis. The sequence continues at coordinate 200,141 of JAZGTL010000015.1, read as the reverse complement.
TACTATGCATAGACAGTCTCGCGACCCGACGGAGTCAAAACTCTACAATGCCAGAGTCGGAGCACTCAACAAACTAACGGAGCAAAACTCTCGACGCTAGTCGGAGAATCAATCACCAATTATATTGGAGATTCACTGGGTTCACCGCTAATAACGGATCCACGTCCCGAGTCCTGGCCTCCCTCAAATCAGAGTTTATCTTGGAGGTTCACCGGGTTCACCGCTAATAACGGATCCTCGTCCAGGGTCCTAGCCTCCCTCAAATCAATGTTTATCTTGGAGGTTCACCGGGTTCACCGCTAATAACGGATCCTCATCCCGGGTCCTGGCCTCCCTCACATATAACCAAATCCGATAAACTCATACAACAGGGTCAAAACCCAAATCAGTGACTCAATAATTTCCTCGTCAAAACAATATCAAAACTGAGTCCAAAAACCATGATATTTCTCAAATCACACTTTAATCGAAGTAGTGGAAAACATGTGTCTAGTAATCAATTCTAAAATCCAGAAATTCAATGCCACAATACATAACAGTATTTACACAAAGATATTTTGATGCATGCATTTCAGTTTATAAAACCAAAGTCCACTCACAAACCTGTTCAAGCTAGCTCAATCCCGTCTCGCTCGTTCCTCTGAGGTTCCCGGAATAATATCGCCTGTCAAAAACAACAATCGGGATTACCGGCTAGTAATAAGACTCTTATATAACAACTTCCTAACCTCGGGAAGTCTACCCATGCTGTTTTTAGAAAACACAGCAGCTTCGGACACTCAAAATGACCTCTAAACGATGTCCGATCAACCTGAAACCTGTACCAACAGATTCAGAACGTCGAAAACTAGTTACCACGCGCCGCCGTGACATCAGACTCGGCCCCACGCGCCACCGGAAGGTCGGCACACGCGCCCACGCGCCCTCACGTGCCGGCTACAGTGTTCACACGCCTAGACCGGTCCAACCCAGTCCGGCTCAACCTGACCCGGTCCAACTCGACCCGATCGGTTCACTCAACCCGACCGGTTCACTCGACTCGACCGGTCACCGGTGACTCGTCGGAGAAGACGACCGGACTGCCGTCGCCGTCGCCGGAGATTGCCGGAGAAGATGACCGGACCGCCACCTCCGCCGCCGTCTGGTTCGCCAGAATCCCCCATTTCCGACCGAAACTCCAAGCTTTACAACTTCCTCAAAACTCAACCGTTTTACACAAATGTTACGTCTAAATCTATCTACTCGAACCCAGGAATCCAAATATGACCTTAAAACATCAAACACGTACCTGTGTAAGCCAGAAAATCGATCGGAAGATCCGAAACTTCCTTTACTCGGTTCGGCTTCCACCGTGGTCCTTTCCTTTGATGGTTGGTACGGTTGTGATCGTGGGAAGGAGTAGAACACGATTAGTTGATCAAAATGGGAAGCTAAAGCCTTGAATCCAACGTTGACTTCATGGTTTCTCTCTTGGTGTTTTTGCACGGTTTCGGTTCAGTTTCGGGTGTGTTTCACAGAGAGAGAGAAGGAGATGAAGATGAAATGAAGATGAAAATGAAATGGATCAGATTAGTCTGATTTGGGTAACAAAATATCTCCCCTCCAAGGAAAATTACCAAAATGCCCTTGCACATATAGACCCATAACTTCCGTCCACGAACTCCGTTTCCTGCGTGCCGCCTGTCTACGAACTCGTGAGTTCGAAACTTACGCAACGGTACCCGAAACACCACAAAAAGTGTCTCGAAACAAAACTTGATTTCCAAGCCCTTTACCGACCAAGGGTAAAATCGTCATTTTACAAAAATAATTGCGTAAACCCAATAATTAAAATTCCGGGTTGTTACACAGGGTGCCCATTAACTATTTTTTATGTATTTTTTAAGCGCAATAACTCGAATTTCAATGAAATTTCGTAACGGGGTCAAGAAGTGACTCTAGGGTCTGAAGGTCGTTTGAAACCATCCCCCTCAACTTCAAAGTATCTTACGGAGTGATGAGAATGGAAATATAACAAGTATTTTGATGTTTTTGTCGAAATTTCAAAAACCGACTAAAAATCGTGACTTAGCTCACAGTTTTTTTTTAAAATGAGTCCGTCGTGATTACGCGAAATATTTTAACTGCCCATCAGCCAAAGTAAGATAAACCATTTGAGACATTTCCTACGATCTAGGGTGTTCATTAACTAATTTTTATGCATTTTTAAAGCAAAAAAACTCGAATTTCAATGAAATTTTGTAACGTGGTTCGAAAGTGACTCTTGGGTTCGAAGGTTATTGGAAACCATCCCCTTAAACTTCAAAGTAACTTATAGGGTGATGAGAATGGAAATAGAATATTTATTTTAATTTTTATGTTGTAATTTCAAAAACCGACTAAAAATCGTGAGTTATATATTGTTAGCAATATTAAGTAATTGTATTGTTGTTAAGTCACAGTATTAGTGTGTAGTATATAAAGTGAGTGTGAGAGTCACTCAATGTATGGAGATGTTTTAGATAATGAAAATTACCAAACTTACTCTCATAACTTTCCCTCTGTTCATTATCTTGTTTGACCTATGAACCTTATTCCCTCATCACTAACATTCTCACCTAAACTCCATTAATACATTAACCTAACCTCAATTGAATAAGGTTCCATGATTTCTTCTTCTTAGATCTTAATCTTGATTCTTTATTCTTTGATTTTCTATATGTCTTCGATTCTATCTCAGATTCTTGATCCTTTATTCGATCTTCTTGCTCCCTTCTTTCGTTCCTCCATTTCTTGATTAAACACATGACTATTGTGAGCCTTGTCTTGTGCGAATTTGGCATGCTTCTTCGATCTGATTCTTCTATTTTCGATGTCTTCTTCGCTCTGATTCTTGCATTCGATCTTGACTCTTCTTGTTCTTTCTTCTTGCTTCTCCACTTCGCTCTTCAATCTGCTTCGTTCTTCCCTTCTCTTCGTTTCTACCCTCTTTTTGATTCTTTTTCTGAGATGAGCTGTATTGTTTGTGCTACTGGTGTGACTGTTTGTCTCTGATTCACTTGCCTTTAATCCTATAATTCCCACATTTTGAGTTGAGTTGCATTTTACTATCTGAGTTTAGCTGCTGTGAATTGTGCTGTTAAGCTGAGTTATCATGACTGAGTTGTGCTGCTGTGATTGTGTTTGATCTGTGGTGATGCATTATGAGATGAGCTATTGATTTGTGTCTGAGTTATATTGTATGTGATGGTCTGCATTGCTGGTGAATTGAGCTGAATTGTAAGGTCTATATGACTGGAATGGATCTCTTCAATATGCTACAATGTTTGTGCTACTGAATTGGGTTCGTTCTCATCTTCATATTACTTGTCTGAGCTGTGGATTTGTTTACTGAGTTGGGTTGATGTGTATTTTGCTCTGTCCTGAGTTGTGGAATGGATGATTTTGAGTATGTTGCTGCTGTAGTGTGTGTGTATGCTGTTGAGTTTGCTACTTTTGTATGCTACTGTGTTTCTGTCTGAGTTGAGCTGCTACTTCTGTATGCTACTGTGTTTCTATCTGAGTTGAGCTGCTCTACAACTGGTTTGGCAAAGTGTCAAGCCCGTTATGTTGTGGACTCTGCTGTTTGCTACATCGGTTGTTTACTGAGCTGAGCTGCTGTGTTGTGGTATGGCTTGCAATGGTACTCCTTTTGGTGTCTACTGGGTTTTGTTCCTGCTTCTTATTGCTGTTAGACAACTTGTACCTTGTGCTGGTTTTCACGGTTATCCTAAGAATGTTTAGGTATCTGGATGGCACTCTTCAAGACTTCTCTTTGTCTCTTCAGCTCACCATATTGATTAGATTGTGCCTTGTGCTAGTGTGTTGCTCTTTGTTATCATTGTAAAGTGTTGATGTCCCAATCTCATGATGGAGCCTCTCCACATGAGATTGAGGGGGGTTGTTAGCAATATTAAGTAATTGTATTGTTGTTAAGTCATAGTATTAGTGTGTAGTATATAAAGTGAGTGTGAGAGTCACTCAATGTATGGAGATGTTTTAGATAATGAAAATTACCACACTTACTCTCATAACGTTCCCTTTGTTCATTCTCTTGTTTGACCTGTGAACCTTATTCCCTCATCACTAACATTCTCACCTAAACTCCATTAATACATTAACCTAACCTCAATTGACTAAGGTTCCATGATTTCTTTCATATATAAGCACACAGTTTTTGTAAAAAATACGTCCGTCGAGATTTTGAGGAATATTTTAACTGCACATTAGCCAAAGTATTATAAGCCCTTATAGACATGTCCTGCCTTCCAGGGTGACCATTAACTATTTTTTATGTATTTTTTAATCAAAAAAACTTGCATTTCAATAAAATTTCGCAACGGGGTCCGGAAGTGAATCTAGGGTTCGAATGTCATTAGAAACTGTCCCCTAAACTTCAAAGTAACTTACAGGGTGATGAGAAATAGAATAAGTATTTTGATATTTTTGCCGATATTTTAAAAACCGACTAAAAATCGTGAGATATAGTTCACAATTTTGTGTGAAAAATGAGTCCATCGCGATTTCCCGAAATACTTTAGCTGCGCATTAGCCAAAGTATTATAAGTCATTTGAGACATGCTCCGCCATCTAGGGTGCCCATTAACTATTTTGTATGCATTTTTTAAGCAAAAAATTACGAATTTCAATGAAATTTGGTAACGGGGTCCGGAACTGACTCTAGGGTCTGAAGGTCATTTGAAACCATCCCCCTCAACTTCAAAGTATCTTACGGGGTGATGAGAATGGAAATAGAATAAGTATTTTGATGTTTTTGTCGAAATTTCAAAAACCGACTAAAAATCGTGACTTCGTGAAATATTTTTTGAAAAATGAGTCCGTCATGATTTCGCGAAATATTTTAACTCCACATTAGCCAAAGTAAGATAAATCATTTGAGACATATCCTACGATCTAGGGTACCCATTAACTATTTTTTATGCATTTTTTAAGCAAAAAAACTCGAATTTCAATGAAATTTTGTAACGTGGTCCGAAAGTGATTCTTGGGTTCGAATGTCATTGGAAACCATCCCCCTCAACTTCAAAGTAACTTACGGAGTGATGAAAATGGAAATAGAATAATTATTTTAACTTTTATGTCGTAATTTCAAAAACCGACTAAAAATCGTGAGTTATAAGCTCACAGTTTTTGTGAAAAATACGTCCAACGGGATTTCGAGGAATATTTTAACTGCACATTAACCAAAGTATTAGAAGCCATTTGAGACATGTCATGCCATCTAGGGTGACCATTAACTATTTTTTATGCAATTTTTAATAAAAAAAAACTCGAATTTCAATGAAATTTCGTAACGTGGTCCGGAAGTGAATCTAGGGTTCAAATGTCATTAGAAACCATCCCCCTCAACATCAAAGTAACTTACAGGGTGATAAGAAATAGAATAAGTATTTTGATATTTTTGCCGATATTTTAAAAACCGACTAAAAATCGTGAGTTATAGCTCACAGTTTTTTGTGAAAAATGTGTTTGTCAGTATTTCCCGAAATATTTTAACTGCATATTAGCCATAGTAATATAAATCATTTGACACATGTTCAGCCATCCAGGGTGCTCATTAACAATTTTTTTATGCATATTTAAAGCAAGAAAACTAGAATTTCAATGAAATTTCGTAACGGCGTCCATAAATGACTCTAGGGTCTAAAGGTCATTAGAAACCATCCCCCTCAACTTCAAAGTATCTTACGGGGTGATGAGAATGGAAATAGAATAAGTATTTTGATGTGTTTGTCGAAATTCCAAAAACTGACTAAAAATCGTGACTTATTGCTCACAGTTTTTTTGAAAAATTCGTTTGTCAGGATTTCGCGAAATATTTTAACTGCACATTAGCAAAAGTATGATAAACCATTTGAGACATGTCCTACGACCCAGGGTGCTCATTAACTATTTTTTATGCATTTTTTAAACAAAAAAACTCGAATTTCAATGAAATTTCATAACTTGGTTTGGACGTGACTCTAGGGTTCGAAGATCATTGGAAACCATCCCCCTCAACTTCAAAGTAAATTACGGGGTGATGAGAATGGAAATAGAATATTTATTTTAATTTTTATATCGTAATTTAAAAAACCAACTAAAAATCGTGAGTTATAGGCTCACAATTTTTGTGAAAAATACGTCCGTCGGGATTTCACGAAATATTTTAACTGCACATTAGCCAAATTACTATTAGTCATTTAAGACAAGTCCTGCCATCTAGGGTGACCATTAACAATTTTTTATGCATTTTTAAATAAAAAAAAACTTGAATTTCTATGAAATTTCGTAACAGTGTCCGGAAGTAAATCTAGGGTTCGAAGGTCATTAGAAATCATTCACCTCAACTTCAAAGTAACTTACAGGGTGATGAGAAATAGAATAAGTATTTTGATATTTTTGCTGGGATTTACAGGGTGATGAGAAATAGAAATAGAATCATGCACACAGTTTTTTGTGAAAAATGCGTCCGTCGAGATTTCCCGAAATATTCTAACTGCACATTAGCTACAGTATTATAAGTCATTTGAGACAAATCCAGCCATCCAAGGTGCTTATTAACTATTTTTTATGCATTTTTTAAGCAAGAAAACTCGAATTTCAATGAAATTTCGTAACGTGGTCCGGAAGGGACTCTAGGGTCTGAAGGTTATTAGAAACCATCCCCCTCAACTTAAAGTATCTTACGGGGTGATGAGAATGGAATAAACAAAATAAGTATTTTAATGTTTTTGTCGAAATTTCAAAAACAAACTAAAAATCGTGAATTATTGCTCACAGTTTTTTTTTAAAATACGTCCGTCGGGATTTCGCGAAATATTTTAACTGCACATTAGCCAAAGTAAGATAAACCATTTGAGACATGTCCTACGATCCAGGGTGCCCATTAACTATTTTTTATTCATTTTTAAGCAAAAAAACTCGAATTTCAATGAAATTTTGTAACGAGGTCTGGAAGTGACTCTAGGGTTCGAAGGTCAATGAAACCATCCCCCTCAACTTCGAAGTAACTTACAGGGTGATGAGAATGAAAATAGAATAATTATTTTATTTTTTATATCATAATTTCAAAAACCAACTAAAAATCGTGAGTTATAAGCTAACAGTTTTTGTTAAAAATACGTCCGTCAGGATTTCACGAAATATTTTAACTGCACATTAGCTAAAGTATTATAAGCCATTTGAGACATGTCCTGCCATCCAGGGTGACCATTAACTATTTCTTATGCATTTTTTAATAATAAAAACTCAAATTTCAAAGTAACTTACAGGGTGATGAGAAATAGAATAAGTATTTTGATATTTTTGACGGAATTTTAAAAACCAACTAAAAATCGTGAGATTTTGTGAAAAATGCGTCTGTCTGGATTTCCCGAAATATTTTAACTGCAAATAGCCAAAGAATTATAAGTCATTTCAGACATGTTCAGCCATCCAAGGTGCTCATTAACTATTTTTTATGCAAGAAAACTTGAATTTCAATGAAATTTCGTAACGGGGTCCAGAAGTGACTCTAGGGTCTGAAGGTCATTAGAAACCATTCCCCTAAAATTCAAAGTATCATACGGGGTGATGAGAATGGTATACATAGAATAAGCATTTTGATGTTTTTGTTCAAATTTCAAAAACAGACTAAAAATCGTGACTATATTGCTCACAATTTTTTTGACAAATGCGTCCGTCGGGATTTTGCAAAATATTTTAACATAACATTTGCCAAAGTAAGATAAACCATTTGAGACATATCCTACGATCCAGGGTGCCCATTAACTATTTTTTATGCATTTTTTTAAGCAAAAAAACTCGAATTTAATTGAAATTTCGTAACGGGGTCCGGAAGTGACTCTAGGTTCTGAAGGTCATTAGAAACCATCCCCCTCAACTTCAAAGTATATTACAGGGTGATAAGAATGGAAATAGAATAAGGATTTTGATGTTTTTTGTCGAAAATGGTTTCGTCGGGATTTCGCGAAATATTTTAATTGCACATTAACCAAAGTAAGATAAACCATTTGAGACATGTCAGAAGATCCAAGGTGACCATTAACAATTTTTTATGCATTTTTTAAGCAAAATAACTCGAATTTCAATGAAATTTCGTAACGTGGTCCGGAAGTGACTCTAGTGTTCGAAGGCCATTGGAAACCATTCCCCTCAACTTCAAAGTAACATACGGGGTGATGAGAATTGTTATAGAAAATTATTTTGATTTTTTTATCGAAATTTAAAAAACCGACTAAAAATTGTGTGTAGTTCACAACTTTTGTGAAAAATACGTCCGTCAAGATTGAGCGAAATGTTTTAACTGCATATTAGCCAAAGTATTATAAACTATTTGAGACATGTCATGCGATCCAGGGTGTACATTAACTATGTTTTATGCATTTTTTAGCAAAAAAACTCGAATTTCTATGAAATTTTTAATGGGGTCCATAAGTGAATCTAGGGTGCGAAGGTCATTAGAAACCATCCCCTTCAACTTCAAAGTAACTTACACGGTGATGAGAATGAAAATAGAATAATAATTTTGATTTTTTTGTCATAATTTCAAAAATCGACTAAAAAAGTTATAGCTCACAGTTTTTTGTGAAAAATGCGTCCCTCCGGGATTTCACGAAATATTTTAACTGCATATTAGCCAAAGTATTATAAGCCATTTGAGATATGTCCTGCCATCCACTGTGCCCATTAACTATTTTTTATGAATTTTTTAAGCAAAAACACTCGAATAATGAAATTTCGTAACGGGGTCCGAAAGTGACTTTAGGGTCCGGAGGTTATTAGAAACCATTCCCCTCAACTTCAAAGTATCTTGCGTGGTGATGAGAATGGAAATACAATAAGTATTTTGATGTTTGGTCGAAATTTCAAAAACTGACTAAAATTCGTGAAATATTTGTGAGAATGGAAATACAATAAGTATATAGCTCACAGTTTTTGTGAAAAACGTGTCCGTCAGGATTTCGTGAAATGTTTTAATTGCACAATAGCCAAAGGATTATAAGCCATTTGAGACATGTCCTGCCATTCATGGTGCCCATTTCCTTTTTTTTTATGCATTTTTTAAGCAAAAAAACTCGAATAATGAAATTTCGTAACGAGGTCCGAAAGTGACTTTAGGGTCTGAAGGTCATTAAAAACTATTAACAAGTGATCAAATGTATAGTGGTTGATTAGTTATAACTAACTTGCATACACAGCTGTTAGTGGTTAATTAGTTATACACAGATGTTAGTGGTTAATTAGTTATAACTAACCCAAGGTTAGTTAGCTGATTATTGATTTAGTAGATACAGTGGGACTATTAGAGTATAAATAAGTCTCACCAAGTTACTGTGTAAATTGAAGAAAATATATACAATTGAGAAAGGAGGAATTAATGTGTAAGTATTTTTTTCTCCACTATTTCCTCTCTATAATTTTCCCTCTTCTCTGTACTCGTTTCAGCTTCCATTGAAAACACTTCCTCTATATTTCTGCTACCTAAGTTCATAGAGTAATGGTGCATTAAATTCTTTCATGGTATCAAAGCAATCTTTGCTTGTCGCTCTTGATCCTGTTCTTCCGCCTCTGATCTAATTCCTGTTTTTCATTTACGCACTGGAGAAATTGTGCGATGGAATTTTGCTCAACTATGACCTAATTTTTCAGTTTCTTCTCTAGTTCTTGAAATTGATTTTTGAATCTTCTCCTTCGATCTTGCCTCATGAAATTGCTGTTATTCATATGTACGATTCTTTCAATCTGAGTATTTTGGACGCTTGTGACTAATTTTGAGCTCGTCCATTTTTGCGTTTACTTTTTTGCTCTTGCGCTCATCTCAGAACTTTCAATCTTGAGTTCCTGATTTCGAGGCTATGTTGATTTCACAGCTAAGTTGTTACTATCAGTTCTTGATTCTCTCTTTCTTTTCTTTTTTTGTGAATTTGCCTGTTTGATTTTGTGCGTTGTTTTGCATCTCATCTGAGATTCTTCTCAACATTATTTCCATCGATTGTGTATTTATCTGTTCGTGTTCATCTGCAACAATTTTCAGTTCTTATCTGACTTGCACGAAAAAAAAAATTGACAACAACAATTGAGTTACTTAAACATGCAACTGAATTCGTTTCTATGAAGCTTGATGAAACGAATTATATTTCTTGGAGTATAAAGATTCTGAGATTACTCAAAGGCTTCCATCTGTTTGGGTACCTGGATGATACAATTTTGTGTCCCGCATGTTCTTCGGAGACATATCAGGCTTGGATTGACATGGATGCTGCCATGCTGAACATGCTTATTGCAACGATCTCTAAAGAAGCCTTTGCTGAAATAATGACTTGTGAGACTTATCGTTCAGCTTGGCTTACACTACAAGAGCGTTTCTCCTCACTATCTGAAACTAATCTGATGCAGTTGAAGACTAATCTTCAAACTCTACAGAAATGAGCATAGTCTATTGAAGTCTTTCTGGGCAAGATCAGAGCAGCAAGACAGCGTCTTGCTAGTGCAGGAGTTTGTGTCTCTGACAAAGATGTGATATTGATCATTTTAAATGGTTTTCCTACTGAATATCATCCGTTTAAGTCACACATTTGTGCTCGTCATGTGGCTATGACACTCTCTGAGCTTCGTACGCTCTTGCTTGCTGAAGAAAGTGATCTGACTAAGGCTAGCCTTACTCAGCTGCACTTCCAGGCGCCCTTACTTACGGCTATGGTTGCTACCAAGGATCAGTCTGATACTTCGCCATCCACTGGTACTGACAATTCTGCTATGTCACAACCTCAATGGAATCATGCACCACATTGGCAGGATCGTGGAGGATACAATAGAGGCCGAGGACGTTATAATGGGGGCTATCGAGGTTGTCGTGGAAATCGTTACTACAACAATGGTGGCTATTTTAACAATAATCACAATGGTGGCTATTATCCCAATACTCACAATAGCGGCTACAATTATTCCCATGGACAAGGGAATGGTTCTTACGGTTACAATGGTCCTAATTCTAATCATGGTGGCTATGGAGCTTATACTAGCAACAATGGTAATTCTGGTTATGGTTCTGCAAACTATCAATACAATGGTGCCTCTCCTACTGCACCTCAGTTTTTGGTCTCACCACATTCAGGTGTTGGAGTCCTTAGTTATGCACCTTCTTCGGCTCCGACATCACAAGTTCCCACCGATGTTGCTCCAATTATCTGTCAGTTGTGTAAGCACCATGGTCACGAGGCTATCGGATGTCCACAACGCAATAGTTTTCTTCTGCCTGGTTTTGCTCCTCTTGCTCAAGCTTATGCTGCCACCGCTGATCATACATTTGTTGATCCTAACTTTTGGTTGGCAGATTCCGGGGCTACAAACCATATGGCCTCAGATGCTTCCATGGCTCATTTGGCTCAGCCTCATCCTGCCTCTTCAAGTATTTCTATTGGGAATGGTACTTGTTTACCCATTACTAGTATAGGGACTGCAACACTTCATACTCCTTCCCGCAATTTTCAATTGCACAATGTTCTTCATGTTCCTAGCCTTGTTCAAAATCTGCTATTTGTTCATCAATTTTGTCTTCATAATAATTGCCAACTTGTTTTTTATGCCTCTTTCTTCCTTATTCATGACAACAAGGGGACAGTACTTTACAGAGGTCCCAGTGTTGATGGGCTATATCCTATTCCTTCCTTGCCCTTTTGTTCACCTCTTCCTCATCCTGCTTCTGCCTTTCTTGGTAAGCAGGTCACCCGTTCCCTATGGCATCAGTGTCTTGGTCATCCTTCTGAGGACATTATCTCTGTGATGTTACAACAAGCCAAGTTAGTCATTCAATCTGATGATGTCCCTCATCTTTGTCAAGCTTGTTTACAAGGCAAGATGTCTCGTTTGCCCTTTCCTTCATCTACTCGCAGTTCTTCTGTACCTTTTCATAAAATTCATTCCGATGTTTGGGGTCCAAGTCCTTGTGTCTCTAGTCTTGGCTATAGATACTATGTACTTTTCATTGATGATTGTACTCGTTATACTTGGATTTACCCTTTGAATAAGAAATCGGATGTTTATCCTACTTTTGTTAAATTTCACTCCTATGTTACTACTTAGTTTCAAAAGCCTATTCAAATTTTTCAGAGTGATGGTGGTGGGGAGTTTTTCAACCATGCTATGACTGCTTTTCTTGACTCCCATGGTATTCTTCATTATAAATCTTGTCCTTACACTCCTCAACAGAATGGCCTGGCAGAACGTAAGCATCGTCATCTCATTGAGACCACTCTTACATTGTTAGCTGCCTCGTCTATGCCTTTGTCCTTTTGGTATCATCCTTGTTCCACTGCTAACTTTCTTATTAATCGTATTCCCTCGTCCACTCTTGCTATGTCTTCTCCGTATCACAAACTTTTTGGTCATCTTCGAGCTTTGACTTTGCTTCATGTTTTTGGTTGTGCATGTTATCCTTTTTTGCGTCCTTATAACTCTCACAAATTAGAACCTCGTTCTTCTCAATGTGTGTTTGTTGGCTATGCTTTATATTTCAAAGGTTATCTTTGTTTTCATATTCCTACCAAACGCACTTATATTTCTCGTCATGTTCTTTTCGATGAGTCTGTTTTTCCCTTTTCTGCTCAGTCTTGTTCCTCTCCTTTGTCTTCCTTTGTGCCGGCTGTTACCCCTCTTCCTTTGTCTCCTTCTTTCGTGTCTTCCTTTTTTCCTGTAAGGGAGGATAGGTGTGGCAATTCTAATCCTCATATTATATCAAGTTTTGGTAGTTCTCAGGTTGTTCCTGCGACAGTTCATGATCATGCACGCCATGAGACAGACTCTGGTGGTCCTCCGGCTATTCCTACGACAGTTCATGGCACTGCACGACATGAGGTAGATCCGCATCGTGAGACAGCTCATGGAAGTTCCCTTTATAGCAGTTCCCTTCATATCACAGATCATGGCAGTCCTGGCGGTCCATTGTGCTCTGGTAGTCCTCCAGCTATTCCTACGACATGTCATGACATTGCACGCCATGAGACATATCATGGCAATTCACGTCATGAGACAGATCATGGCAGTTCCCATCCTATCACAGTTCATGCTGCAACTTCTGGAAGTCCTGGTGATCTATTATATTCTGGCAGCTCAACAAGTTCTTTTAGTTCTCTCAGCCCTGAGGCCATCATGTCGCCGGCTACCACTATTGTTCCACCGTCCTCTATTCTGGCAGCGCCTGTGATCTGCTCTGCTTCCACATCTTCTTCCGGTCATTCTGGGTCTGGTGATTCCACATATGTTCCTCATATTCAACTGTCTACTCTTTCCTCTCGTCCTTCCGTGACTATGAGGTCACGAGCTAGGCATTCCATGACTATGAGGTCCAAGGCTACAGTTTCTGGTGCTAAGTGTGTAGGCTTTCTTGCTGCTCAATCCTCGTCCTCACTTGATCTTTCTCCCCCTGAACCTGCAACCTACAAGCAAGCTTTGCAACATCCTTTGTAGTGTCAGGTTATGAAGGAAGAGTTGGAGGCTTTGCATCACCAACATACATTGAAGCTAGTTCATCTACCTTCTCATCTCAGTGTTATAGGTTGTAAGTGGGTTTTCAAACTAAAAAGACACTCTAATGGATCTATTGCTCGTTACAAGGCTCGATTGGTTGCAAAAGGATATCTTTAAGAGGCTGGTATTGACTATGGTGAAACTTTCAGTCCCATAGTGAAACATACTACTGTTCGCTTGGTTCTCGCTCTAGCAGCTCATTTCAACTGGTCCTTGAGGCAATTGGATGTCATGAATGCCTTTTTACATGGCTATCTTCATGAGGAAGTATGTATGGAACAACCACCTGGGTTTATTGATTCTTCGGCTCCTTCGCTGGTATGTAAACTTGAGAAATCTCTGTATGTCTTAAAGCAGGCCCCTCGTTCTTGGAATGAGCGATTTACTACGCATATGTTATCTCTTGGTTTTCTTCAGTCTCTGTCTGATTCTGCTCTTTTTGTTTTAAAGCTGGATGGTATTCTGCTCATTGTTTTACTATATGTTGATGATATTATCATCACAGGAAATAATTCCCTTGCCATGTCTCGGCTGATCTCTGCCCTTGGTCGAGAGTTTGATATGAAGGACTTAGGTCCGCTTACCTATTTCCTGGGTCTCCAAGTGTGTCGTGATGATCAGGGCCTCTTCATTCATCAGCATAAGTATGCTTCTGACCTTCTGAACAAAGTTGGGATGCAGGACTGTTGTTCAGTCTCTACACCATTGGTGCATGATGTGAAGTTATTGCTTAATAATGGTTTGCCTCTTGCTTATCCATATATGTATCGTTCTATTGTTGGAGCTCTACAATACCTCACCTTTAGTCATCCTGATATCGCATTTGATGTCAACACCGTCTGTCAGTTTATGCATGCTCCGACTGACCTTCATTTGGTTGTTGTCAAAAGAATCCTTCATTATAGTCAGGGCACTCTTCACTTTGGTCTTCGTTACTCCCCTGGTTGCTTGGATTTACAGGCTTATTCAGATGCCGATTGGGGAGGGGATCCCAAAAACCGCAGGTCTACATCAGGCCATGTTGTTTATCTAGGCCGTAGTCCTATCTCTTGGGGAGCCAAGAAGCAGCCCTCAGTCTCTCGTTCCTCTGTTGAAGCAGAATATAGGGCTTTGGCAAACACAACTTGTGAGCTGCATTGGATCCGCTATCTCCTTGCTGATATGCATATTTCTTTGCCCCATGTACCTCTAATCTGGTGTGATAGCTTATCTGCAATTCAGCTTGCTCACAATCCTGTCTTTCACGGTCGTACTAAACATGTGGAACTCGATGTTCATTTTGTTCGTGAGAGGGTTCAACGCCATGACCTTCGACTTGCTCATGTCTCCTCTGAGGACTAGATTGCTGATGTCATGACGCATGGCCTTCATTCTCCCAAGTTTACTTATCTTCGTAACAATCTCATGCTTGAGCCTCTTAGCATGAGATTGAGGGAGGATATTAACAAGTGATCAAATGTATAGTGGTTGATTAGTTATAACTAACTTGTATACACATCTGTTAGTGGTTAATTAATTATACACAGCTGTTAGTGGTTAATTAGTTATAACTAACCCAAGGTTAGTTAGCTGATTATTGATTTAGTAGATACAGTGGGACTATTACAGTATAAATAAGTCTCACCAAGTTACTGTGTAAATTAAAGAAAATATATACAATTGAGAAAGGGGGAATTACTGTGTAAGTATTTTTTCTCCACTATTTCCTCTCTATAATTTTCCCTCTTCTCTGTACTCGTTTCAGCTTCCATTGAAAACACTTCCTCTATATTTCTGCTACCTAAGTTCATAGAGTAATGGTGCATTAAATTCTTTCAGAAACCATCCCCCTCAACTTCAAAGTAACTTACGGGGTGATGCGAATGGAAATAGAATAAGTATTTTGATGTTTGGTCGGAATTTCAAAAACCGACTAAAAATCGTGCGTAGCTCACAATTTTTGTAAAAAATGCGTCCATCGGGTTTTCGCGCAATATTTGAACTGCACATTAGCAAAAGTATTATTATCCATTTGAGACTTGTTCAGCCATCCAGGGTGCCCCTTAACTATTTTTTTATGCATTTTTTAAGGAAAAAACTCGAATTTCCATGAAATTTCGTAACGGGGAAAGGTCATTAGAAATCATCCCCCTCAACTTCAAAGTATCTTACAGGGTGATGATAACCGAAATATAATAAGTATTTTGTTGTTTTTTTCGAAATTTCAAAAATCTACTAAAAATTGTGAGTTATACAGCTCGCAGTTTTTTGAAAAATGCATCCGTCGAGATTTTGCGAAATATTTTAACTTCACCTTCACCAAAGTAAGATAAACCATTAGAGACATGTCCTACGATCCAGAGTGCCATTTAACTACTTTTTATGCATTTTTTAAGCAAAAAAACTCGAATTTCAATGAAATTTTGTAATGGAGTCCGGAACTGACTCTAGGGTTCAAAAGTCATTGGACACAATCCCCCTCAACTTCAAAGTAACTTACGAGGTTATGAGAATGGAAATAGAATAATTATTTTGATTTTTTTGTAGAAATTTCAAAAAACCAACTAAAAATCGTGAGTTATAGCTCACAGTCTTTTTGAAAAATGCGTCCGTCAAGATTTCTCGAAATATTTTAACTGCACATTATCCAAAGTATTATAAGTCATTTGAGACATGTCATGTCTTCTATGGTGCCCATTAACTATTTTTATGCATGTTTTAAGCAAAAAAACTTGAATAATGAAATTTTATAACGAGGTCCGGAAGTGATTTTAGGGTCCGAAGGTCATTTGAAACTATCCCCCTCAACTTCAAAGTATCTTACGGGGGTGATGAGAATGGAAATAGAATTAGTATTTTGATGTTTTTGCCAAAACTTCAAAAACCGACTAAAAATTGTGATTAACTTCGCGAAATATTTTAACTGCATATTAGCCAAAGTAATATAAACCATTGGAGACATGTCCTGCAATCCAGGGTGTCCATTAGCTATTTTTTATGCATTTTTTAAGCAAAAAAATTTGAATTTCAATGAAATTTCATAACGGGATCCGGAAGTAACTCTTGGGTCCGAAGGTCATTAGAAACCATCCCCCCACTTCAAAATAACTTACGGGGTGATGAGAATGGAAATAGAATAATTATTTTGATTCTTTTTTCGTAATTTCAAAAACTGACTAAAAATTGTGAGTTAGCTCACATTTTTTGGGAAAAATTTGTCCGTCAGGATTTCGAAAAATATTTTAATTGCACATTAGCCAAAATATTGTAAGCCGTTTGAGACATGTCCTGCCATCCAGTGTGCCATTAACTATTTTTTATGCATTTTTTAAGAAAAAAAACTCGAATTTCAGTGAAATTTTGTAACGGAGTCCGGAAGTGACTCTAGAGTCCGAAGGTCATTAGAAACCATCCCATTCAACATCAAAGTAACTTATAGGGTGATGAGAATGGAAATAGAATAATTATTTTGATTTTTTTGTCGTAATTTCAAAATTCGACTAAAAATTGTGAGTTATAGCTCACAGTTTTTGTGAAAAAAGCGTCCATTGGGATTTCGCAAAATATTTTAACTGCACCTTAGCCAAAGTATTATAAGCCATTTGAGTTATGTCCTGCCATCCAGGATGCTCATTAACTATTTTTATGCATTTTTTAAGCAAAAAAACTCAAATTTCAATGAAATTTCGTAACGGGGTCCGGAAATGACTCTAGGATCCGAAGGTCATTTGAAACCATCCCCCTCAACTTCAAAGTTTCTTACGGGTGATGAGAATGGAAATAGAATAAGTATTTTGATGTTTTGTCTAAATTTCAAAAACCGACTAATTTGTGAAAATGCGTCCGTTGGGATTTTGCGAAATATTTTAACTACACATTAGCCAAAGTATTATAAGCCATTTGAGACATGTCCTGTCATCCAAGGTGCCCATTAACTATTTTTTACGCATTTTTTAATCAGAAAAACTCGAATTTCAATGAAATTTCGTAATTTGGTCCGGAAGTGACTCTAGGTTCCGAAGGTTATAAACCATCTCCCTCAACTTCAAAGTATCTTAAGGGGTGAGAATAGAAATAGAATAAGTATTTGGATGTTTTTTGTCGAAATTTCAAAAATCAACTAAAAACCGTGAGTATAGCTCACAGTTTTTGTGAAAAATGCGTCCGTCGGGATTTCATGAAATATTTTAACTGAAAATTAGCCAAAGTATTATAAACCATTTGAGACATGTTCAGCCATCCAGGGTGCTCATTAAAAATGGGCAGATGGTTAAATGGTTATTAACGGCGGTTTTTTTTGCAATAATCATTTAGGATTATAACCGCGATTATTTATAATTGTTGGTTATTTAGCTAAATGGTTATTAACTATTACCATAACTATTAATATATGGTTAATGGCAGTGCACTGCGAAAATGATTTTAATTTTCAATTTTATTATTTCTTTTTTTTTTAAAGACTAAAATAACTTAAATTAATATTTAACAAAAAAACAAAAAATAATAAAAATAGATAAAATTGCAAGGAATAATCAACCATCTCGGATATCAACAAATTTTATATCGCCCTTTAGAGCTCGATGAGTAGAACAATTTTGATAGTTGGGTCGACGGCCAAAAGTAGCCAAAGGTGGTCGCAAAATGTGAAAAACACGTCGAACGAAACTTTTCAAGTTTTTTTTTTTTTGATACAAGGATATTGGGGGGGGGGGGGGCGGGGGGGATTACATTATATAAACATTGGGTATCGGCCTAACCCGACGAGAATCGAACCTAAAACCTCCCACATATCAAGTGGAGAGGAATACCATTAGATTATAACACTAAGTTAAGGAATACCACATATCAACGAAACTTTTCAAGTTAGATCCACAAAAATGAACTAAGATATGAAAAATCTAAGGACATAGGCTTGTAAGATTCATAGAGAGGAACAAATCCTTACCAACACTTACGGGTAAGGATGAGTTTTTTTTTTTTTTAATGTTTTTTTTTCATATGACTTTAATTAAACAACAATAAACAAAAGGTTAAATAAATATGACCAAAAAAAAATTATATGGTTAAATAAATATGACCAAAAAAAATTTATATGGTTATGTAATAACTGGTTTTATCATTGATTAAATGATTAATAACCATAATCATACCATTTAATTGTGAACTTAAATGGTTAGAAACATAACCACATCATTTAGATAAATAGTTAAACCATAATCACTCCATTTAATATAAATTTTTATAAAATCTGCGGTTAACCATAACAACGATTTTTTTGCCCATCCCTATTTTGGACACGTTCAAAACTTTTAGAAATTAATTGCTTCTAATTTCAGAAATTTAAAGTATACTAGGTAGATTTTATGAAGCATTAAAAGTCACTACATTTTGATTTATTTGCATATATTCAATTGGTGATGGAGATAAGACTTAAAGTTGCCATGTGAATCCCGTTAAGCTTTAAAGGGGGATGCCCCAAAGATACTTGTTGTGCACCATTTTTCAGCAAAACCAACAAATGAGTAGAAATTACCAAATGTTTCAGTGCCATGCACCGAATGTTACTAATGATTTCGGTGAATGTCCAAGATAGATCTTCCTCTAATTGAACACTAATTGCTGATGTTTTGGATGAATTTGATAAATGTACAGTTACTTATCTTGAAGGAAGATGAATATTACTTGTGTAATGGTTCTATTATATGCTCTGATAAACAAGGGGACCAAAGAGGATAGAGAGGCATACATGCATATCTGTTTGTGTCATCAAAGGAACACCTATATATATGTAACCTGCCGGCTCATGAATTAAAGCTCTAGTGGCCGGGCCGATGATCTTGATTCCTTTAACATGTCTTGATTCTGTTCACCGATGAACATGTATTGATCGTCCCAAATCTTGTATTCCACTGTCAGGCTCCATCAAGTAATTGAGATCCTTACCCTAATAATGCCTTTCGAACAGCGGTCTGCAAGAAAAAAGGAATTACTTATATACCAAATGTTATTGTTAATTAAGAGAAGAACATGATAGTTATGGAGCAAAGGAAATTTTCTAAGCGGCATGCAGTAATTCAGAGATAGCCACCAATCAGTTGCAGCAACCAGACCAAATGAGAATTGAATATGATCAGAAATGACAGTATTAACTAGACGTTGAAAACTCTATAAATAGAACAATTCTGCAAGCGAAATTCACCTTACCTTCCTGGGATCGAGGACTAGAACCAGTAGAAGAGAGCCTCATCTATGCAGAGATTCAAAAAAACTGGAAAGACACAAAATTGAGCCCACAGAAAAATTACTCAAGCTTGCTCTCAATAACAAAATTGAACACCACAATTCACCCAAACCACTTCACAATCCTTTTCTTCACCTACTTTCTTTTTACAGCACAATACCATTTTATCACCAGCCAAACCCATCAACCCACCAAAAGAAACACACTTGATTCACAGCTTTTTCAGGAAATTACAAAAGCATTATGGGGTCAAGTGGAGTGTAGAGCTTTCTTTTTCTTAAACCCCTAAACACCTTTGTTTCGGTTTGAATCACACTCTACCTTATGGCTAAAAATAACTCTATCAGAAGTACATTTTATGAATCTACAACTAAACAGATAATTCTACATTCCCTAAATAGAGCAGAAAACTACCAAACACAAAGAAAGATGCAATAGCAAAATCTAGAAAGAAAAATACGGCTTCCCATATTAAATTCCATGAAGAGAAGATCCAAACAGCAGGGACTGCTCAGTGGAGAAAACTGACACTTTTTGGTTCTGAGCGCAAAACAGTTCTCATTAGCTTTGCATATGTTCCTGATGTTGGTGCAATATGCACCCACGCTCAACAAAACGTAACATGAGGCTGTCTGCTTCTTTGGACTTTCCTTCTAGCATCAGTCTCTTGGTCACCTTCTCACATAACTTTAAATCAGGAATCAGATTCCGATTGAACATTCGACAAGCCACTTTGTATGCTGACAGAGAATTCCCTTTTCTCAAATAACCATCCATAAGAATATGGCATGTCTTAGCATCAACTTTTGAAGCTGTTCTCAACACCTTACCCAAAAGTTTATCAGCCTCCTCAAGGTTCCCAAAACTACAAATCTTCTCAATCACTTGATTATAAGCTGTTTTGCAATTTTTCCTTAAGAACATCTTCTCCAATAATTTCAATAAATCGTCCACCTTACCCATTTGACAATACCAGTGGATGACTGTCCTGTATGTGACTGGAGTAGGATCCAATCCCTTACCCAGCATCTTTATTGTAAGTTTAGTTGCCTCTTCTATTCTGCCTTTCTTTCCCAACGCATGGATCAATGTTGTATAAGTGATTGCGTCGGGGTGTTTGTTGCTGAGATACATATCATCAAGTAACGACAGAGCAGCTTCCAAGTCATCCTTTTGACAATAACCATGAATAACGGTTGTAAAATTTACAGCATTAACAGCACACCCCCTGTTTAGACAATCCTCCATGAATCGTTTAGCCTCATTTATCTTCCCCTCTTGGCAGAGAGACTGAATAAGTAAATTAATTTCAACAGGGTTAGGGAAAAAACCCTTACCAACCATCTCTCTCACCATATCACAGGCCTCCACCAATTTCCCTTCCCTACGGAGTCCATGCATCAGAACACCATAAGTGATAGCATTTGGGGTCCACCATTCTTCCTCGCTCATGTTCATCATCTCTCTTGCCTCTAATGAGTTCTGACTACGACAAAGCCCGTTTAACAGGGCAGTATATGTTACTGTATTTGGCTTGCAACCATACTTGTACATGTGCTGAAGCATCTTTTTAGCTTGATCAACCTTCCCCAGCAGGCAGTACCCATTAAGAACAGCAGTATATGTTACAACATCTGGTGTGCAACCTTTTGAGAGCATTTCATTCACAACTTCTTTTGCCATGTCAATCCTACCATGCTTACAGAATGAATGCACTATTGCACTATACCCAACCTTATCAAACCGCAATCCCCTCTCCTCAGCTTCCCTCAAAAACTCATAAGCCTCATCTCCATAACCATGTTTAGAAAGCATATGAACAATATTATTGTAAGTAACCTGGTCTGGTAACAATCCACCATCCTTGGTCATCTTCTCCATCAGTTCCCTCACTTCTTTGACCCTCTTCTCCTTGCAAAGGAAACCCATCACAGTATAGTAACTAACTTTATCGGGAGCACACCCTCTGTTTGGCATTTCATCAATCAGTTCCAATGCATCTTCAACACGATGCACATCACAATACCCCTTTATCAAGCAATTATAAGTGACAACATTTGGTGTAATTCCAACAAGTTGCATCCTTTCCAAGACCCTCATTGCCTTCTCCAATTTATTCCCCATCACCAAAACATGAATTGCAGTGTTACATATTGAGACATTAAGCTCAATCCCGGCTTTCTGCATCAATGTCAACACACGCAGGGCATGCCTCAACTTGCCTGCCCTACTATAAGATACCATCACATAACCAAAAGCTTCAGGGCTACGGTGAATTCTCCGGCGGGCCATGAGCCGAAGAACCCTCTTAGCACCTTGACACAACTTAGTCTTACTAAGCACCTCAAGCATTGCATAGTACACAACTGGGTCATGCTTATACCTCCACTGCCTATCAGCCCAATAGAAAAACTTCAAAGCAACTCTTTCATCAGATTGAGACCTCAACACAGCACAAACTTGCCTTGGCTTCAGGCTTCTTAACAAGTTCCTTAACTCTCCTTCAAACCTTGGGTTCCAACCTGACCTAAGCTCAATAAACCTACAAACCTCTCTCACCAATGGGTGCCTAAATTCATCTTCATCTCCTTTAACTCTTTGAAACTTTTCCTCTTGTTCAGGAACCAGATTTGACGAATCCAACACCATTAAACCATCATCATCATCATCACTATCTTTTTCTTCTTCACTGTCAGACCCTTCAATGTCATTAAAAATATTAATTTTAGAGCTTTGATCAACCTCACATTCATTCTCGGAACTTCCAAAGAAACCCAACCCTCCCAATTGTCTAGCACCCATTTTCCCAACTCCATTATGCCCATGATTGGAATCATCAAAATCATCAATTTCAACTGAACAAGCTTTGAATTCAGAACTTGGGTTAGAGTTACTTGAAGAAAACGATGAGAAATATGCAGTAAGCTCAACACATGTTAATGGGTGCTCAAAAAAATGGCTGGTGGGTTCAAATGCAAGCACTTTGGCAATAGACTTGGGAGGTCTTACCAGGGTTCCTCTCATTCTAACGCAACAACAACAACCAAAGAACATTGCAGCTGCTGCAGTCTGAGATGAATAATTTGAGCTGCGAATATGAGTAGAAGGTAAGTACATACATGCAAAGATTTGCTACACCTGCAATGGCATCGACCAAAAACATATCAACATTTCCGCAAGTGCAGTTAATCACACTAGCAAATCTGATACATATAAACATATATACATATATATAATAAACAATAAGAAAACATTTTGCATCTGCCACGGATTGAGACCAAATACAAACCAATCTGAACAGAATTCTAAAACATAAAACAAATTCGCAGAAACAAAAATGTAGGGCTTGCAGAGGCTAATATAATTGTATAAGTAGCCAATAAGATAAAACCGAGTTGTAGATTTAAATAGAGATTGTAATCAGTATTAATATATTACTGAGTGGTTTTGGGGGATTGGCATAATCAAAACATGTACTGTGAAATAAGGCATAAAGATTAAGGGAATATAAACAAGTGTTGAGCGGTTATTACTGTGATTGAGATGTCATCGTCATGAAGAACCATGGCGGCGTAACAACAAGCAAGCTCACCGGACGACATCGTAGCGCACAAGTAAATGATGAAGCTGCAAGCCACAACCGAAATGAAATTAGGACAATTAGGCTCATACTCATTTTTTTAAGCTAAATAAAACCATAAAAATCTAACAGTTAAAACAAACCCAGAAATGAACAAAATACATAACTCGAGGTTTAAATCGAAAGAAAATAGTAGAAGAAAGAAATGGGAGAAGTTGAAGCCAGAAACAACTACAGTGTAGAATCTGGGAAGGTTGAATCTCTTACCAAACTGAATCTGGTAGGTTGGGTTTGCGGCTCGCGGTTTTGGCCTCCTCTCGTCTTCCGATAAGAGGACCAGGAGGTTGAAATCGGATTCTTCTGAAACGGGTATGAAAGATTTGGGTCGGGTTAGCGAATAAAGCAGGGTTTTACTATTAAAATATATTTTTTAATAGTAAAATATATTTTTTAAGGTATTTAATTTAAAATATCGATTTTACTATTTGTTCATTTTTATTTATTTGTTTTTTTTTAATTTCATAAACTGAGGATATTTTTGTTCAGTAGCCGACTTCATGACATTTCGGCGAATTACACACAGCTTGACAATTCAAGAGTAAATTAATATACACACGGACATGAGATATTTTCATATTACGTCACGATCCGTACGACTTTAAACACATTTAAATACATATTGTATACACCCGTGCAGATCCGGCCCAAACTCAAGGCAAACAACGCTTATGCCTTGGGCCACATTTTAATAAAATGTCTCATTTTCATTAACTATATATATTAAAAGTAAAAATAAAAACAATCCAAATGGTGAATTTTCATAAACGTTTTCCTTCAATTATTTTCATTATATTCTACATTTCTACTCCCTTTTTCAATTTAATTTATTTTCTTATATTATTCTAAAAAAACTTAATAGTTTGTTTATCTTTCTTCCCATTTCTTAATCTCTAATTTCTATAGTTTATTTTTTTATAAGTTTCACTTTAAATTTAAGATCCCCTTATCTAGTTAGTATTATTTTGTAGCTAGATTTGTTCAGATTCTTCTGAACCTATCTAGTGAGTGAAGTACAAAAGTTAATAGGCAATATACATTCTAAAATTAAATTTTATTAAAGATATTTGAAAGAAGACCAAATTAAAAAATATTAATATTTTATATTTAGATATTAAAGTAAAAAGCCTAATTTATAATTTTGCCTTAGGCCTCTACTTGTCTTGGGACGGCATTGCGCGTGCCTATTTACATTTTTTTAATATTTATAAAATTGAATAAAATTTAAATGTTTCAAAAAAGCAGACATATGACGAATAAAAAGTTTGCGCCCCTTTTTATCTCTAAAGATAGAATGGCAGAGTCAAAATATAGTGTCGAACAAGTAATTGTAATTGTCAAGTTCTATGGCGGCGAACTCAACGTAGTCAGTTATAGCGATCCTGCTACTGTGAAAAAATATGCTAGACTTGCTCAATTGGGTGAAATTTTTTTTCGTAGCAGTCCAAAGGGTTGGTATTTTGATATTTTATTTTAAAATAAATGAAAAAAGCAGAGCAAAGTGATGTTCGTAGTTCCTGATATGTTCGTGGAGTTTGGTTTATATTGGTAACTGCAAAAAAAAAAAGTGAAGGTATGTGGAGTTTAATAACTACACACTACGTGGAATAAGGAAGTGGACAAAATTTTCAATATTTTCTAATATGTAGAGAGTCTGCTAAATGATTATTTTAATATTTTTAAATAAATTTGAAACTACATTTAAAAAGTTTAATGTGGATGCTTAGGTTTTTGTGAGTTGATGGTGATATGTGAGTTGAAGATTTTGGCAGCCAAATAACTGCTCATGCCTAAGAGAATTTCCACTTATTCACAGTAATATATATGAGGATAATTCCACTTATTACCAATAATTTTTCTTAATTTTCTTATATTTTTCAGTTTTAATTTTAATTTACAAATATGATATAAATGGTTAACTTTGAACATGACTCTTTTGTTACATTGTTTAGTAAAAGTTTTATGGCAAAAGCTCATTTTTAGTCCCTGTGGTTTGAAAAAAAAAATTTGAATTTCATTATGTAGTTTCAATTTGATCATATTTGATCCTGTTCTTTTCAATTTGAACGAAAAAGAAGTTTGAATTTTATTATGCAGTCTCAATTTGATCATATTTGGTTTTGTTGTTTTCAATTTGAACGAATTTGGTCACATTAGAGGGTAAAAATGTATTTTCTTCTCCTTCCCTCGCGCTCCCAATCCACCGTTCACCGGCTAAAGTCTGCAGCCAGCCAGCCACCTCCCTCACCATTTTCCCTCAAATCTCATCTTCCATAACCTGCTATCTCCCGGAAAATCTTTGCATCATAACCGAATAAACAGCTTATCTTCTTTTCATTCATACTCCAAAGATTTGAGATTTGTTAACTTTTTTTTTTTCAGACTTCATAATTTCTGTTATCACATGACAAAAACATCTTATATAGTGTGAAATGGTGCTTATCGCGCCGAAAGTAGCTCCCCAATATTTTCCGAGATTTGCGCCACATGGACAAATGCCCAACCGGCAAAACCGTTATTTTTCCCAGGTCTTGTCGTCCCCAAATATTCCCCTCCCTTTGTTGTTCCCTCAACGCCAGTTCTCTCTCCCTCTGTCTCTCTCTCTGTGACAGACTGAAACCCTTGCCTTCCTACTAGAGAGCCCAATGGCGGCCGAGGACCACAATGACGGTCGATCGGCGCTCATCTTCCTCGGTACCGGGTGCTCCAGCGCCGTTCCCAACGCAATGTGCTTGATCCAGCCATCCGATCCCTGCCACGTCTGCTCTCAGGCGCTCTCCATTCCCCCTGACCAAAACCCTAATTACCGGTAATTGAACTTTGGATCTGACATTATGTGCTTGTTTGCTGAGAAAGTGAAGGAAAGTAGGAAGAAAATCAGCATTTGAATGATTTATGTTTGCAGGTGCAACACCTCCCTGTTGATTGACTATTGCGGAAGCGATGGCAACCACAGTTACATATTGATCGATGTAGGAAAGACGTTCAGGGAGCAAGTGCTTCGATGGTTCACTCGCTACAAGATTCCAAGAGTTGATTCTGTGAGTTTTCCTTGTGCGCATTTTCGTCTGTCGCAATTTATGACTTTGGTTATAGAACGTTTTGCCTATCAATCACCAGTATTTTAGACAAATGCATGCTTGGTTTTGACTTGGATGATTGTAAGAGAGTTCTACTTTATTTACAAAATATAAAACCAGAAAGAAAAATGTTGGAAAAGAAAGTGGTGCAGTACAAACTGAATTGCGAAATTCTGTCTAATCGATTGGATGATAGGTGGGAAGAGATATTTTTGTTATGCTGTAAGAGTGTGCAGAACTACCTTGAAGGGAGGAGTTTGTGTGCATAGCTTCTGGATTTTTCTTTTATAAGAAATGTGGAGCAAGTAGTAGTTAGCTAATGTTTAAGGGTTAAATAAGAAAACAATTGGAAGTTGAATTTAAGTAGTTAGCTAATCTTTGGTACTTCAATCTATTATCAAATTTGCCTACAAATAGCTGGAGTATATAGGTTAATTCATGTACAGAATAGAAACTAAGAGCTTTCTTGCATAATAGCAAAGATGATATATATGGTTAATTAAATGTGCAAATAAGAACTAATTTTTCAATCAACTGCAGATCATTTTGACTCATGAACATGCTGATGCAGTTCTTGGGCTGGATGACATCCGTGCCGTTCAACCATTTAGTCCCACAAATGATATTGTTCCTACTCCCATCTACCTAAGTCAGTACGCAATGGAGAGGTACTATAATTTGAGTGAACGTGGATACTGTTCTGTTAAAATGTTTAGTCCAAACTTAAAGCTGTTTGCTTTATCTGGATATAATTGTGATTAATGCAATTATAAATGTTTAAAATGTTTACATTTCTTTAAAATGTTTAGTCCAAACTTAAAGCTGTTTGCTTTATTTGGATATCTTATTGCTCCATCTGTTTTGATGGAAATAGTTCCCAGAACAATCTTTTGGAGGTTTGAATGTAAAAGTATTCCACCATTATAGATTGTTCATGATAACACGAGTCTTACTGTTCACAAAAAAAAATGTAATACTGCTGAGAACAAAGTTCTGTGGAAAACTACACGGGGGCATTATATATGATATTGTCATTCAGTTTCTATGTTTAATTCCCGTTCAACTAATTGTGCTTTCTGTACCTTTGAGTAGCCTTGCAGTGAAATTTCCTTACTTGTTTAAGAAAAAACTTAAGGAAGGACAAGAAGTGAGACGAGTAGCACAACTTGAATGGACAAGAATTGAGGAGAACTGTGAAACACCATTTGTTGCATCAGGCCTACAATTTGTTCCTTTGCCAGTTACTCTCGCCAAACCTTTTCTGTCTTGTATCCTACTCCTTATCTATCTTCAGGTTTCTTACTGCTATTACTCAAATGTAGGTGATGCATGGGGAAGATTATATCTGTTTAGGTTTTCTGTTTGGTGAAAGATGTAGAATAGGATATATATCTGATGTTTCACGCTTTCCTGCAAGCACAGAATATGGTGAGTGTAGATTCATTCAGTGTACTTTTTTAAATTTCTTATACCATAGTTCATTTAGTGAACATCTTTGAGTGTTATTTTCTGTATAGATTAGTGAGTCATGGAAATTTATAGGTAGACATAATTCTATAAACGAGGGGACTCAATCATGATTAATGGAAATCTGAACTTTGCAAGACTATTTGAAGATAAGATGTTTAGGATACCCTCTTAGAAAATCATCCTATTATCTGAGTTGGTTTTGACCTTTCTACTCTTAAATTCACCAACAAAGCACTGAGAGAAGCCCTTTACACAGGAGAATATGAACGTGCTGGGACATTTTATCCTTTTCATTTAGTTTATTCTTTGTCAATGATTTGAATTAACTTCTGCAGAGATAAGGATGACGGGA
Organism: Oemleria cerasiformis; assembly: GCA_037349345.1. Classification (NCBI taxonomy): domain Eukaryota; kingdom Viridiplantae; phylum Streptophyta; class Magnoliopsida; order Rosales; family Rosaceae; genus Oemleria; species Oemleria cerasiformis. The sequence goes on along the minus strand of JAZGTL010000015.1, from coordinate 171,834 downwards.
ATATCTGTCACCTTTTATAAGAAACTTTTATTGAGTGAATCAGTTCCTTGGCTATGGGATTGATCCTTGTGGAGAACCATTTTCTACAAACTTTCTCACCCTGTAGTAGGGAAAATCGGTTTCTGACTTAGAAGGCATTCCCAGAACATCTCATCCCATGAACATGCCCCTATTGGTTTACCCTTGTTTTTGTCACTTGGTTTAAATCTTGATATGGTTTTCATTTACAAAATTCTGTGTTTGTTTTTTCTGAAAAAAAAAATACAGTTGAATTCTCCTATTTTTGCAGTCATTTCGAAAGATGGAGCTGGACAGTTGGATCTTCTTATCCTGGACACACTATACAAGGTCAGAATATGAAGTGTTTTCATAAACTGTAATGGGTAAACGTAGAAAATATTCTGGCTCTCCCTTATAGGTGTGGAAATTGCAGTTGGGATAATATGCATGCCATGCAAGTAAACGATGTCTCTCGACATGGGCACTAACTCACATTGTGGTTGGTTCCACACACTCTGGTTGATTCCATGCTGAAGTTTTTTTTTCAGTCAGTTATGCCTTCCCTTCAGGAACTTTATGGGGAAAATTTTGTACATATTTTCCATTTTGTTGCTCCTTCAAATATCCTGCATTTCATTACCCTCCTTCCACCACTTTCCCCTGCCGTCTCTTTCCACATCTGGGCAGCACCTCCCACCAAGGTGTTGGCATCCCCACTTGATGTTTTCCATTTATGTTGTCCTTTTAGTAATTCCTTAAAGGTAATTCTAGTATATGAATGTACCATATATCAGTCTCCATTGATGTTTATTAGTAAATGATGCGATTTCAAATTCTGCTAACCCATGTTTGTCCTTTTAACTTTGGAGCTTCTCTCATCTTGCATTTCCCTTTATTTTAAAGGTATTCATATTGCTCATAATCTGCTTGACCTTTTGTTTCATTGCAGACTGGATCACATAACGTTCACCTTTGCCTCCCACAGGTTTGTTTTATACACTAAGGCCAAGTTTGGTGGATTGGATTGGATTGGATTGGATAACTCTCCAAATTCAATGTATTTTGAATGTGAAAATGAATGCAGTTTCATTGTAGGAGGATTAGATAGGATTAGACATAGAAGGAAATTTACCTTTTCTAATCCTACAATCGTAAGGGGATTGGATTGGATAAGATTTCTTCTATCTCTAGTCCCTCTAATCCCCTTATAATGAAAACCAATCCATTTTCTTCGCCAAAAAAAACCAATTCATTTTCATATTCAAAATACATTGAATTTAATGAGTTATCTGATCCAATCCAATCCCGCTCACCAAACAAGCCCTAAAATGTATCTGCACTTCTTATTGCCAAATGTTGTTCATGTCAATCAGTGAAGCATATGTTTGCAGACTCTTGAAGCTGTGAAGAGGATTTTTCCAAAACAAGCCCTGTTAATTGGGATGACTCATCAGTTTGATCATCACGAGGACAATAAATTTCTCTTGGAGTGGTCTAAGAGGTAAGAATTCTGATCACTTTCCTTTATCTAATTGGATAGCAATGGTTCTTTGCCAATATTCTTTTAGCTTTCAGGTTTATAATTGAGACTAAAACTTTGTAGTGCACCTTTTGTATACATGAGAAATATCGTGACTTAAGAAACTTATGCTTTCAAATTTTCTGTTGTTTGTACACAGGGAAGGGATACCAGTGCAGCTTGCGCATGATGGTATGAGAATGCCCATAGACCTATGAAAATACGGTGTGTGATTATTGAACTTTTTTATTTAGTTGTTAAATTTGTGAGTTTTGGCAATAACACTGTAATTCCATCCTCTCTATTTCATCAATGGAGTCATGTTCCTCGTTGAATTTACAAGCGATATGAAATGAGAACACATGATGGTGGGATTCGATTTGAGCAGTCTAAGAACTATTGAACAAATAGATGTTTTACCATCTCATGTTATCTATGCAAGTTTCAATAGAGTAGGAGAATAACAAAAAGGCTCACATACTTTTTCTTATGTTTGAAATGCAGGTTGATGTAATTGTGTATTTAGACGATTCGTAGCATATATAGTTTCCATCCCCATATTGATGGGAAGAAGCAGATGCAATATTCATGAAGTTTGCTCATCAACATTGAATGTTGTTTGAAGAGGTAAAACTAAAATAGTTTTACAAAGATTAGGACACAGCTAGTTACCAAAAGCACTTAACCTTGTTTTATGGTGAGCCTTGTATGTTTTTAGCTGATGAATCATATAGTTGTTTGAAAAGAGTGGATATTAATCTGGAGGGAAAATAAATGACTGTGATGTTAGAGCAGGTGAATGATGTTGAAAACACTTGCATTGAATAATTCTTTTCTTTTTTCAACAGGGATAAGTGTTCAATTCATGGAAATTCAATTCTTTCTTTTATGCTTTTAAATTCTGGAGCTGCTTTAAACTCATGGACCCATTTGGGGATTATATATAAATAAAATAATGTTGCAGTTTTATTTATTTACTTTCAAGTTGTTGTATATTTTTATTAATATATTATTGTTATCCGCTTTGAACAATTTTCTGTTTTTTAATTTCATCTATAAACTTTAATATTAGTGTATTTGCTTCTGATATATGTATTAAACTATATCGATTGTATTTTTTATCAATTTTCTCCACAATTTGTTTGAATTATCACATCACACCGGCGTAAGGGATGTTTTCTAGTTACATTCGAGGGAATCGAGAACCCTTAACATAACCCAAGATGCATAAGAGAGTATTTACTAGCTAATTGACTATAATCGGATAACGGAAAATAATCGAACCCGAAACTTAAAGTTTTAAGACTCAAGAGTATTGTCGGAGGAAGCATTGGCATCCACCTCTTCTAGTTGACCAGTCAAACCCATTGTCTTGACTGGAAAGTTCTCGAACCAGTCAAATTTGGATTTCATTGATGACGTTCTTTCTCTATAGAGAAGGAAGGACAGGAGGACCACCGCGAACTCTGACGGGCCCCATTTCCACAGATTTTTTATTCTCCAATCAAGATGTGCCACTTAAGCACACCATGATGCATTCAGTTTTAGTTTAATTTAAATTGCGTGTAGGGAGGATTAGAATTTAGAAATTTGATACACAAATTTGATCATAAGACATAAACAGTTCACTAGTTTTTCCAGCGACCAGATATTCCTGGATTTTCATGACTATATTAATAGAAAAGAAATGAATTTTAAAAAGAAAAATCATAAATCAAGGTTGTTTATACGTCCCATCTCATTTTTAATATTATTATTATTATCTTTTTCTGTTAAAATTTGGTACACAAATTGAACAACCACACTGATAACTGATCACATTCATCATCATATTCATCTAGAAAGATCTAAGTCAAAGCACGCACAAGACTGACCAACTCCATATTTTCTTTTATTTTATCATCATTTTAATGGGTTATTTATTATTTTTTAATTACTCTTAAAATGACTTATTAAACCCTCTTTCTCTCTGTTTCAACACAAGCAGTCGAAAAAGACCAGGGAAAACTCAGGCAATGACCCTTTGATCACGTCTCGTATTTTATGATAAGCGTAATTTCTTTCCTTCCACCCCAATGCCCCATATTTAACCACCACACTTTCTCCTCCAACTTTCCAGTGAACTTTTAAACTTTAATTTCTGAGAAAAGAAAAAGAAATAATCGATCTGGATGGCATGCTTTGTTCCTTTCAACAGCAGAAACTTAGACATAAGTATTTTTGTGTTCAGACCAACAGTTGTACTGGTTGGTGATCTTCTTGCAGAGCTCAAGCAATTCTCTTTGTCCACTGAGACTCTTGGTTGTGTTCAAAGTTCCATTTTGCAGAGCATCCATGGAAATATGGTACGTATATATATTATTATTAATACACAGATTAATTATTCCTAATTGATTATATAAACTGTTCAAATTGGTATCCATAATTTCATCTTAATCCTGTTGTTTTCGCCTTTCTCCGGTTATCAGATCATATGGTTTGGAGCATGGCTCAAGAAATCATGTGAAAACAAAGATTCATTGACTCAAAACCTTGTAAGTCCAATTTATTCTCTTACTCATCTTATAATTAGCTTTATCTTGCATATGTTCTTGACCAAGATAGTGCTAAACTGCTAATCAAAGCAGCGTTAATTCACTTTACAAAATAATATTACTGGACATCATATTTCGAAGCTATAATCCAATTGAAGGGCAGCCTTAAGGTTTATTAGGCCCTAAACAAATCATAAAAATGCAACCCTAGATATACACACATTCCTCTGTTTTTTGTTGCCAATTTTTTATTTGTAGAGCTCAAACATGTGAATTTGAGAAATCTTTACTTCATATATATAATTTGTTTAGGGTATTATCATGACCATGTTTAGTGGGTAGGATTTGATTAAATAAATCTTAAATGAAAATAAATACATTTTTTTATTATAGGAGATTAGAGTTAGAAAGAATTTTACATTTTCTAATCTGAATATTTTGACGGGATTATTATATTGAATTTCTTTTCCCTCAAGAGAATATTGGACTGGATAAATCTTTTTTCTATTTACTCATAATCTCTTTACAATAAAAACACATCTATTCCAATCCCAACCACTCGCCGCAGCCCTTTAGATAACATTTTATATCTATTGGAGCTCCTAAAATTTGATGCCCTAGGCAGTCGCCTTACCTGTCTATGCGCAAGGACGTCTTTGTCCAATTATTAAAACCGTTTAAATTTAAACTTTCTTTCAAAAATTATCATGTAAAAGTTATCTCTAATTAAATTTTTCGATGACAACCATATATGATAAATTCATATATTCATTGAAATTTTTTGCTCAATGTCTCCCATAGCCAATGACAGTAATTAATGGTCCCATATATGCAGCTGTCAATGTTAGAAAATACATCAAGCATGTCCATCTTACTCGAACACTCATTCTTCGACGCCTACGCCGGAGAATCAAGAGACGGTTCATGTGCAGCCAAATTCTGCCGAGGCGACACGGTGTCCATGAGCACAGCCGCCATCCACGGTGGTGAAATAAGCGACGTCTCCTATGCATGCTTAGTTTTGTTCGAGTCCGGCATCCGAAAAATGGAAGGCGTGACGGCCGGAGTTTGCTTGAAATGCCAAACCAAGCCACAAATTGCTTCTCTTTTTGTGTGGAAATCTCTCCAATATTGTTACTCATGGATTCTAAACTCAAACCAAAGAACATCGATGTTGCCCTACCTCAAAAGTGTCTCGATTGACGTCAAATATGACATCTTTCGAGTAGTTTATGTGAGCGGTGATAGTGATATCAAATTTCAATTCTTTTATCCTCCTCATCAGATGTTGGATCAAGCAGCTGGAGGAGAGAGCAAAGAAGAAGGGCAGTTCATGCAAAGCACTTCCATTGTACGATCATACTTAAAATAATTAATTAATATAATTTTTTTACGTAAACTTATATGTATAAATGATATATGAGATTATTATAAACCCTTTTTTCATTTACTTGCAATGCAGGCAATTTTTATTGAGGATTGAGAGACCAGAACTTTCTCAAACCCTAGCTTAATTATGAATACGTACGGCTATATATATGTTTTCTATACGTAAGATGAAGATTATTAATTTTTTGGCTTCTTAATTACATTTAATGAATTTTTCGATCATTTTATGGCCCTACTGGCTTTTGGGAAGGAAATATAATGAAAACAAATTGTCAAAATTTCAAAAGCAAATCTTCTTTATTAGGTATTATATCATTTTCTTTCACATCCATCTCCTCCTCAAGAAGATGATCATCACCTTCTATAAACTTAGACATGAGAATTTTCTTTTTAATATTCCATTTTTAGCAAAGAACATGAGTGTCCACATCCAATTAATTTGTGTGAATCCTTAGAAGTGTGTACCTCGAACGTCATGTGATCATATTTCAATTCAATTATATTCTAATATTTGTCATAATTTTTATTTATTATATTATAAACGTTAAACATATCAATCATGTCGTCTATTCATATTATAACACGTGTAATAAAAACACCACTTGACATATAATTCAAGCTCATTTAAGTATGTCTCTATCAATAGCTATAATTAAATGATAAAGTTAATTTAACCAATCTTATCTTTAATTTGTGTGAACTAAAAGGGATCCAATAGCTAGAATTAGAACTACTTTTTCTTTTAAAAGTATGATATTTATTTTTTATAAAAAAAAGTATGATATTCATTAGAAGAAGTATTAAAATTTTGTCAAAAGAACACCACATAATGCGGGTATTGCCAAGGTTTCTCCAGATTTAAAATTTTTAACGAAATTGAAAGAAAACAAAAACTATACGAAAATTGAAACCGAGACCTCCCACATAACATATAAAGAGAAATACCACAAAATAGTAGTATTAAATGGCCTAAATAAAAGAAAGTGGAATATATATATATATATATATATATATATATATATATATATATATATAGATCAAAACTTTCAAATTCTGGAAAGCAAATGGCAAAGCTGAAAGGAACCCAGAAAAGCAGAAAGCTAAAATTAAAGGTGATTGTTCCTTTTGATTCAAATAGGGTCAAAACAAACTTAGTATTCTCGATCTCCACAGCCTAACTAGTTTGTTCTTTTTCTATTAAATCTGGTCTAATTTTATATGAAAAATCTCTTGATGCCGCAATGTGTGCAACTATTGATGCAGCTGCTCAATTATAATTAATGTTTTGTGGACTCCTCCCATGTGATCTGGGTTCTTAGGTCCTTGCCCTGGTCTACAAGTTCTACAACCAAAAGTTGGAAAGAAAAGAAAAGTTTGAATTATGAGACGACGCTAATTAAAGGAAATTCGATCTAGCTAGGGTACAAGAAGATAAAATTGACTACTGCTCAGTGCTCACTCAATAAGTTTTTTGCTTATAGAATATGAAACAAATTTATTTGTTAATTTGTTTTGTGTAAGAATTAATAACTTTAAAGATATATATATAACGATATTATATTTAATTTAATTTAATCGGTTGAATTTCATATGATTATTTAAACATACAAACTAACATGAGAGAGAGTTGTGTTTGCCCAAGCCTCATTAGTGGTCCATAATTGAATCATTAAGGAATTTTCTTAGCATCAAGGCTATTAGTGGTCCATAATTGAATAATTACGGAATTTTGTTAGCATCAAGGCTCGCCCTTTTCATGATAGGTAATGAATCAAGTATCTATATAGCTACAGCAAAGTGAATGCTGTACAATAATTGACAGAAGGCATCCAATATGAGCAATCGAGTTTCTTTGCTAGTTGCTGGGCACACACAAAAACACAAAAAAACTCAATATTGTTCAAGCAAAAAGGATCACTAAACACATAAACTAAAAAGTTGAACATAAATACCAACTAATTTAGAAAACTCCCATAAATAATGAATTAACGATACTATCTTCTTGTCTTGTCTTGGCAATCAATGGATTCAATGGCATGGCATGGCATGGCGTGTGGAGAATGTGGTCAGAGATGTAGGCTGAATAATATTAAGTTGATCAAGCTTATCGAGAGCCAAGCCAACAACATTTTAGTCAAACACATTTATTTGGAAGTGCCAACTGTTCATATATCATCCGTTGATTACGATGATCATCATTCATTGATTCATTGATTCATTGATCCATGAGAGAGAGATGCATTGGATTGGACCCATTGACAATGAAAACACGTGCAGCATTTGAATTTCTGTATGAAGAATGTTTTTGAATTTCTATTCATAATTAATTTTTGAATTGCAAGTAGGACCCCGTATATAATATGGACCGTGGATGGAATATAAAAATAGGATTCATTTGCCTCCCTAGGGCTTTGAACACGTACTAAACTTTATTGTGTGTTACGTGGCCGGATACATACAATATCAACATGTATTCGGTGTTGGTGTAGAGTTAATTAGGTTAGCCGACCTGTAATATGAATTTATTAAATTTACTTTTTAGAAAATAATAAGGTAGACACGACTCCATATATCTCATAACATAGGAGGGAGGAAACCAAGAGTGTTGGGATTTGAGGAAAATTAATATATATTTTCATCTTAACGGGAGGAATCATATTCATTATCTTTATGATTCAATCACGTAATATAAAATAATATATATATAATGAGTTTTACATCTTTTTAATCAGTTGAGGTCTGAATTCTTAATAATTTACTATGTTATATTAGTAGAATATTAGTTATTTCTGTTCAATAATCTTTATTTATAATTTATAAAACGAAATATCTCCTGCTATAAATAAGATAATGACGAGAATTTACAATTTATTCAGTAATAAATACCAGTAAACTGGGTTTTCAAAGAAGGACGAAATTTGAAATGAAGGCATGAGAAAGAATTAGGGTTGAGAGGACAGGGTTATGGAATTCTGAACCCCACAGGCCACAGCCACAATGCGATGCAATGACCCATCGGATTGACTCACACTCTTCAATGCTCTCCCATTCCCATTCCCATTCCCATTCATAATTAGTCTTTGCATTGATGCAAGTGTTTACCAAAAGTGTCTTCCAATCTTTGACTGCTGACCTCACCCACCCTCAACCTCTCCAACTCTTTTATCGTTCCTGTGCCAAAAATAAAAAAATTAAATTAAATTCCTTAATTAGAATTTATCAAATTACGGAATTTAAATTAACAGAAATTAATTTTTCAGAATTTGTGAAGTTTCATGTTTGAATAAAATGAAATTTAAACATTTAATTTAATATTCATATATAAATGGTAGGTATAAAGATGAAATTTTAAAAATGACACCCTTTTATATGAAATTTAAACTAGGGATTTGTGGTATCCAAATTTCAAGTTTTTTATTTTTTTAGAATCTTAAATTCTTATATTTAAGCATCCAAACAAGAGAATTTGTACATAAGAAACTTGAAATTCTAACTTTTTAACAAAAATCATTTGTACAACACATTATCGAGGTTTAATAAGGTAAAATTTTAAATAAAAAAAAATTGTGATTACGATTGATATATAATATTATCAGGTGAAAGATGGACTTAAATAATTCAAAATTTGAATCGATGATATAACAACAATTTCAAACGATTGAAGCATAAATCATATATACTGAGCCTCTTCATTCAACTCACGAACATTATTTTATTTATTTCTTTGATTCAATTTCAATATCCCACTCAAATTTCAAATGAAATGAACTAATAAGTTTGAAAAAGTGATGAATTCCAAATGTAAAATATTATCATGATTTAGTTTGTTCAAACTTGAAAGTGAAATAGGTAGGCGGTGGGGGACCAATGAAATTTGCAAGTAGACAATTAGTCCAATTATCAAGGTGATCATCCATTGAAGTAAAACTTAATCTAACTTAAGTTTTTACATTATATTATTATGTTTTTACATTATATTTATTTGTTTAAAATACACTGAAGTTAACATAAATTCTTGATTAAACACAGTCAAAAAGAACCCACTTAGTATTTCTAAAGCACAATTAGAAACCAAACAAGCTGATTAGACTGACAGTAATTTTTGTTTTTGATTGTCATTTTGTTAAAGCAAAACGGTAAGTTTTTCATGGTAAAATTTTGAAATCAATTGATTTTATTATGACCCATGCTCTGTTCAGTTTCTATGCAGAGCAAATCAAAATTCTACTTTTCATCATTGCCACTGTTCGAAAACCTTCTGGCTTTAATCATTTGATTCATTTCCATAATTTCCCTTTGTCCTCTCGGTAAAAAACACAATTAAAAAAAATATACAAAAATCATTATTATTATCCAAAATTAAAACTAAAAATAATTGGGTGTCTCAAAATCGGCAATTCCTCGTTTGCTCCGGTTAAAAGCCCGCCAACCGCGATTTAATAGGTCGGCAACCAAAGGAATAGAAGCTAATTAGCAACAACCTCTCTGCAGATTTCGCCACGTCATAGGGGGACCTCCAAATAGTGGGCCCAGATGGTGAGGTGTCGAGATCAGAAAGAAGTACTGCACGGCTTGCGCTGCAGAGGAGCAGAACTTGATCATCATCCCAAGCAGGAAACTGTGAAACATGGCTGTCTGTGTCTACAAAAACAGTCAAATTAAATAGAGAGAGAAATGAGGGAGACTGAGAAGTTTTTTCCATCCATTTAAAGCTCTCTTTTTTTCTCTCTAGTTCCTCCTCCATAAGATAGTTTAGAGAGAAAAAGAAACGTCTTTGACAGAAACACGGAGGGAGATCTAATGGAGTATGAGAGGATACACAAAGTTCAGGTAAATTTCTCTTCTTTTTTCTCTGCATGAAACAACAACAAAAACCCATGTCTTTTTTTGTTTAAATTTTCAATCTTTTTTTGTTGTGGATTCTTTTTTGAATGATTTTGTCTTAGGGCGGTTTGTTCTAAGTTGGGGTGGTGGGAAAATGAGGAAATGCAAGAAAAAATTGTGAATTTTTTTGAAACTGGTTTTAATTTGAAGTGGGTTTGCAGTATATATGTGCTTTTATTCAAATTTGGTTACTCATTTACTTCTTCATTGTAATATCTAATTAGCTGTTAATTTAGTTTTTATAGAAGTTAAGACATTTTGGTTTATTTTGTTCTTCTGAGCTTATTGTGGTCAGAAAGGTTTAACTTGATAGTAAGACTTGTTTAATTATTGCAAGTCACAGTGGTAGGATGTGAAAATATGATTGTGAGATTATGGCTTAATATTGTTAGTAAAGATTGTTGATTTTGCTCTAATTTTTTTTTCATTAGTTTTAGAAAGAAAAAATTACTAAAAATAATGCCACCAGTTTGGTGTTTGATTTGACATTGATATGATTCAGGATGATTGAAGGAATTTGAATATTGGGTTTGCTTAATCATTTATGTTTTTTTACAAAGATTGTTACTTTTAGCATTTTTTCTGAGTAGGTGGATTGAAGGGTAATTATGTTTTGTTTCTCTTTTTTCTTTCCCTTTTCAGACTGGTATAATTTCTCCTAGTAAATTAAGAATGAAGCTCATAGGGCCTCACCATCATAAAAAGAAGGATAGATCAAATAGTAACTCCTCAAGAACTTCTCCTTCCAAGCTTGACGATTCGGAGTTCGTCAAAAATAGCTTGTTGGACTCCATGAATGGAAATGTGGAAGGTATGTCTCTCTCCTTAAATGTTTTGTAAGCATTATTCTAACTGTTAAAAATATGTTGTCGAAACTCGAAACTGTTTACTCATTAAGTCTTATGCTGTCCAGTCACATCTTCTCTGTCTACAAATTTTTCGAGTGAAGCAGCATTGGACCTGAGACCAAGTGATCAAACTTCTCACCAACCGAAAGAGTCATTGCCAAGAGAAAATGGTGATGCCGGTCGTGTTAGATTGCAACAATGTACAAAGGGTGAGAATGGTAATTCAAGTGCAATTCACCCTGTGAGAATGATGGAAGACGAAAGTCTTGATTATGATAGTAATGCTAGTTCATCCAGTTTCGAGTTTCACAAAGGGGAGAGGTCAGTACATAAGCACATTTCAAGATCACTCTCAAGAACTATGCCATCTAAGTGGAATGACGCTGAGAAATGGATAATGAATAAGCAAATTGCACAAGCTAATTTTCCTAGAAAGAGTGCTTTGCAAAACCAAACAATTCGGTTGCCGGTGACAAATATGGTGAGGGTGGCTCCAGAGTCTGCTAACTATGATTATAAGCTCAATGGCAGAGTAGCAGACACAAAGCGGGTTGATTTCTGTCAGCCTGCCTCACAGATTGGATTCGATAAGTTCTCCTTTGTTCCTTCGGGTTCTCAATCGAATTCAGGTCAAGCTTGTGGGAATGCTTTGATTGATGCATCGTCACAAAGTAAAGATTTGATGGAAGTGGATCAGCGGACTTTAGCCTGTTCTAAGAATGCTGTCGAAAGTAGTACAGGTACGGTTTCATTGGGTTCAATAACATGTTCAATGTGTATAGGGAAGGCAGAGGAAATTAACATATTGGTTTTTTCGGTTTATGCAGGCACTAATGCCGTAAGATCGGTTTCAATGAGAGACATGGGAACAGAAATGACCCCTATCCCAAGTCAAGAACCTTCAAGGACTGCTACACCTGACGGTGCAACGACCCCGCTTCGCAGCCCAACTTCATCAATCCCTTCAACTCCTAGAGGTGCACCAGCTCCAACACCTATCAGCGACGGGGAACCACAGCCACGAGGTGAGAACAATAAAAGACAATTGTCGGAAGAAGAATTAAAAATGAAGACAAGGCGGGAGATTGTGGAACTTGGCGTTCAGCTTGGCAAGATGAACATTGCTGCTTGGGCAAGTAAAGATGAGCAGGAGAAAAAATCTTGTGCTGATTTGGCGGAACTTGAGCGGGTTGAATTTGAAAAACGCGCAGCTGCTTGGGAGGAAGCTGAAAAATCTAGACATACAGCAAGGTTTCTTCTTCCACCCTATAACCAACCTGCTTTTTTTTTTTTGTCAAATATAACGAACATACTTTTAATTACACTTGTATTGTTTTTGTACTATAAACCATGTAGATATGTTCTACCATCTTAACATAACTAGAGAATGCTAACATTTGTCAGATTTAAGCGCGACGAAATCAAAATCCAAGCCTGGGAAGGTCAACAGAAGGCAAAGCTAGAAGCAGAGCTGCGGAGAATAGAGGTACTTAAAGTTCTTTTCTGATGCAGATTTAGTCAGAATAACTTGTATTTGTTATGATTAATCAAAGAGTGACTTTTTTATAGGCTCAAGTTGAACAAATGAGAACACAAGCTCAATCCAAGATGGTGAAGAAGATAGCAATAGCAAGGCAAAGATCCGAGGAGAAACGGGCAGCAGCTGAAGCCAGAAAGACTGAAAACGCAGAAAAAACTGCAGCTCAAGCAGAATACATCCGCCAGACTGGACGAATGCCATCATCTCATTACATATGCTGTGCTTGGTTGTGATACAATGCGTCGTTGTGTTCGGTAAGATAGATCATGATTCAAGGTGTGGTGTTATGTATGCTAATCAACTGCGTTTCAACAAGAGAGTTACTTTGTGAAGAATAGATGCATATGAAATGTTGAGCATCTATTGTTTGCAGCTTTGCACCCCTCAAAAGAAGAGAATACTAAATAGGATGATCCAGCTATAATGTTGAGTGACTGAAATATCATCTGATATGTGAGTTCATCAAAAGTTGAGAGAAAGAGAAATCAAAAGCAATTTTAAATGATGTCTGGTTTCGTATCTCCTAAATTTGGTGGACTTCTGTTAGCTATGAATTGTGCAATGCTGCTTTAGCTTAATTTCAGCCCACCACCATCAAGTTGGGTTCATTCTGCACAAAGGACTCAAATGCCATATCAATAAGTTAGTCTCAACCCTAAGCCATACTCTAAATCACTACGGGGATGGAGATCAAACTCGAGTGCAAAAGAGATGGCCGAATGGGCACGCTATCTTAACTAATTGTCCTAATCCATGTTTGTGCTACCATTTCACTTGAAATTCATGCACATCTTCCTCTCTCGTTTTTCATTGTTTCTTTCTTTCATAATTATTCCCTAGCCCAACTTTTAAGAAATAAGTAATGCTTCCTTCCCACCTCATATGACAAAAGGCTTAACTTTTTGTATTATTCAATTAAACCCCACATGCTTGTGCATTGGGGCCTTAACTTGAAGGGGTCTTTTACTCTTTTGAAGTTTGGCACGCCAATCCCCAATGCCCAGGCAAAGGCCAAATAACCTAGACACCCCTCGGCAGTCCTTTAAACATGCTAAACATACACTAGGCATCCACTTTTTGGAATTTTTTTTTTTTAATACAATGATATTGGTGGTGGAGATTACAATATAAACTTTGGGTATCGATCTTGTCATTTACAAGAATCGAACACGAGACCTTCCACATAACGTGTGAAGAGAAATACCATGAAATTATAGTACTAAGTGACAAAGTGTAGAATAAAACAGATTAAATCACGGTTATATCCACTTTTTGGAACTTGTTTTCTACTAAATTAATTAAACTAATTTTACCTACATAAATTTGTCTACAAAACTCACCTACAAGCCAACAACCTACGTTTCTGATTGTGAATACAAATATTTATTTAATAAACTGACAATGTCCAATAATGTTACGAATTCACGCATATGTATACGCTCTGCCATTCGAGTGGATTCACAAAACCAATTTTAATGGTTGTATTCGCTTTGCCGTTTGAGTGGATTCACAAAACCATGTCGAAATGTCATCACGGGATATTACCATCGCACGATAGTATTTCCCTAGTCAAAATCAGGTAAGACAGAAAAGAAGTGTCAAAGGATGAAGCTCATCATGTCTGTTAAACAAGAAAAAAAGAGCATGGGATCATGTAAAAAAAAGGGGAAAAAGAAGCTACTCATGCAAATTACAATTTAAGTTGAAGAAAAAATCCCTCCTAATAAATATAAGGTGAGTTGAGTCCTATTATTGTTGATTGTGTGCCCTACCTTTGTCACCACTCCATCCCTCAAAAAGTCCCATCTATGCACACACACGCTACACAGAAGGCCCACAAACATGCATCAAAAACCCAAACCTTTATTTATCAATTTCACCTTCATCTCTCAAGTGGTCAAGGACAACATATGCAATACACATTGAAACGCAACTTGAGTTCCAAACTTGCAGCTTAAATGGTTAATAGCAGTTATTTCCTGAGAGAAAAGTACAACAAATGTGCACACCGACACAACATGGACCCTCAAATAATTGTGAAGAAAAAGAACTAATGTAGTCATCAAATTATTTCAAACGCTCATGTGGAACATCTGTAGTGATGAACATGAGGATTTCTGAGATGCAACATTGTTACAAGAACATGATGCAAACTTAAACAAGCATTGTAGGCATTCAAAGTTTCAACATTTCAACCGCGAAAAAAGATTAGTGATTGAAAGCAAGGGATTGTGGGGCTTCATATGTTTGTGTTTTCACAAAAGTTCGAACTCAACAAAGCTGGTTTGAAATATAGGCAATTTTCAAATCAATGGAAGCAATAGTCAGAAATTTACTGCAATCTAACCTTTATAAGGCTATTTTCACAAACATTAATCTCCTAATACATATATATCGCAAGTATTCGGTAGAAGGAAATTGCAAAGACGTATCATTTTAATTACACTAATAGCTTATATATAAACTAAATTTATGCTAGTATTAGGCAGCCCTTTCCACTCGTAAAAGGGTTGGAGGAGCTGCAAATATTACAGAAGAGAGATAATAGTAACTTAACCGGTTAAGTTGTTCAATACTCGAGTGACCCCACGGATGTTATCCCACTGCTCAAGTTTCTCGAGTCCTGCCGGCTTCCGTAGTCATCACAACTGTTGTTTGAGAGCCTCTGAGTTGGGACCGACTTTAGTAGTTCTAGGCCTCGTTTTCCCATTTGCTGCACTTCTTGTGGTGAGAGTATTTTGATACACCACACGCTATTTACAAACTCCCTGGTATCAACATAAAATGAGTGAATCAAGAGTCAGCTAATTAATAACCAAATTCAAAGTAATTTCCAAAAAAAAGACGAAAAAACAGTTTTGGTGATGTGTAGAAAGTTTCACTGCCGTGTGCTCAATGTTTCTGTCGAACCTCAATAGATGTAAGTCATAGGGACAAAACTAGAATCCTAAACTTGCATCTATTTCAGCTTGATTGAAACATTGGTACAAATTAGAAAGATAACTTGAAAGCTACTGTGATCCTGTCCAGAGGACCTGAGCGTCATATTTGAAAAGTGCATAGGAGCATGGAGATGAGTATTTCTTACTAACCATAATAATAAAGCAATGAAAAAAAATTATAAACAAGTTTTCTTAACAATGTTTAGCCTCAACTCTTCACAACTTATAGCAATAAAAACTCTTGTATTGAGTCTCCGAAGGTTCAAACTACTGCAAAAAAAAATGCATTTCTTCCAACACCAATTTTCAGAAAAGTATCCTACAATCCATAGCTAGAAGAACTTTCAATTGCAACCAAAAATTAATATAGAAGAGGGAACTCACGGCCAGGGGTCATCCCCGAGGAGAAGAACATCATTCTCCCGATCAACAAATACAAGCTGCCAGCCTGATCTTACAGGGTCCTCCAACTCGCCTTCAAGGCCAAACATACGTGCAAGCTCGCTACGCAGCTCATGGTAACTGCTGAACTTGGTAATGTCTAGTGACCTCCCAAAGGACCCTGACTTGTAAACCTACAAGTAATTATGGCGTTTGTTTAAAAACGAGACTAAAGAAAGATTACTAAAACCCATAATCAGATCACTTAAAGAGTAAGATTGAATGATACTTTTAGCAAAATTAAATTAACCAAAGCTATGAAGGAGACAACAATTCTTATCACGCCTGACCAGTCCATTTCGTAATCAAAATAAAATATAGTTAAAGAGGCCACTACAACTTACCTTAACAAAATTATTGTTCAGTGGGTTTCCAGGGCCCACATTTTCTGGAGACTGCAGGAAACCTGATTCAACAATGCAGCTGGAAGGTGTGACTGCTGGATTAAGTGAAAAATCAGTGCCTGCAGTGCTCATGTAATTAGAAGAAGGAAAATGTATGGTTGTAGAGTTGCAATCGCTGCCAACTCCTCTAATGTTTGACATCCCATTCTGCATTAGAAGAGAAGAGGACTCTATATTGACACCGAATAGAAGATGGCTTTGCGGATCAGTGCTCCCTTCTTGGTCTATTGAGCACTCTCTCCCAGGAAAGGGTGGTAATGAAATAGAATTCTGAGAGATAGTTGTCTGGGGAGGTCCCAACTGTTCCACTTGGGGTAGAGCACATTGAGAACCTCCAGAAGAAAGATGAGGGTCAATCGCAGCTCGCTTTGATGGCCAACCAGTAGATGACATTAGTTGATCGGTTCTAGGCAGGTTCATCAGGTGGGATGATTCATCTGGTGTAAATGAACCCATGAGACTGTGCAAGGGAGATAGCATGTTGCTGGTTGCCGGGTTCCCATTAGAATCTGAAAAACTCTGTTGCTGGCATAGAGAGGTGACAACTTGCAAAGATGGTGACTGGGATTGAGAGGCAGAAGCAAACTGAGTCATGGTAGGGACAGCACTTGGAATGTGCTGATGATCAACTAGCTGCTGCTGCTGCTGTTGGTTACTGAAGGAATTCTGATGCTGCAATTGCTGCTGAAGAAGGTGTGACTGAGTTTGAGTCGGGGGCTGTGACTGACGATGGTTTTCTTGAACACCTTGGAGAAATGCTTGTTGAGATTGAGACTCTTGCACCATGTGGGGCTGCATCAAGGCAGAAGACCTGCTAGGGAGGCTTTCGGGTTGCTGGAACTGCAGAAGGGATGTAGGAAGCGGTCGGGAAGGATCTACTCCTCTTATCTCCTGAAGTGCAGCAGCAGCCATAGCTTGGTACATGTCTGGTTGCAAGCCAATCATAGAAGCATCAAGCCTTGGCTGCATCCATGCTGAGACCCCTATTCCAGGAAAGTTCATAGATTGGATTCCACGGTCTCCATTATCTCGAAGCCACATAAGTTGAGAATTCATGCCAAGGTCATCATCCCTGATACCTGAGAGAACAAAGTACCAAAATGGAGAGGAAATAAATGATTTTAAGATTTTCCAAGTGCCTCGAGAAGATATAAACTAGGAGTTCAAGCTAGCACTAAGATGGAGCAGTAAATAAGTATACCATGGAAAGAGGGTAGTCCAGGTGGCCATGGTCGCTTAAGCCTAAGAGGGAAGGGAGATGGATACATGGGGAATGTTGTTAATGGTTCAATCTCCCACAGGGACACTCTTGGCTGCCTCTCCCCAGCTGTGGATTCATCCCAACCCACCTGAAATAAGTGAAAAACTCATCCAAGTCAGAAAAGAAATTAATTCAATATCCAGAAGGAACTTAACCTGAAGAAAACCAAGTTTATCACACAAAATATTCATTTTAATGATATTCAGTATTATACATGATAATTCTCAACAAACCTTGACTGAGCGCCAATGTGAATTGGCCCATCGAACTGGATCCAGGTCGCTAATGCCAGTTATTGTTCCCATGTAGCTGGTTACATATACTCGTTAAGACATCAACCAATAACATATGCACAATGAAATCAATACAAAGGGAATTATTTAATTCTAAGAACTGTAACAAAATAAAAGTCGATAACCTACCGCCGGACACTTGATTCTTCTGTTTCAAATAACATCCTGAAGCGCATGCCAACAGAGATACAAGTATGATAGACTGCTTTAATGTACTTGGTAAGGGGAATGACGAACTCTGATGGACTTGCCCTGCATGAAAAGGAGCTGTAAATTTAAGGGAAGTGGAAAAAACAGAAGATCTTACATCAACAGCCTGCACCAACTCATACCTTGGGTTAAAAAATATGGTGAACCGACTATTTGTTTGAGCAGCATGAGCTGCAGCAGCAAGAAGTCCCAAGTGCATACTATCACTCGATAAAACTGATGAAGGCATTACAGTTTGTGGTCGGTTGGCTCTCCGGATACCAAGAAGTAGTTGATTCTTTTCATTCCTGAAGAAGGAAAAAAAAGTAGGATGAGATTTGCAAAAAATCACATAGTCTAAGGTGACTCATATGCTCAGAAAAAAAAAGAGAGTAAATTTGGGACATTGAAAGGAAGCAGATTTGCATAATTTAAAGGGAACTTCTCTTCCTACAATTTTATTTTCCTTTAACTCAATAAAGTTGGTTACATTCCCTTTTATTTAAGAAAAGGAGCCGGCTGAAAACCAATATGCATCGAGTACATTTGTTCAATTTAGTTCCTTACTTTCTGGTGAGTTTTACTTGTCATAGAGCTACAAGGCAAGGTGTTTTAAAGAGAAGGAGACACAGAAAAAAAAAAAAAAGGAAATAATCTAACAGTTTATATGCCTTGACAAAGCAGACCAATGGATCATCTAGCCCAGAAAACATATGGTAGGGAACAAGAACTACCTACCAGATGAAAAGTACTGAATCTCCAGCAACAAGTCTTTTTGCACTTACAAACACACTCCACCCTGTTGTAAGGAGGTGCCTTTTAGGCTGGCCTGAAATATAAAAAAGTCAGCAATAGTTCCAATGGGAAGCCTTGTCAATATGATATTCCCATTATTCCAGTCAGGAAATTACAAAAAGAAGTCACAATAGCTGGAAAGTATTAAAACGAGGTGGATTTGTACTAATCACAAATCAAACTTAATCTTTCTATCTACTTCACTCCACGATTTTGAAGCGAACATTAATATTTTTCTAAAAATTTCCTAAGAGAACTCACCACGAAAAATGTGTCTAAACTTCCATTCATTATCATGAAGATCCCTTGCAATCAATTCTTGCGCTGGTGGTTGTTGGGAGAAATCCTGCGTGTCAAAAATCGTGAACTCGGAAACAAAAAGGAGATAAAAAACCAAGGAAAATCCTATAATTTGTAGACAGGAACGTCAATTTCCATTTACTCAGAGACCAAGTGCTAGAACCATTGCAAGAAACATAGTAATTATCTCAAAACTGATAGTTAATTAGAGAATTTACCAATGGAGGAAACACTTTTTCAGCTGCACGACGAGGAACAGAGAAACCACCGTGGGTGCTTGTGTCGCTGGCTGTCAATGTTTTACAAAAATAATTTGTAGGCTGTTTGTTTGGGCTGCCTAACCCTGCTGGAAGGTAGCCATCCTTTTGCTCTTGCTGCAGACAACGGTTATTTACAAAACTGAAAGAAATCGACAAGACCAACAATTCCAAAAGCCAATCAATGCAAAGTGGCCTACCAGACTTAGCGGTTGCAAGGTCATTTGTGCATATACTTCATCTGTCTCAACATCAGCCTGAAGTTTACAAGATCTAACCTTTAGAAACCAGCATATCGGAATTTTCAAAACCAGAACTAATTAAATAACAAAGCCTTACATGCATTGTCACATTGTGGAGTTGACAGATAAGTTGCGGAGGTAAGCTTGGGTAGTTAGGGATATGAGCATCCACTTCCTTGTTGGTTGATGCAGCAACCTACATTATGAAGCATCAGCTTGCACAGGAAGAAAAAAGTATAACATTACAGATGACTCATCACAGAGAATTCGTCCTTACGGTAAGGTAAATTGACGATATGTCACTAAATCTGCTTCAAACCATTATTGCAAAGCAGAACAGATGCAGATGTGTAGATGTGCAGATGGATTTATTATACAAACCTGTTCACTGTGACCTTGGGGAAAATAGACCACCCGGCTCCCAACCGCCGGCAGGGAAACAAGAGGACCGGCACAAGCATGCCAAAGTTCAGAATTCAAAACTCTCTTCTCCCCTGCGAAATTCAACCAGCATAATGAATAAGCATAAAAAAAAAACACTTGGTTTATGAATTTGATTTTAAAGCCGCAAATTAGAGAATCCAAAGAATTTTCATATGTCATAAAGATCTGGAAATCATGGTAAACTTTCAGATTTAAACTAATTTTTTTTTTGAAGTTTACGATGATTGTGACAAGAAATAAATCAAACCCAAACACAAGAAAAAGACAGAAAGCAACTGCCATCTGAGAAAATGGAGGAAAGAGAAGAATCCAAACAGTATATAACAATTTGTAAAATGGAAAGAGAAAAATATACACAGAACAATTCTGCAAGCAAAATTCATCTCACCTTCCTGGGATTGAGGACTAAAACCAGCAGAAGAGAGCCTCATCTATGCAGAGATTCAAAAAACACAGGAAAGCCACAAAATTGAGCCCAGAAATAAATTACTCAAGCTTGCTCTCTATAACAAAATTTAACACCACAATTCACACAAACCACTTCACAATCCTTTTCTTCAGCTCCTTTCTTTTTACTGCACAATACCATTTTTTCACCAGCCAAAACCCATTCAATCCACCAAAAGAAACACACTCAATTCACAGCTTTGTCAGGAAATTACAAAAGCATGAAGCTTTACATTCATGCAAAGATGGACAAAAGAAACCTCAATCCCCCCACTTCAGAAACTTCAACCGAAACCGGTTTCGCTAAAAAACACAATCAATTTCAGCCTCATTCGCACCTGATCGACCTCAACCACACCCCCCCAAATGTCCAATCTTTAATTGAAGTCCTCATTCCACAATATTCACCAAACCAACCTCAACATTAGAGACTGACGGAGCTTCAAAGCCACAAACTTCACACTCCCCCAGACAGTCCAATCTCAAAAACCCAACATTTATAGCAAACACCCAGCAAAACCCACGAGCCTAAAGCGCAAGGGTGCTAACAGCAGCACCAGATCTCAGCCTCAGAGCACTAAAACTTTTGCCGCCGCGAAAACCAGTAGGGACCAGATCTCAAACCAGAACGAACCCAAATGAAAGAAAGAGACAACAGAGCAAATTGAAAGCTACGTGATGATCAATCACACTGCACAAGCAGCCTAATTGAGATATCAGAAACAGAGACTGCTCAAAAAGAATACAAAAATCCAAGAACTGGGTTCATTTGGTTCCCAATTTTCCAGTAAAAATGAAACACAAGGTTGCTGCTGGGTCTGGTTAAGCGGTGGTGGTGGTGGTGATTGTTCTAGTACACTACTAGTGCTTGCTGGCTTTGCCACTATTGCTTTACCTCTTTCTCTCTCTTTTTCTCTCTATGCTCCAATCAATCAAAGCACAACCGCCATTATTTTTGGCTGTCTTTTTTATACCATTGGAACAAGTAATTAAAGAAAAAGACTTTAGGGACAGTATGAGAGAGAAAGTGTCAGAATTTTAAGCCAAATTTTTTCTTTTTTCTTTTTAGCTGTGATTTATGGAAACGGGCACATTGGTGTTGGTTTTTGCAGAAATGCCCTTGAAAAGTAGAAAATGTTTGAAGGAAGAAGAAAACCAGTTTGAAATTGTTGTACCTATATGCATGGATTGATTAGATGGCACTATACACACTTGTTAAAGGAGCATGGTGAATGGCTTTTGCTGAATGCTCTCATATGCTTGATTGATAGCTATGGCTTTCAACTTGCTAGTTGGTACACTCAGACTCATGGTCGAGATGGGCCAACACGGATTCCATCTACACATTCATTCAATTTTAAAGTGCTTAATTTAATTTTTGCCCATCTTATGTCTACCACCAAACTCCAAGTTTGGCTGCAGAGTGAAATGCAATAAACCCTATAGCTCAAGAAATTCCATGCACTTTCATGGGTCTATATGTTATTCTTTGAAGAAAAAAAGATTTATTCATGTTGGAAGCATAGGTATGACTTTAGATAATGTGGATCAGCGAATTTCATTGCGTGTCATATATAAACGATATGAATTATAATATAATTCGTAACGTATAAAAATGATCTGGATGATAATATAAAATATTTAATTTGATAAAATTCTTGAGGAGTTAGAATGGTAGCATGAGATGACGTGTGATATAAGCGAGATTAGGGAATAAAGAATTTGCCTTATCTACAATGTGATTCCAAAAATATTCACAGAGCGGTTATGAGAGATATATTGAAAAAAAACTAATACAAATTATGTGAGACTATCGCTCGAACTATAGTGGACTAGGTGGAGTGAGAGCTATGATAATTTGCGACTCTTTCTTTAAAATAAGGGCTACAAGGACAAGGATGTTGGATTACAATAATGGGAAGAGGTTATGACTTTAATCTCCCCAATTTTAGGTATGATTTTTTTTTTAAAATATTATACGTGGAATTCTTATATACATTAGTATATAATTGGTTCACGCTTCTAATGGACCTTGGTACCCCCATAAAGTCAAAAATGGGTTAGGACATTTTTTAGGCCTTCTGATGCCCATAAGAGGTAACTAGTGGAATTCGAACATTATACTTGAAAGTAAAATAGATAATTACTTAAACTATTAAACAACCATTTTCTGGTTCTATTGTAAGTATGGTTAGCGAGGACAAGTTCCAATTCCCTCTCTTTATCAATAAAAAAATTGTAAAATAAATATATCTATTGCTTAATTAGTCGTATTTCTCATTATTTTATAAAGAAGAATATTCAAATTATATAAACGACGAATACATTCATAATTATGTTCATTATCTTAGTATTATGTTAAACCCATTACACAAATTTACAAGAAAATTAAGTAATAAGTTAAGATTAAATATATCCAATCGTCAATTCCCTCAAATGTAATTAAAAAGGTTATGTTCTCTTCTTATAAAGTATCAATTAAAACTACACAGGATTAACTGATTAAGGCCTGATTAATAGCCTAATAATACTTCAGGGGCTCTTTTAGCGAGTTGTATTGGAATGGATTGTATACATCGAGTTTAAAGTATCTTGATTTTTTCAATGGTATTAGGAAAGGGGATTATATTATAGTGTATTAACATCGCCCTAGAGAGTCGAACCCGGGATTATACACATTGTGTATCGACATCGTCCTTTAGAGAGTCGAACCCAAAATTTCCAACATAATGTGTAGAAAGAAATATCATTAGGCTATAATACTATGTGGCTCAAGGTATTTTAAAATTTGAAGTTCATATATTTTTCATTGTAACAAACATGGAATGAACTTGGTCACATTAATGCAATCAATCATTTTTTAAAAATAGGATTAGAAGAGTTAAATTTTGTTACGTGACTATTCTCCTTTTATAATTATTTTATAATGAAAAAGCATGAACCCGAATTTTTAAATACCTTTAAATATGATGAGTTATATCAACCTCATCCAATACAATACACCAAAACAAAACCCCATATATATTGCTCTAAAAAGGTTTTGCTTCTCTAGCCCCCACAATAATTTAACCATGCAATAATTAAGTACATAGTACAATTGGTTGAAATTGTGATGGGAAACACCTATATATAGGACCGTGGTACTCAATTATTTTGAGGGACGATCTATCGGGGACATAGTGTGCCATTTATTTTTCTTTCATCAGGTACACGTCCCCATCCATGGCTGTAGGGATGGCCCTAATCGAGGGAGATTCAGATCATAGTCTCCATCTCATTTAAATCATACGACTCTTACAACTATACATATGGGACCATATAATACCACATCCATTCTTTTTAACATGGTCCATATTTTTCTCTTTTCATTTTTCATTTTTCTTAATCAAACGTTTCATTCATTTATCTTTTACATTACGTGAACTCAGAAACGCTTCCTTTATTTGTATGGTAAAACAGAACGTGAAAATTATTAATGTTAGACGAGATTCAAAGTTTGAGATTTTAGATTCATTTTGTGCTTGATGTATATTGCTTTAGTTATTCATTTTAGATTTTAGATTCATAGTTACGAACTTATGATTAAAGAACAAAAGAAAACCTTGCTATCGATCCGCCATGCATGGAAAATGAATAATGAGGATTGTATGGTGTATTTCCATGGTTAAAAAAGTCATGGTCGCCCCAAAGAGAGGGAGACAAGACAAGGGAAGGGGAGGGAGATATTATTATTTGATGATAAAATGAAAAGAAAAAATAAGATAGATGAAACGACTACACCAAGTTGGCCAACTTATAACTCTTTTCTATTTGAACAAGGAACGATGGGGGAAAAATGGAGCATATATCTTCCGGAGTTAAAAGTTTTTTGTTCTATTTTTTAAAAGAAAATATTAATATATACCTTAAGATGGATGTGTTTAGTCTCTTATGATTAATTAATTAGTGAATTTTCGGTATACAATTATGATAATTGGAATGGGTTATTTCTTAAAATATCTTGTAATTAAAGATTATTTTTTGCAAACAAAAATCAACCAAATTAGAGATCGTTCAGTAGCTCATATGTATAAAAATAATCAACGATTTTAATAATAGTTAAGATGTTTATGATGAATTGTCAATTTAATTGATACACGTAGACGATTAAATCATTTGTTTGATTTTTTGCATAATCTTATAAGAAATCAATAGTTTTGAATATCACAGTTGGATATAGAAAATTCGATAATCAAAATGAGGGAATAAGCACATCCAACAGATGGATGCAAATATTGATCTTTTCTTAAAACAACAAAAAATGCTAAAATTCTAATTATCAAAAAACATATATATATATAACTATACAAACGCAGTCATATTGAGTAAAATAAATATAGTAATACTTTATATATTTGAATTTCGAGATCCATATCGAATTCAAATCTCAGTCATGCAGTTTTGGTTCAGAGGAAGAGATAAAAACCCGCATGCATGATTTACGTACGTGTGTAGGTTGAGCTTAGTAATTTACCATGCATTTGCACGGGACGATCGTACGGATAGGAAAGAAGAATCGTGAGCACCAACAAATCAAGAACGTATATGTATACGACAGCTCATGTATTTTACACGACAATAATACTTGTGAAACAAGTTTTTGTGTTAGTGAGTACTAGTGGCTATATTTGTCAAAGAAAATATACGTACAAAAGATCATAAATAATTACCGAATAAAACAAGTTATATATATATATATATGTTTATTGTTTGGTACAAAATATATCATTCAAACATAGCGAGAACACCACATTTTTGAACTATATGACCGGACAGATTATGATTGAACTACATGTCATATAATTGAATATATATATATATATATATATATATATATATATATATATATATATATATTTGTTGCATGCATCATTAATATATCATATCATCTCACATTCAACGTGTTCTTGTCTAATATTACTATATATAACATATCAACTAGTTAGCATTTTAGATTGAGTGGCCATGTGATTAGAGAAACGAAAGATAAATATTGGTTGAAACATCATTTCAAGAAACTCCAAATTCGAGCAATCCAATTGTTCATAGAATTAGGATAAGATCATTATGTGGCTTTAAATCTTTCATTTTCAATTACAATCGAAGCCACCGTACGTTGCTCGAATTTTGGTTTAAATCCAAAGCCAATGTCATCTCCATATGTGCAATTTTTGTAGCATAAAAAAGAAAAAAAGAAAAAAAATAGAGAGCTTCAAATTGAAGGAACATGGCCTGTCTTCTTCGTTTTGTTTAATTTTGGGATGTTGGTTTGTTCATTTGGTCCATTTAAATTCCCAATTCCATGCCCAAAACGTGATTTAATTTATTTCTGGGAAAGAAGGTTGCACATATCTTGTAGAAGGAGCACTTTTATTCATGCATGTCTTAATCGGATACTAAACATGGTTTACGACAAATCGATCCATCAAAGTCTGAATTACCATTTCAAAGTAAATATTTGAATTTTTATGATCGTGAAAAACCTTTCACGTAAGTTATTTTCTTTGGTGAAATATAAAATAAATAAAAGAAAATAATTTTCACACTCCATTTTTCTGTTTATGTACATATTTATCTTTTTGTTTTTGTCCGTTGATTTTAATTTAATTTACTCAATCTAACGGTTAAAAAACATGAAAAAATGCATTAGGAGAAATTTTAAGTGTAAAAATCAACCCCCTAAATAAAAATACTAATTGCCTTCCATTTTTCGAAGTGTACGCCTACGCATTGGTCCCTAGCTCCTCTTGTACTTCATGATTTTTTTTTCTAGTTATTCACGCATCATAGTTGGAAAAGTTCATTATTTCTTACATTGTCATTTGAAAATATATTATCTCTTAAAAAATCAATAAATAATTAGAGATCGTTTACTCATTTACATGTTTCAATTGAATTGACGGACCACTTACCATGATGCATCATAGTTGGAAAAGTTCATTATTTCTTACATTGTCATTTGAAAATATATTATCTCTTAAAAAAATCAATAAATAATTAGAGATCGTTTATTTATTTACATGTTTCAATTGAATTGACGGACCACTTACCATGATGTGTGAATCTTAATTGTTATCATATAATCGATTTGTTTGATACATATGGATATTAACAACTTCTAATTGGATTGTTTTTATTTTGAGATAAAATTAACTTTAAATGATGATTTGAAAAATATGAATGAACATATAGAGAAAATAATCTTACATTTTGCGTTTTTCTGTTTACATATACAACATTGTATTTATACTACTATACTTGGCCACATAAATCAAAATAGGTACATTCCATCTATCCAATATAATTACACTTTTGTGTGAGAATGTAAATGAACAAGATCCCACATATATTAGAAAGTTACACAATCTTACAAGGGTTTATAAAAAATTTAGCCTCTCTCCCCATTGCCAATTAATTTTGAGGTGTAATCTCAATTTCCTTCATTTTGTACGCCTGCATTAATTTGGAAAAGGGTTCAGAGTAAATGCCGTCAAAAAGTTGGCACCCCATAGTATTCTCCAATTGAATATATAGCACAACTATTTTGAATTTAATTCCCATCATTTTCAGATTGGCAAACATAGTTGTCCATTAA
The DNA here is from genome assembly GCA_037349345.1 of Oemleria cerasiformis. Lineage (NCBI taxonomy): Eukaryota > Viridiplantae > Streptophyta > Magnoliopsida > Rosales > Rosaceae > Oemleria > Oemleria cerasiformis. The sequence continues at coordinate 144,471 of JAZGTL010000015.1, read as the reverse complement.
TGTTAGCAAAACCCTATTATTGAGATTTGAGTGGTAGCTAGCTTAAATATGAATTGATCCAATTTTATTTTTTATATATATGAGAAAGTACAAAAAATGAGACAAGAGAAGTGTACGTTGGAGCTCATAATTCATCAATATATGTTTCACTCACTCACACTGGACCATAGACATATATTTATGTCCTTCCAGGAGCTTAGGAGCCAGCCAAGAAGCAGCTAGCTAGCTCGCAAATTGTTTAAACTTTAAACCCTAGCTAACACATAATGCAACCGACACCTAAAAGAACCACATGAATTAAATTATGTATATAGGTTCGAGTTACAATTAGTTTAGACGGGCATTTATATAAATAATATTAAGTGTATTTTTAGTTGAAACACTTCAATGTCGTTTGGTACGCCGTATTGTTCTGATTATTTCAGTCGGATAGATTAATATGCCCACCGGATAGACTGACTATTTAGTCAGGAGTGTGGTGCTCTAACCTGATTAAAATGTTGACTATATTATACTGGTCGGGTTATATTATACTGGTTGGTCATATTATATTGTGCATAGTGCGAGTTCTCAATTTTTTTTTTACATAAAATCATTTGTTTCTTATTATAAAAAGAGAATAAAAAAAATTAAGTTCAAGCACACATTTTATTTAATTGTTTTTAAACATCATCTCATGTGTTCATCCTGATCGAGTATTTGGCAAACATGTATCTTTATCAAACATAGCAATTACATGGGAAAACAAAGAAGCTTCTAAGGCCTCGTTTGTTACGCCGTATTGTACTGACTATTTTAGTTGGATAGACTAATCTGTCCATCGTATAGACAGATTATGTAATCATGCGTTTGGGGCTTTACCATATAAAAATACGAATTATATTATACTGGTCGGATTATATTATACTAGTTGATTAGAAATATTTGCATATCATAAATATTAATTATGTACATTATTATTATTTTTTATTATTTTATTATAATTAATTATTTATATTATTTATTTATTTATTATTATTATTATTATTACTATTTTATTATTATTATTATTATTACTACTTTTCAAGATTGATAATCATCCGACTATTTAATACAGACGATTTTGAGAGTATTATTTTAGCAGGTGCGGAACGTATAAAGGTGCTCAACTGCATTAACTTATTCGGTGGCTACTTAATACAAGTGATACTAAACACTGGTTTCGTACTATATTATCATATTCAGTTCCGTATACGGCATACCAAACATAGTTTTCGAAAACCAATTTATTGATTCCCTTCTAAATTGAATTAATGTTCGAACGAGTACTTTATACAGATAATTATAGTGCCGAAAAAGACAACAAATAATAACACTAATGGGGGATAGAGAGAATTTTATGGGCATATATATTATTTATGCCCCAATAAAGAATTGTGGTATCTTCTATCTCAAGTATCCAAAAGGTTAAAAGTATGCAAAACAAATAGAGATAAACTCATAAGTATAAGTGATATAAACATGTTAATGAAAAAATAGAAAAAAATAAGCAAAATATGAGAAACAAACTTCAAAAACTTTAACAATAATATTCATGTAATTCGCATATATCTACAGAAGTATAAATTGTAACAAAAGATATTGCAGGAGAGGCCTAGGATCCCTATGGTACTATGGTGGTTCGGGGCCTGGTGACAATATTTGTTATCAAATTAGTCTCTAGATAATTAAATTATAGACATTCAAAACATTTTGAGCAAATTATGATACTCATTGTGTGTATTAACATATCATAAATAATTTAGATGATTATGTACGGTAATCAATGTAAAAGAGAAATATTCTATTGTCAAATTGTTAAAATGTTTTTAGAAGATTAATATGTGTCATATGTCGAATATATAAACTTCTATTCGGACGTGAATTATTATGATATCCAAAGTTCTAAATTTTGTTTCATCCTCTCATACTATGAGCAAAAGAAAATTTAGGGAACCTTTTTCGTTGAGGAGGGAGAATGGTCTTCAAAATCCTTCTATTTTCATGCGAATGTTGTAAAAGCTATATGCTCTATATGATGCCTATCTAGGTTAAATGAAAGCTAAAATGTGACAAATATAAAGCATGGTATATGTTTTCTACAACTATAAAACTTTCTTCTTTTATAGGAAAGCAACCTATTCATATTTTAAGATCAGCAACACTTGCATTTACTTTAGCGTGGAGGTCCTCATTTTCTCCTTAATTAATTGATAGTTAATTTTTCTTTTTATGCGTGCGTGATAATCAGAACGGTCGATTTTTTAAAACATAATGTAAATCTCATTAGTGTAAAAATGAAAACGAATTAGAAATTATTTAATTATCTGTATTTATCAATTAAATTGATAGTTCAGTATAAGAATCTTAATTAAGTGTTATCAAACTACCGTTTTTTTTTATATATATTGATGACTAAAACATCACCAATTCGATTTTTTTATTTTTTATCTCTTTTGCAAACATGACCTTTATATGTTGTTTTAAAAAATCAATTGTTTCGATTATCATACATGCATAGATAAAATTCGATAATTAACAATGAGGAAACGTATTCATCAACCCTACATCCTTGGATACTAGTATTTTTCTAAGTGTAGGTGTTGGAAGTATTGGGTTACCTAATTAGATAAGTTTTTATACATTTTAGGGAATTGAACACTATAAAAATTGTCCACATTTTAACAATTAATTTAGATGGACAACTTCACAATACTCGACGAACTTGGATAGAAAGTATATTTAGATGGACAACTTCACAATACTCGACGAACTTGGATAGAAAGTATATATTCAGATTCGATTCTTCACACTTCAGATATATACACCCAATTCTTCACCATTAATTTGTAAAAGGACATTTAGAATTAATTATGAATTCTATTATTGTGTGGCATTTAAAATTCCAACCGAGCATCTACTTAGTTGCTTTCAAGCTGAAAGCCTAAGACTACCCACCTCCTAACGGTCACATCGAGTGTACGGGAAATTTCAAAAACCTTGGGCGAGGAAAACACCACCGACTAATGCTTGTTATCGAAAAATAATGTTAATTTGTCTATTATAATTTCGTTCAGAATCACACTTAATATCGCGGTTTAATCGTATTATTCTTAACATATTATGTGGGAGATCACAAATTCAACATTTATAAAAAGTGAAGTGGATACATATGGGTTAATGTAATATATATATATATATATTATACATGCCATTTTCGTAACTTTCTTTTACCATATATCTCTAGCTACTTGTATATTTATATATAAATTGCACTAGCTAGCTAATATCATCAAAATATTATTTCTCTTTTTTTATTTATTACTTTCTATTTTTTCATTAACATGCCAATATCTCATATTACTTAATAAATATTGAAGCTTTGAGTGTATTTTGGATCCTCATTATTAAAAATTAATTAATAAGGTATATGCCTGAAATTCTCTTAGCCATTGCCTATATTTTTTAAATTTTTTGGGTACTATTATTGTCTATAGATTTTTTCTTATAACATTAGCTTTTTTTATAATACAATTAGAATTCTAGCTCTCGAATTGTTTCAACAAAAAAAAAACACCTTTATTATTATTATTTATATAAAATGCCTCTCTCGACCTTAATTTCTAACTACACACCAATGCATATCCTCGTATGTCAAACTCACATCTATTAATAAATAAACAAATTGATCAATAAATTTGTTATTAAATAGTTCTTAAATAACAATACATTTGTTAGCAAATACATTGGATAGGAACTTATGATAGGTGTTGAATTGTAAATTATAAACCATATCCAAACAAATCTTTTTCTTCAGATGGAGGATTGAGGAGGATTGAAGAGGGTGGATATATGGGATTTTAAGTAGGTCCCTTTGGGTTAGCTAGCCAGACTTTTTTTTATCAAACCTAATTGTATGGCCAGAGTTGCAAAATCAAGGATGCATGGTACGTGTGTCTTGCAACTTGCATGTACATTAGTCCTTAGGGACCCCCACGGTTGGCGGGTCCTAATTACCCTTCGCTGATCAATTTAACACATTTTCAATAATTCAAAGGGTATTTTTAGCTTTAGATCCATTCTCCAGTTTTTAACTTTCGTCCATCCATCGACAGATGGAAGCGGATTCGTTGTTTCATTTCCATATCTCATTTCATGGCTCATTTTTAATAAATTGATATGTAAAATAGAACAATATATCCGCTCCCATGAACAATATATCCTAACTTATAATTATTAACATACATGAATTAACAAAAATAAATAAAATAGACTTTATAAGTGAATTGATTTGGGTCCATGTTTTGTGCACGTGATATTGCATTAGTTAAGAATCTTATTTTGTTTTGATTTAAACTAGCCATCGATTAGCAAAGAATTAATAAGAGAAAAAAGAAAACCTCAAACCTTTGATTCTTTTCGTAATTTATAGTAGATTGAACAATGTTTTATACAACAAATTTGTAATTCTAAATTCTAAATTAAATTTATGGATTGTTCATTTAATTCGACCTTCCAATTATAAACTTAATTAATTTTAACAAATTATTTCCCTGCAAACCTAGCTTTAACTCCATGCAAATCTGTAAAGTCTTTTATTGAGAAAAAAAACAAACATCTATGAAGTCGGCTAACATATTTTTTTTCTCTCAAGTCCTTTCCCTTCCAATGAAAATATTTAGGTCCCATAAAATAATTAACACCGACCATGGCAGTAATGTTATTGTCTGTAATAGAGAGGGCAAAATACAAGAAAAAAATTAAAATAAAACCCAAAGATAAAAGAGGGGGGTGGGTGCGTGGGTGGGTGGAAGATAAATAATATGTGAATGTCACATACCTCCACGTACAAGTATACAACTAGACCAAAATCTTTAAATAAATTTAATCAATTTAATTGAGTTTTTTTTTTTAAATGTACTAATAATTAACATTTTCTCTAAAGAGCTATACTTGCATCTATTTGAGAGTGGATATGTTCATTATTCATATAATTGATTATTGAAATTTCTTAATTTAATTGTGATAATTCAAATCGTTGATTTCTTAAAACATTATTTTCCTCACATTCGAATGAGGCATAATTCTCGCTCGAGATGCAGCTTATCTCTGGTCACAAAGTAGTCACCGTAAGTTTCAAACCCTTATTAGTTAGGCACCAGTGAGTTTATCCTCTAGAGGTGCCAGTTTGCTAATTATACAACACTTTATGATTCAAAAGATATCTAATTAATTTAATATTTACCATGATAATTTTAAAATAATATTTTAAAATTTAATTATTTAATTATCACACTTATATACTAAAAATTCGGTAATTTGTTGTGCTTTAAGAATTTTCTTTATTTCATATACATTAGCCTTTGCACTCGTTTATGCATGTGTAAGTTTTTTTTTAATTTTTAAAAATAAAAAAAATGAAAATAAATCTAAAAAGATAAAAAAAAATTAAAAAAAAATAGGAGAGATGGAGTAACTACCCACTTCATTTACTTAAATATTTATTACTTAAATTTTAATTAAAATATATAATTTTTATTTTGTTTATATGTTTTAAATAATAATAATAATAATTTTGTAAGAAAAATTTTGATGAATCATTTTCACCATCGTGGCTTTATATTTCTATATTTCATATACGTAATGTATGGAGTGGAGAGTGATTGTGGGGGAAAGGAGGAAAAGCGATAGGTGTGGACTGAGAAAGAAAAGCAACAGCTCACTCACCTCTTAGATTTGTGGGTCCCGCGCAATTCCTCTCTCTAGATTTCCTCGTTTTCCCTTTTTGACGCGACGTGATTGGAATATGGGCTCCCCTTCTCCCACGCGCTCCTCCACAAGCGCGTGTGCACAATTCCTCATTATTCATCATCATTCATCATAATCTATTTGCCCCACCTTTTATTCCCCTTCCCTACCTTATTAAATTTCTCCAAAATATTGGATAATCTCAAAACCCATGTAAGGTAGGAAAAGGTGGTGGACACCTTGTTTTCATTCGTGTTATCACCCTCATAAAAAATTGAATTTTATAAATAATTAAAAATCAATAGAATATTCAATTATCAATAAGAAAAAAAATAAAATAAGACTATGCATACATGACTTAATTACTCAAGCTATCAATTCTTTGCTCACGGAAAAATAGTACGGCTCTTCGGGTAATTGATTAAGTATGGATTCATAACTAGTAACTATGGCGTGAGAGACTATTTTGGTTCTTTGTTTGTTCCCCTTCCTTAGGAGAACATATAATGGACTTTTCTAGTATGGTTCCTCCATAAGAACACTAAACGCCCAACTTCGCAGAGGAGCTCTTTTCCCACATAGTTTGGAATCTGGTTCATTGAGAACAATTTTTTTTAGATATAATGGTGTTCTGACAAGCTCTCTTTACATTCTTATTTTTGTTCACTGCCATGCCAATTTTAATTTTTACGCTCCATTTTTTATTTGATGTACTCCATCTTTTTTTTAAAGATAACTGATAGAACTGTAAGTGGAGTTCAGTAAGTAAAAAATAAAGTGTGAAGATCAATTTCCTTTTATAATTATTTTAAAAAACTTGGGGTCAAAATGAGTTCTTCTGTTCCATTTTTGACAATGAATGTAAACTTTGATAAAATTATCACTTTATCTTTGTGTGTGCATATATGCGACTATGAAAATTGAAAATGGGTCTTGAGGAGACTCATTTTTTCATGATGATTAAAAGAATTATAGCCCATGCTGAAAAAGCTTGGAGATGATCTGAGGTGACTCAACTCAAGCCCAAACGTTTGTGCTAGATAGAGCTAGTGGAATTGAGATAACATAAAGCCAATTTGGTATGACTCTATGACCTAATCTCAAATTTCTTCTTCCCTAATTAATTACTTAAAGCATGTTACTTAAGTTAATTTGTTCACATATGATATGAATTTGAGTTCACATCAATTTTCCGTAATCTGTTAAATTGGTATAAAATTAAATTGAGTTATCACGATTTTTTAATAAATTTTATCAATCAACCACACATAAAGATATGTATTGCTCTAATTCGACGTGATTGGAACAATGACAAGACACAATTGAACTAATAGTCCTAGGTTTGGACCACTAATCAACCTCACTAAACAGATGTTGAATATGGATTATAAGTGGATAACAACAAAATGACATCAATGCGCAAACAAGAGTAGCTAACAAAAGATGATTAGCGTGGGGCCCAGGTGCTAATTAATCATGAGTTTAGGTATCAAAGAACACGACTAATCAACCAAAAGAAAGCTCGAATTAGAGGCACTTAATTAATATAATTAAAAGGGATTAGTCACTCGTGATTAATTAGTGAGCCCCCCCTCCTCAAAATGAGCCCATCCAAAGAGCATACAATGCTGGAAAGACACAAACATAGAATCAAACATAGTTGACCACATGTTTATGTTTCAACTTTCACCATATTTTTTTTGTGTAGATTCTTCAAAAAAAAAAAAAAAAGGAGATTAAAAAGAAATGGTGGGAAGGGGGGCAGGGCAAGAAGGCAAGGCAGCAGCACTTAGATTTTTTCTTGACCATGTTTTGGGTGACAGAGACTGTCCAAGGCACCCAAAATCCCTCATTAGTAAATTTGTTTTAATTAGTTCTGATGTTTTGCTGCCAACATCCCTAATCATTTCTGCATCAAATTGTTTAATTTCAAGTCAAACCCTATATATCACCTACAGTAATCAAAATGCTGTCTCAATTAGTCAAATCTCTATCTAATTAATCTTTCCATTTGGGACATAACCAAACCCTAATGATACAATGTGTCTTCTTTTAGGGATAGATGTCTGCATAAAAGGGTGTTTGGTTTATAGGACCACATTATGTACATAAAAAATATAAACAACATTCAAATTTAAAATTACGAAAATATAAATTCGAATTCAGATACATAATGTCGATAAATTTGACGCAATTGAAATCCAACTAAAAAGTTTGTGTTATAATTAAAACCCATCAAGTTTGGCCCCTAAAAGCAAGACTTTAATCAATTAATTTAGTTTAAAGTTTGTAATTTTTGGTTTTTTATATTAATGGCCTGAACCTAAACAGAATAATGGGTTCAAAATGATTATTAAATTAGGTACAGTGAAAGTTTAATACTAAAAATAGAGGAAAAGTTTGGATAATATAAAGAAAAGTAGTTTTAATTAAGATCTTGGACAGGCATCAGATAGAGAGTGTAGGGCACAAGGAAATAAATTAAGGTTAGCTAATCACCTGAGCATCTTAATTTCCAAGTACTTAATGTGTTCTGGAAGTCACTAACCTCCAAAAAGGAGGAAATCTCTGGTGATTTTCAATTTTGAAAAAGTGCCAAATTTTGCTTACATAATAGAATCTTTACTGGAGGCCAAAACCCAAAAGAGGCTACTTGCACTCATCATCATCTTTCTCTTTGTTAATGGAATTGATCAAGATTGAAGACTTATTGCTCTAACTTTTTTAATTGCAGTGATTTATATTACTAGTGCAGTCATATTTTTATTTATAGAGATTATTTAAAATATTTTCACTTAGACTTCTAATTTTTATTAGAGATTCGTGTTTATAGGACTTCTAGTTAAGTTCTTATTTGTTATAATTTGTTTTTGTTTAGTCCATGTTTAAATAATATATTAATATTTTTATTCAATCTAATTAGTAATTAATCTACCATTCTTACATATTTAATGAATTTTGTGTTTGTTGAATCAATTGAAACTAATTAAACGTAAAAATAGAGAGAGAGAGTGCGATAGAAGGTGAGAAAGAGAGATCGCAAGAGAGCATGCGAGCGAGAGCGAAGCAATCGTGCTCTGTGATCTCCAATTCTTTCTCATTAGATTGTTAAATCAATCCGGTCGAAATTAATTCTAGAAATATTACTCATAAGGAATAAAGTCAATACGCAACATGTACAACTCCATCCCACTATATACTTGTATAGAAGAATTAAAATACTTTTTTTTAATAGCTATATTTACTTACTAAAAATAAGAAAATAATAAATTAAAAATAGGAGGAGTGAGTATATAATCGATTGATCAATTTAGTTCTTAGTTTTTTTATGTACTAGATTACGAATTTTAACATGAAACCATATATTTTTAATTTTAGATTTGTTAAGTAAATATTCACAACCAAAAAAAAAAAAAGTTTGTTAGTAGATATGGAGAAATTAGGAATATGAATAGTTTTGTTGCCAATTATTTCATTTATATAACGATATTTTATTCTACTTTGAAAAAAAGGAGTTGGTGTAGTTGGCACCTCCCGTGGGCGAATTTCTCAGTGCCTAATTGACAGGTATTCGAAACTCGCTTGTAACCAAGGGCAAACCACACCCCGAGAGAGAATTGTGCCTACTTAGTTATTATGTAGTGAGAGATCTCAAGTATTGAATTCAACACTTCCCCTCCAAGCAGGGATTATGCCCACTTACTTACTATATAGTGAGAGATCTCAAGTATTGAATTCAACACTTCCCCTCCAAGCAGGGATTATGCCCACTTACTTACTATATAGTGAGAAATCTCAATTATTGAATTCAACACTCGTTAAAAACGAGATCAATAGCGATATTCGCACTTATTATGTAATGAGAGATCTCAAGTATTGAATTCAACACTCGTTAAAAACGAGATCGATTCGCACCAGTGAATTTAAATCCAAAGTCTTTTGTTTGAAAAAAATACCTTGAGATCTCATCCACCCATTATGACATAGATTTCATTTCCTTTGGAAATCGGTTTGGGCTTTAAGAGCCCAGATTTCAGGATGTTCTAAACTTGGGCCAAGACCCAACTGTCAGGTTAAAGTGATCCACTAGACAAGGCCCGACATGATTTCCTGGAACCTAATTGCCCTTGCCCCAAAACACAAACATTGAATTCTTCATTCTATGGGCTAGAGAGTGACATAGCTCAACTATCCTTCAAAAACTTTCATTATCAAAGTCTCTGAGTTTACCATATGTTTCATACATAAATAACTCAATTTTCCTGCTACTTACATATCACATGCGCCTGCTACTACTTCATCTCCAAAATTTATGAATCTCTCTCTCTCAACAAATCAAAATCTTCTGAAAGAATATATTTACACGTCTTCATCAAAGTCCATCAGAAAATCAGTCAAGTTCTCTGAATCATCCACAGCCTCTTCCAATGACATTGCGTCTGTCTTTTTGGGTTTACCCTGCAAGACCGAGCGAAACATACATTATTCTGCATTTTCTTGAAATGATAAGCTATGGTAATTGAATGTGATAAATGAAAGACATGCTGCGAAACTGAGAAATGGGAATCACCTTTGACTTGGTAAGCTCAGGAGTAGTTTTCAAAACACTCCAATTGCGGGTGATTTTTTCCCCTTGTTCATCAACCTCGGTTTCACTATCTTCTCCTTCATCCTATTATGAACAATGTTGAATGAGATTTTCCATGCATAACAACCATAACTGGATTTAAAGTATGCTCGAAAACTGCATCCAAGGCATGATCATACTTACATCTTCCCCAATGTCGACAGCTTGTGCCATAGCTTCATCCATATCGGGTGCCTGCTTTTTATAGAATAATATTAAGAGACGATTCAAAACATAGCTTCATCCATATTGAATCAAATGATTTGGAACACAAAATTCTACAAAGAATCAAAGTACCAACCGACAAATTAAAGTCGAAAGTATCAACTGATTACCTCAAGCTCTTGGGTCTTTTCTTTCGACAGAATTTTCTCAAGCTCCTCCCTTGATATGATTTTTCCGTGCTGATTAGAGAGCAGGAAAGTAAGAACTTTAGATAGAAGAATGATGCACCAGATGTTAGAAAAATCCAGTAAGTTTTAACAAAACATGAATATAAGAAAATGAGGCAATGGAAAACTTCATGATACCCGTAAATTCTAGGAAACAATGAAGCACAATGACATAATCTGACCATAAAACTCTTCATAATGGTCCAGAAATAAAAGGGGAGGGGGATTTGAGAAGTGCTGACCTCCTTCAGAAAAGACAGCATATTTGGTGTTGGTTCATGAAAATCTGGGCCTCTGTAATCAATCACTTCATCTGGATCTTGAATATAGTTCACAGTTGGATAAACTGGATCTCCGCCCCATACTGCAAACGATAAATAATTAGTCAACACACTAGTAAGGGAATTTTTTAATTTCTTTCTTTACGAAAACAATATCCACATATTCAAGACCAACAGTTATAAAAGGGGAAACATGACATTCATATTGATGAAACTGCAGTATGATTGGTGAATATCAGAAAACGCCATGCAAGTGAGTGTTCTAAATACTAACTAATGGCTTACCTGCAACACAAATAATCAAAGGAAGAAAAAAAAAAAGAAGCAAGCACACAGGTACACACATACACACAAGTTAAAAAATAGAGAGGGAATTTCATCTTCCCCCTCTTTTCTTGAAGCCGGAAAGATTAATATGTTGGCCAACATATATAGGGAATATATAATCATTCTTTTGACCAGCTTCAACAACACAAGAATGCATGAAGCATCCCATTATAACAAACTAAATTCTAAAACCTTTTCTAAATGAAGTTATCTGTTTCATGGATTGATATGATTAAATATGTGATAAAACATAGAAAAACATGAAAATAACGCACAAAATTTTCAGCTTTAGAGTGAATACTTTGCTTTATTTGGTCTTCCCGCATACGCATTGCTAAGGGATCCCTACGTATACGGATATCAGTCCCCATCATTATGCGATACTCTCGGTCAGTTTGATGAGAAAACATTTCTATTAGTTGGGTTGTTTCATTTTCACCAGTCTCTTCAAAATGTTTCTGAACAGCTTCTCGAGAAGTATCCCTTTTCCATGCTTTAACCCATTCTGAATAGAATGCTAGTGGACCTATTCTATCCAGTCTCTCTTGTTCTGCTTGAAGCCTACAAAATCGGATGTTACTTGAATTTCCCATAAAAAATAAAAAAAACAACTTCATAGTTCATAGAAGGGTCTAACCAAATAAATTTGAGGTTGCAACACATCAGTACTAGTAAACAACTAAACAAGAAATAGAGAAGTGGGTGCAAGGAAAAACGAAACCTAAATAAAACATAAACCAAGACACAAATCATTCTAAGTTGACTACGCAAAGTCCCAAGAACACTTCCATAAGCATACATATCCACAATCAAGAGGTGTGCACTGGAAACTTCCTTTCCTCTCTTTTTCTAAGAGATGCTGGCAGCAATGTTCCTAAATTGTTATCAGTCTCCTTAGTACTGAACAAAAGATGACAAAACCAATCATCAAGTTCCACCGCATCCTTATCCATTCCTAGTTTGCTTCAATTACATAATCCTAAAAATACTATGTATGTCTGCTAATATAATATATATGTAGCAAAGATGACAAATTTAATCATTGATTATACCTTTCTTCTTTGAAAAGATGGCGTCTTGCTCTGTAAAGTGAAGTTTCTGTCAATGTTGGTTGTTCACCATAAAGCTTTACTTGCCCAGTCTCTGCCATTGCTTTGAGAAAAACCTGATGTGAAGTCGAAAGACAAGTTTAGGTAAAATACCATTTTCCTTCTGATGTGCTTGTTAGTTTGTTGATTGATTACTTGGCTTATAAGTGAGAAACTCAGGTAAACAAGATCCAACTTGTAAGAAGTAGGGCAGGCCAGTGAATGATTTCCGACTAGGGATTATTTACTCCAAAAACCAAAATATGATTAGTAATTTTTAACAACAAAACTTTTTATTTAGTAATAAAATGCTGTTGAATTGCAAGTTTCAAAACTTTAAATCACCTATACACTAAAAAATTTGGTTTAAAGATCTCTTGGCTTGTAAGTCCCGTGAGTCTTACAACAGAATCCCCAAATTAATACAGCCTTATCATGTTTGCTCTATAGTATATGCACTAACCGTTTCAAGATCTGGTCGTCTCCTTTGCCATCTGGACCATTGTTCCCTGTCTGGTTTTCTCCAGTTCCACCATAGTTCATCACTTGTGAGCGGCTCCCCTATTGGCTTCTTTGTTTCTGGATCAATAAAGGCATGAGGAAGTCCAAGTTTCTTGTCCAGTTCATATCCTGTTTCTTCTTCTTTTTCAGGTTCAGTCTGATAGACAACATATTCAGATGGATTATCTCTAGGATCCTCTAGTGCATCATCTGAAGGTTCTGGTTCCAGTTCCACTGCCACTGTATCAATTGATTCTACAATTGGTTCAGAAGATTTACCAGTAGCAACAGATGTTTTATTCTTCCTCCTCCTACTTCCAGGATTTTTACCATAAGATGGAGATCCAACTGATTTTCCAGTGGGCTCAGGAGCCCTGGCAGCCCGAACTCGACTAGCAGTGCCTTCAGGCCAATAATCCTGCCCTGGAATGCTGGCACGAGCTCCAGATGCAGGTTCAAGCTGCCCAGATGTTGAGTCCAGATAACTATCATAGGGTGGACGCTCGATAGAGACATCTTTGAACAACTCATCATTCTTTTCACACTTTATACAAGGAAATAAAGGTGCCCTTTGTGCTGATAAGCCAACTCTAACTTGGAATATTCCAACTGGAAACGAACTTACAGATGATGCCTGTACTATTCGCATAAAATTATACATAATGAAATTAACACAACAGTAAATGGTAAAAAACATTAAAACTAAGAAGCCAAAGTATGGTTGTGATGAAGTATCTTGAATAGACGAAATATGTATTTTGGAACCTAGCAGTTTAATACCAGATCCAGACATTAAAAATCAGGTTAACAAATATTGTGATACAATAACACAAGCACTAAAAGCTGTGCATAACATATAGATATACGAGATACAAGCATATTCATGGAGGCAATGGATGAGAGAAAGTTACAAGCATACAAGGCATAGGTTCAGACAAAATCAGCCCAAGCTCAAACACTTTCCTCAAGCATTTACATAACTCCTGAACTAAAAGTTAGCCATACAGCCAGTTTACACCGCAGTGTTACCAAAACGAAACAAAAACTGAACCAAAGACATTTCCCATGTTCAATTCTAAAGACATCAATTCACATGGAAATAGAAACTTGATTAACAGAAGCCTAAAAGTTCAAGCAATTCAATCAACAGAAGAGTAAAAGAAATTCCAGTCACCGAAGACAGAGGCATATATATATATATATATATATATATATATTGGAGAGAATATGAACCTTTAAATGATTGAAACATTGGTTCCCAGAAACATGACTGTGTGCTGAGACTGCACCTCTCAATCCTCTATCTGCCACACGCACACCAAAAGTTTGAACAAAAACGAAAACTTGCACATAAAATTATCTTCATTATTACAGAAAATAATAAGACGAAACAAACAAACCTTGATAAAGCCAAGTTCCTGATATAGATGCCATTTCACTTCAACCGATAAATATCACCAAAATCTGGAAAGCTGAACCAAAATTTATTTAAAAAGAAAAAAATAATAGAAGATTTGGGTACAAAGATATCACCAAAATCTGATTGTAAAGAAACTGAAAGTTCTAATCTTGCACCACAATTCAATTTGCAACCAAAAGAACTGAAGTTTGAAGTTAAAACTTACCGTTATATTGCGATGGAGAGGGAGTTGATGAGCTCGTTCAGCTGCTGAGGAGGCTTCTTTTCGGTGGAGATGAAGGTTTGAATCGTTGCTGGGAATTCAAAGTATGGAGCTTTTTTGGGGCCAGCTGCCGTGTAAGTAGACTCCAGAGTGAAAGTGAGGGACTGGGGTTTTGGAAAATTGGATAAGGGCTTAGCATTTTCTTTTTCCCTTTTAAAATAGTCCAATTTCAACCTGACTTACTTTTTTTTTTTTTTCTTCTTTGGTTTGAGACATGCTTTCTGATAAAAATAGTTGGAAAAATTAGAACAATAGTTAATGAATTTTATCATAATGTTAAAAATCGTCCATAAATTTCAATATTAATTGTTAATTTCGTCCATATACTTTACCATAATTGTTAATTTCATCCATCCGTTAAAAATTAAAACTAAATCCGTTAAAAAATCGCACTTAAAATGCAGAGTGTGAATAGTTGAAGTCAAATGAGACTTTTTAGTCCTATTTTTAAGTTAGCTCTCTCTCTATCTGATAACACACACGCCACTCACCCTCACGCGCGATCCTCCCTCACGATGCTCTCCTTTGGGTCATCTTCCTCAAGCGAGAAACTCAACAAAACTGAGGCTCCAGCCGAGACCCACCAGCGCCACCACCCTCGATGTCATCAAGCACCCTCACCGGTAGTCTCTCTCTTTCTCGATCACTCTCAAGTCTTCTCCCTCCCTTGCGGGCTCACTTTTCTCACGGGCACGGTCGAAGACCACCGAAGCAGTGCAAGGCGTTCTACGTCGCCACCCTCGACTCACGGCCACCCAACCTCTACAACCACCATCTTCCTCCTCGCCTCGTCGAGACGAGGACAACCACAGTACCATCGCCCTTCATCAATCGTCGTGGAGGGAGGTTCGACGGGAAAGGCTTCAACGGAGTCGAAGCTTTTTGGTTCAATCCCGATTGTTCTAGGTAAAATTAAACCACGATTTCGCTCCCAATAGATTCCTTAGGTTGTTCTGATAAAAAGGCCCTTGAAATCAACAACTTAATCATCATCACAATCCAAGGCTGTTGAAGCTTGCCATATCAATCTTTTTCCCTCCCGAACTCATGCCCACCAGGTACTTGTGTGCTGCTCATCTTTATATCTCTCAATTTTAACGATGTGGGTACGCTGGTGTTCTTCAGATTATTGATTGGTTTGGTGCAATTTTTATAGGGACATGATGAACTCAATACAGGGGGACGAGAATCATATTTACGGTGCACATATTGGGTGTTCTTTGCTTCATGTTCAGCTTCTTTACCGTCTTTGCCTTTTCAATATCATCCATTGACCAAAAAAAAATATTAAAAGAACAATCAATTTGATCATTAAGATCGACAAGAACTAATTCAAGAAAAAAATTTATGACAAAGTTTCCATCTAATTTATGATCAAAATTTTTAAAAAAAGAAAAAAGAAGATGAAATAATCACCAAGATCGACAAGAATTAATTCAAGCAAAAAAATTAGATTGAGAGTAACAGATTGGAAGAATAATGATTTAATGCACAATTGAAACTGCAATAAATTCAGATTGTTGAAGATGAAGAAAATCACTTGAATTGACGATTTTGCCCTTATTTTTAACGGATTCAGTTTGTAACTTTAACGGAGGGACAAAATCAACTATAATGGTAAAGTACATGGACAAAAAAAAACTAATATTAAAATTTATGGACGATTTATAACATTATGGTAAAGTTCATAGACAATTGCTCTTATTTTTCTAAAAATAAAAGCAACCAAACAAAAAAAAATATCAATATTAATGCAAAAAAATAATATAATTCTAAAACAGAAAATTTTTATATAATTTATTAATTTTATGAACACACTAATAAAAGAACAAGGGGTCAAAATAGATTGGTGGAGGACCTGGAGGTCTTACAACTTAGGATCTCATCATTCTTACAACTTAGATGCAATTGAGTTTCATTTTATAATCGATGATAAATAATCGTTATAAAAATAAAATTGTTATTATGATTATAAAATAATTATTATATCTTTTATTTTTTTTTCTATTCTTTTCTTCAATATAAGACTTAGGATCTCATCATTCTTACAACGTAGATGCAATTGAGTTTAATTTTATAATTAATAATAAATATTCGTTATAAAAATAAAATTGTTATTATGATTATAAAATAATTATTATATCTTTTTTTTTTTCTATTATTTTGTTCAATATAAGTATAAAATTATAAATAATGTTTTTGAAGTGCTAATAGTTGCATTCTACAAAATATCACACGATCTACAAGTTCTAGCCATCTCGTGCACATATTTATTTACTCGACTGAGAGTTCCCTTGTCAGCAATTTATTTTACAAAAAGAAAAATCAACTTAAATTTTTAAGTTTACATTATAAGCAAAATCTAACCAATTGTAGACACAAAAATTACATGGCTCCATGTTTTATATAATGAGTCGTGAGTTGTCACTAACCACTATATCACGTTGTGAAATTGAACACACTTGATCAAAGCCCAATTTGATCAAATTTAAAAGAAAAAAAAAAGGAGAGATTTTAGGTGGAAGGAGCAAAAAACACCTGACCATTCTTTACGAAATGGGGGACAAAAGAAAATTAAAAAACCCAAAAGAATGGGAATGAAATCTACTTACCCACAGTTATTCTCTTGTGGAGTAAAATATCTTCTTTCTTTCGCAATAAAAATTCCATCTTTTTTATACCAACATTCTCATACTCCCTCTGCTTCTTCTGCTGTGCGCTAGGTTTTTTCTCGCCCACTTTCTCTACCTATCTAATCCCATCTGCATTTTCACTGTGCGGTCTTTTGTGGGTCGAGATCAAACTGAGTGCAGAATGCCGGTGAGACTTTGATGATTTTAAGGCTTTGCTCTGTTGAATTTGTTGATGGGTTTCTTGCATTGTGTTGCCAAATTGTGACATTGCTTGATTTCTTGAACTCGATATCGCTGAACCCATTACGGGGTTTGAGTTCCCACTGTATGCTTGTATTTTTTGCCACTATTGATTTGAATTGAATTTCTGTGCTGAGGATTTGGGAAAGATTTTACTTTGCATGTTTTTGTTGGGTTTGGAGCTTGAATTGGGTTCTTTATGGTCATTAAAGAAATGGGTATCCGAACCTTTTGGTTGTTGCAGAGTATTTTGTAGTCTGTAGTTATTAATGATGAAGAGGCTTAAAATTGAACCTTCTGTTGCTAGGAGGTTCAAATTGCAGCATTTGTTGTTTGGTGTAGCTGCATTGTACTTGCTCTTCATAGCTTTTAAGTTTCCCCAGTTTCTAGATATAGCAGAGGTTTTGAGTGGTAATGATGGTTATGTTGGATTGGACCTAGCCAAAGTACAGGACTCTGAAGATGCAGATTTGAGTAAACCATTATTTAGTTCCGTTTATAAGGATACATTTCACCGGAAGTTGGAAGACCAAAACCAATATGCGCCTGTGAGGCCTAGTAAGCAACCTTTGGAAGAGAGGAAAAATGGGTCTAAGCCTATAAAGCCACTACAGCATCGATATGGTCGGATTACTGGTAAGGTCATGAGGAAAATGAATAGAACTAATGAACTTTCGGTGCTTGAGAGGATGGCAGATGAGGCTTGGACATTAGGGTTGAATGCTTGGGAAGAAGTGGATAAAGTGGATTGGAAGGAGACAGGAGAGAGTTCTATGGTTGAGGGAAAACCTGAGTCATGTCCTTCATGGCTATCAATGAGTGGGGAAGAATTGGCACTGGGAGATAAGTTGATGTTCCTTCCATGTGGGCTTGCTGCAGGTTCTTCTGTTACAGTGGTGGGAACATCCCATTTTGCCCATCACGAGTATGTGCCCCAGCTTGCAAAGTTGAGGAAGGGTGATGGATTAGTGATGGTCTCGCAGTTCATGGTTGAGTTACAAGGGTTGAAGTCAGTGGTTGGGGAGGACCCGCCAAAGATACTGCACTTGAATCCGCGATTAAAAGGAGATTGGAGCCTGCGGCCGGTCATTGAGCACAACACCTGTTATAGGATGCAATGGGGAACAGCTCAAAGATGTGATGGCTTACCATCCAAGAACAATGAAGATGTGCTAGGTAAAATATGTTTCATTGGTTTAGAAATTTAGCTTTTTCATTGTCTTTCTTCATCATAAGCTATGGTATTTGTAACTAGGTAGAATGAATTGTGAGCAAGTACAAACTTAAAAAGCATGAGCTCTGTATGAATGGTATTACTGCTTTTCATGAGGATAAGCTAGTAAACTGATTGATAATAATTTGAAATGGGAAGATTATCACGAGGATAAAGGATGCAGAACTTTTTTTTGTTTTCAGATTATAAAATCCATTCCCCCTTCTTTTGATCGTGTAGCTGTTTGTTTTGTTGATTATATATTAAACCTTTCAACCTAGTGATATTTTTCATGTGGGTTTCTTGTACTGGCTGGCTCTTCTCAACAATCCTGACCATCCTATACTCACGTTGTTATACGCTTGTTTTCAAATTTATAAAATCTATTCCCCTTCTTTTTTACTCTTCTCTGATCTAGATTCCAGTTTCCACCTTCTTTCTATTGTCTAGTTGTTTCTTATGTAGATTGTAAGACCGCTGGATATAACATGTGGATTGTAAGTTAACTTTGATGCACATATGTGGCAGTTGATGGATATGGGAGATGTGAGAAATGGATGCGGACTGATATGGTTGACTCAAAGGAGTCCAAGACCAAGACTACGTCATGGTTTAAGAGATTCATAGGACGTGAGCAGAAGCCAGAAGTTACCTGGCCATTTCCCTTTACAGAGGGTAGATTGTTTATTCTGACTATACGTGCCGGTGTGGATGGATTCCATATTAATGTTGGGGGCAGGCATGTGACTTCGTTTCCTTATCGGATGGTATGTTGCATAAGTGGCTAAATTAGCTATACTGCTTATATATGCTTCTGAGATGTGCATGGTGCAAAATTGCAAATCTGGTGCATGTAGTGCTGCTAGTTCGGCCTTACAAGTTTTTTTGTTGGGAAAAGAAATCATGTTCATCTTTTCAGAATTTGCACCTATGTGTATCTATTTAGCTCAAGCTCAAACATTTACTTTTCTAGTTAGAGACTAATCTCTTCGGGAGAGGCTGCCTTCTCTCAGGCCAGCACTCTTCTACTAGACACTAACCATCATCCAATTATTAATTGGACATTTTAAAGTGATTTTACTTATCCTTTCAGATCCTTTTTTTTTTGTTGATTTCCATTCCCCTTGCCTCCAACAACTTTCTGAAGGCACCATTATGATTAATGACTATATCTATTCTGAAGTGTCGGGTTATATCATTTCAGTTTTATTCCTTGTCCCTTTCCCATTTTTTCCCTATCATTAATGTAATGCAGTTTTTCTATTATTTCTATGCTTTAACTTTAGGGTTTTACACTTGAAGATGCAACCGGATTAGCAATTAAAGGAGATGTTAATGTTCATTCTGTTTATGCTACTTCTCTTCCCACTTCTCATCCAAGTTTCTCACCTCAAAGAGTACTAGAGATGTCAGAGAATTGGAAAGCTCGTCCTTTACCTAAGAAGCCTATTCGACTATTTATTGGGGTTCTTTCTGCCACAAATCACTTTGCAGAGCGCATGGCAGTAAGAAAAACTTGGATGCAGTCATCAGCAATCAAATCCTCAAACGTAGTAGTCCGTTTCTTTGTTGCATTGGTAAGTTTCTTGCATTTAGATTCCTCAGTAATTGATCTAATATTAAGAGCTCTGTAGGCAGATCCTGTGACCAACTGGTGTTGGTAATTTTTTTACTAGATTATGTTTCTTTTACAAGTATTAAATGAATCTTTTTCTCATTAAATGTATAACGTTCTTGAGTAGTTATATCTCATCATGCATGGATATGTAATTGTAATTGGTCGAGTCTGCAATTCAGTCTTCGAGGTTTTCTGTTTGTTATCTACGCTCCCTAACTGGATTCCAACTTGCAGGAATCACTTGATTAGAGTTCAAGTTCTATACCTGGATCATTTCACAACGTTTTATATTAGAAAAAGAAAGTGAAGTCCCTATAGGGGCAGGGCGGTAGTAGTAAATAGTGACCCACCCTTCAGGGAGAATTTCCTGGATTCAAGCCCAGTGTCATAACCTTTGAATTTCTTTTTTATTGCTTTAACAATACAAAAAATTGAATAAATAACACAATGTGACTTTTAGAGTATTGAGGTTTCGACAGGGGCTACGAGGGTATTGGAATATGAGGTCAAAGCTTAAATTGAGTTAAATTTTATCTTCAATATTTGTTTATACTAATAATTAAGTTCTATAGAATCCAAGGAAGGAGGTAAATGCAGTGCTGAAGAAAGAGGCAGCTTACTTTGGTGATATTGTGATTTTGCCCTTTATGGATCGCTATGAGCTTGTTGTTCTGAAAACCATCTCTATTTGCGAGTTTGGGGTGAGTTCACTGTTCCAGTATTCTTTCTTTGAGTGTGCACATTTATGTGTATGTGTTTGTATTATATGTATAGCTATATTGTTCGATCAACTGTTCGTAAATGCATCTGTTGTTGGGAATTCCATTCAACTGGGCCTTTTCCTGAGTTTCTATTCTTTGGTTTTTAAAAGCTTCAACATCTATACAGGTTCATAACTTGACTGCTGCGTACATCATGAAATGTGATGATGATACATTTGTTAGAGTGGACACTGTCTTGAAGGAAATTGGTGGCATCTCTTCTCAAAAGTCCCTTTATATGGGCAATCTCAACCTCTTGCATCGCCCTCTTAGAAGTGGAAAATGGGCTGTAACCTATGAGGTATGCAACTCGGCGTGCATCTTTACATATTGTTTAAGCCATCCAATTATCTTTTTTTGTTCAAGAATTGTATTTAATAAGCCAACTAGCCATCTTCTGGGTTTTCGAAATGTCTTGACCCCTCTGTTTAGTAGGAGCTACTTTTCTTAATCATATGATTTGGAAATTGAATATGGTGGAAAGGTGGACCGAAGTCAATCTTTGTTGACTATGAATGCTTGGACTGGTGTGCTGGGAAGTAAAAGCACTCGGGCTTTACGCCATGGAACCAGTACAATAATATGAATGGACAAAAAAATAATTTCCCAGCATACGAAATCCCAATTTCCCTGCATACGAAATCCCGATTTCCCTGCATACGAAATCCCGATTTCCCTATTTGTTATTGCTGTTATCCAAATTTATGTGTTTTTTATTTTTTGCTTGGGAGAGGGCCAAAAGCCTATAAGTTTTCAAAGAGTTAAATTCCCTTTCTGTGCGGTTTTTTCTTTTCCTTTCTTTGTTTTTCACTCTACATCTGAAGGATTACCATCTCTTTTGCAGGAGTGGCCAGAAGAGGTTTATCCTCCATATGCCAATGGCCCCGGATATGTCATTTCCATTGATGTTGCTAAATTTATCATTTCTCAGCATGGGAGTCGAAGCCTAAGGGTTAGTTAACTAGTTCGACTTATTACCTACCGTGTAGAAGATTTCCTACATTTCCCGGTTGCGTCTTATCATCACTTTTTTTATTGAAAATGTTGTGTGTTTGTTTACATGCAGCTTTTCAAAATGGAAGATGTGAGCATGGGAATGTGGGTTGAGCAGTTCAACACTTCCATGGCAGCCGTCCAATACTCCCATAACTGGAAGTTTTGTCAGTACGGGTGCATGGAGAACTATTACACCGCGCATTACCAATCCCCAAGGCAAATGATCTGTCTTTGGGACAAGTTAGCCAGAGGTCGAGCACAATGCTGTAACTTCAGATGACACCGATTGAGCCACTGCTTGCTGCTTCGCTTGTGTAGATTGCAGAACTCTTCACCCTTATTTCTTTCGGGTATCCTCTCACTCACACTCCCCGATTTTTGTCAATTAGTTTGGAAAATTCAAAGTAAAAGCTCCCAAGTCCTAACAATGAAATGAATTGTGAGAAACGTACGTTTGCCAAAATGAAAATCATCGATCCTAGACTTACAAGTATAGATTGTGTTGTAAAATGGGGATGCTTGACAAAACTTACCCCATTCCCACTACATTGTATATTTGATCAATGATTTTGAGATTTAACAACAAATATTCTTAAATGTCTTGTTTATTTCTGGTTGAGCATTTCAAGCAAAACATCTCTACATCCAGCGTTTCACTTGCTCATGAAATATGTGTTTTTTTTCTATCTTTTTTGAAATACGTCGAATTCGGAAATATAAGAAAACATTTCAAGAGAGGTCAAGCTTTAATTTTGGTGCGGAAATTAATCTCCACCCACCAATAGAACAAGTCTTTGTCTTGCCTTAAAAATGCATATTAAGTAACTGGTGCCTAAGAACCAAATTAAGCCAAGCCAAATTAAGTCTCGAAAATATGATCTCACTAAAAGCTGCAATTGAGCTCAAAGGCTTCAGCATCATCGCCAAATCAGGCCATGAATCTCATCTCACTGCACAAGAAATAGCTTCCCAAATTCCAGCTTCAAACCTTAAGGCCAGGCGGCGAATTTGGAGAGAATGCGAATTTGGAGAGATGCTGCTGGCTGCCCATTCCTTCCTCTCCACATCTCTAAAACCAAACCCTAATGGTGGCTTTCATTCTCAGTATTTTCTACTCAACTTGACATTGGTATCAGAGCCTGGACTTGCATAGATGGCTTGCCTTTCTACAAGGCCCATGGAATCCCCCATGAAGTGTTTAGGGTTTAGGGTTTATGGAGGATTTGAAGAGGTGAAAGAGTTGATGGATGTTGCGGGTGCCATTGGGAAAGTGGTCTCTATGAATCCCCCATCCCCAAATCCATGGAATTAACTTTGATTTTCCCAATATTGTCTCTCATTTGAAGGTTAGTAGATTGATTAATTAATATCATCAGAGGCTACCTCATAATTAATTAATAAATTAATTAGGAAATTGTTCATTATAAGGAGTTGGATTAAATCTCAAGTAAAAATTAGATAAGAAGAGGGTTCAAATGAAATTTTTAGTTAGTAATATTCATCATCTCACGAAAACTTTTTATTTGCTTTATTAATCACCGTGATTACATGTAAACTTATGTATTAGATACAGGTGTAAACTTTGTTTGCTTCTTACTTTGCTCCTTATTCTTCACTATTACTGAAAATCATATATAGGGGCGGTTCTGTGGCACCACATTTTAAACACAAATTTTGAGCCGTTGGATATTTGAGCTTCAATGGTTGAGATGCGATCTAATTAGTCAAATTTAATTGTTTTTATTTAAATAACTATAAATTAGGAATTAAATTTAATTCTCTCTCATATCTCTCATTAATTGGTTTTAAAACGAAAAAAAAAACAGTAGAGTAGATTGCATTGGAGGACAAATGAAGAAGAAGAAAATATACGGAAAGTAAGCGATGCATAGAGGAGGAAGACGAAGATGAGAGAACAAAGAGTTAAATGGGAAATGGGTAATTAATGAGAGAGGTGAGAGAATAAAATATTAATTAGGATTTGTTTTTCAATGAGATAATTATTAAAATAAATAAAATTTAAATGACAAATCAGATTAATCTTAATAATTAAAAGTATATAGATCTAAGGGCTCACAATTTGTGTCAAAATTTGTGTCAACATTATGGGGCTATGGATCCGCTCCATATATATATATATATATATATCCACTTCATGTATGGGCATGTATGTGACTAAATATTAACGATAACTCATATGCGTGATTAATGCTAAGACAACTTTTATGCACATTACTATTTGTTTACTCCCGGAGGGGCCAAACACTTTGTAACTCGAGCTCATGAATTTATCCGATTTTCCAATAGGTGCTTCGTAAATGGCTGGAAAGACGATTGGTGAAAGAAAATATTCAGAAATTGTTGGGAGACACTGCCAAAATGCGAGAAGGTGATAGTTGTGGAATTGCAATATATATGATCATCCTCGATATAATTTTTCTTAAATTCTAAACTTTTTTTTAAAGATGCCTTGACGTATACGGCAATTGAACGTACACCGTAAGACCCTCAATCCGAAACCCAGATATATTTTTTGTGTTTTCTTCAGCCAAAATTACATGCTCATGCCTAATAATAGAGCTAAGCTAAGAAACCAAATTAAGCCTAGGTAGAGAACAACCCAAGAAAACATGGAAACCCAACAGAGAATAAGCACAAAAGTTTACAGATGTCAGCATAGGATTTGCCAAAAACTCCATTATTGAAAAAGGTTTAATCACCATTTGCTCATTCATTGTTGTCGGAATAATATACAATTGGAAATGCAATATATTCTGTATTGCTTATCACCCAATCATTATTCTCATTCAATCCCCCCTCTAATTTAATTCCCAATACATTAAGTAAGATCATTCGTTCATATTTAAACAATAATTTGTGTTTCTCGTATCATTACATTTAAAAATTAAAAAAAATAGAAAAATCATATCTTGGGAGAAATTTATCCACACAGCTTCTTTGAATCTTTAGTGTCGATAGGCTTAATTTGACAGCCGTACGCGGGCCGTACTTGCTGCCTTCAGTCCAGTCCTTCTCACACAACGGCCAATCTCTAAACCACTCCCACCTCTTCGGGCCCACGAGTCCTCTCTGCATTAGGTACCACCCAATCATAATCTCTCCCTTCAAAGAGGACAAACCAAACGCGAAAACAACACTCATCGGATGCTGGTATCGCGGCATCGGACAAACAAAGGCATTAATAATAATGAACTTATCCACAAGTGGGTCCCATGCGTCAACTTTGGACCGTTGCTTTGCGATATAAAAGCGCAAACCGTCAAAAGACACCTACACTGATATTTTGTCGGCACCACACGATGCCGCCACGTGTCCAAAGCCAGCCGTGTTTCCTCCTCCCCTGCCAAAGTGGCAGGGCCAATATCCAATCGTCTGTTATTCGATGCGACGTCGTCGAGGGGGATCTACGACGACGTGTCGCTGGGGTGCCCTACTCGTGGAGGTACAGGCTGTACACGTACCCAACACTACCGAAAACCGTATCTTTCGGAACAGGACAACTTTAACCTTTCCCGTCCCCAGTTTGAATCGCAGCTTTCAATATGAATCGACCAAAAAACTTTGAACTTATTTGATCAAGATTTTGCAGGATTTATCGGAATTTAAATAGACTTCTTGGGAAATAAGAAGTAGGTCGGCTTTTCGTAAAAATAGAATTTTTCGATATTGTGAATCGTTAACAGACCAAGAATTTTCCCATATCTACTGATACACTTTGATCCATCACATCTATACAATATAAATGTGTCAATAATTCAATTAAATTTTATGTTATATATATATATATTTTTTAAATATACGATAATGATAATACATAGATAAACAATAGATTCATCAAAAATTTAATTGTGAAATTCAGAAAAATATCATAATTTGAAAAAGTATATTTTAAAAGAAATTTCTTTATCTTTTAAATTATATTATTATAATTTTTTAATTAAATATAAAATAAAATCGTTAAAATCTCGTGCTACTTGCAAATTTTTTTTTATCTATTAATGGTATTGAATTTGCTCAAGCATATTTACTAATAATTTATGCTTTTCCGTTTTTGGAGATAATGCAATTATACTTGTCTCAAGTGTCAACCATTAGTTTTGTTCAAATCTTCCAAAATTCCATACTTTTCTTGCCTTTCTCCGATTCTTACATGGTTTATACTCCTCATTCAGGTTATTCCAATTCAACTTCTTTCTTTAATGTGGAGTTACTAAAGTAATTGATTGCACGGAGAAATTAAGTTAATAATAAATTTATTTTTATTTTTAAATTCAAATTAAGCACATTTTGAATTCTTAAATAAAAAATTTAATGTATAAAGATATTTTACGTCCAATACATACATAATAGCAAATCTCCAATTCACAACTTGTTTGACCTAATCCAAACAAAACCCTTTATTTAATGTGAAAAACTAAAGTTAGTAAGAAGGATATTTCATAACTTGATTAAAAAAATCAAGTATAATTCTTGATGGCCATAAAAAGAAAGCAGAATCACATAAGATTATATTTGTTTTTTACGTCTAAAGCACTTGATGGATACCTCTCACCAAAGGCCATCCATAATCTCATTGGTGTAAAGGGTCCTAAAAGCTTAAAATGACCATTGAAGGTATGCCAACATGCACTACATTATCAAACAATTTTTTTTTGTACAATAATATAAGGAGGAATATTACAATATGCATATTAGGTTTTGACTTCGTCATTTCTAAAAGTCGAATCCCAGATTTTTTATATAATATGTGTAAAAAAATACAATTAAATAATATCATTAAGTGGTTATTATTAAACATTATGTAGGAGGTTAATTTTGTTTTTTGACCTAGTTTTGTAACCGTCAAATTTTGTTTATTTGCTTCCTTCAATGGACGGTTAAATGTCCCAAAACTTTATTAAAAAAAACGTCCATTTTAATACATGAGCTTTAACTTTTTTCTATTTAAAGGGATCGTAGGTCCCCAAGCTCCACTGTCACAGCTTTGTACATGTGATTTTTTCACACATTTATGTTCTATGTAAGCAACATATTCATCTTTGGGAGTCACAGTTCTCACATTATGAAATATTATTTTACATCATTAAAAACATTAAACACTCGTTGGAATAAATCTATTGGGAAATTTCATGTTTAACTCACATAAATAATAATGACGATTTATATTAGTGGGAAAGTCCATTCATTGTCTAGTTTAGTCCAAATTTATCTCCTTTTAGAGCATAGCTTTGTTAGATTGAACTTCCCTTCTCCATTTCGTTATAGTGATTAAAGAAAATCTGATTTGTAAATGACGTTGATTCACGCTTTGTTAATTTTCATTTGCTAAATAATAAAAATAATATTCAGACAAAAAATTATAACTAAAATAATTAAAAACTGCTTACTCAATAATTCAAGATTTTATATTCAAATCCTCATTTGATAACATCGCTTCTATCAGAAAATCACATAAAAAAGCCACAACAATTTTTTTTTTCTGGATTTTATCCAGTGTAAATATTGCAGCCTATTTTTGTCCTTTTTACTAAACAATAAACACTCCAACTCGTCGTCCCCTCAAAGATAAACGTGCCAACCCAACCAAGGGCCACAACGTTCTCTGAGATAATTTTCATTTTTTCCTTCATTAAAGTGTTGGCTATGGCATTGCCTTTTATGGACTGTAACATCACAACCACCTCTATCCATCCATCTTCCTCTCCCCTCCCTCTTCATTAATTCTCTCTTTTCCTCCAACGGTTACTTTCCCTTCCTCCATTTCAATGTCCCTATAACGGCTCTCTCTCGCTAGTTTTATTTCCATTCTTAGTGCTTTGAGTGCATGGTCACCTCAACTTTCATCCCAAACTGCTTACACTGAGAAAAGTTTGAGTCTTTCGGTGTTTAGAGCAAAACCCAGATGGATCTCACTTCCTTTTTGACGTCCTTAGGGACTTCCTTCGCCATATTTGTGGTTTTGATGTTTCTGTTCGCTTGGCTTTCGAGGAAGCCTGGTAACACTGTGATTTACTATCCCAATCGCCTCATGAGAGGCTTGGATCCATGGGAGGGTGGGTCCAAGACCCGAAACCCGTTTGCTTGGATCAAAGAGGCTCTGTCTTCCACAGAGCAGGATGTTATTTCCATGTCAGGAGTCGACACTGCTGTGTACTTTGTGTTCTTGACTACAGGTTTGTCTCCGCCTATTAACTGATTGTCAATTTTCCAAATTGCTTTTTTGTCACTTTTGTTTGTACCCGGATACTGTTTCTGGGTTTTGTTCTGTTTGCTGAAAGCCTTAAGCTTTGTGGTTGCTTTGGTTGGATGGATTAATTTGAAAGTTACTCTCAGATCTTTAATGTTTTTGTTGCTGTTTGTATGAATGAATAGTTGGAGTTTGGTGAGATTTGAAAAAGTTAATTTCTTTCTTGCTTTGAGAAGTGATTTTGTGAACCTCCAAATAATTTCCTTTTTCATTTCACAACTAGTTCTCAAAGAGCAGTGAGTTAAAAATTTGCTTATACTCGAAAACCTATGAATTTAAGGGTTTAGAACTATTTATTGCTAAACTAGTTGATTAATGAAGAGTGTGTTAACATTTTGCTTGCAATTTATAAACTATGGATTTGTGTAAAAATGCATGGAGTTTTATGTTAGGTACCGCCTTTACAAGGTGAACAAGAATATTTATGTCATGAACATGCTTAATCTTTGATTATAAAGTGCAGAAGATTTCATAGTTCTAACAATTTTCCTATCTGCTGTGCCAGTGGTGGGGATCTTGGTTTTATCCAGTCTTGTACTCCTACCGGTTCTCCTGCCTGTTGCTGCTACCGAAGTTGGACAGAAGTTAATCAACCTTACCACAGGCAATACCACTTTTAATGATCTTGACAAGTTATCCATGGGACATCTCAAGGTTAGCTAATATTTTCATCAGTGTCTTGCTCTTTTTTCCTTCTTTTTCCGGCGGGATCCAACAACTATTTGATTTAATTGTGCAGCTGTGATTATGCTTCTAGTATTTTCATGATTATGCCTATACCGGTGCCAAAATTTAATTTGCTTTAGTTTTTAGTAATGATAAATATATTGGTAACATAATGAATAGGATATCTTTTTTTCTTCTTCTGATTGAATTTATGCATGTTTTTCTGTGTATGCAGGAGAGTAGTGTTAGGTTGTGGGCATTTCTCTTAGGTGTCTACTGGGTTTCTTTTGTTACATACTTCTTGTTGTGGAAGGCCTATAAACATGTCTCCGACCTGAGGGCCAATGCCCTAATGTCTCCTGAAGTGAAGCCTGAACAATTTGCAGTTATTGTAAGAGACATACCTAATCCTTCTGAAGGGAAACTCAGAAAGGAACAGGTCGATTCTTATTTTAAGGCTGTCTACCCCGAGACATTTTACAGATCCTTGGTGGTCACAGACAATAAAGAGGTATAATTTTCGACTTGCTGTTGATGTGTGTTTCCCATTTCGTTAGGATTTTCTGTTCATGTTCAAGTTAATTCTTATAGGTGAACAAAATTTGGGAAGATTTAGAAGGTCATAAGAAGAAGCTTGCTCGGGCTGAAGCAGTTTATGCAGCATCGAAACAAACTGGCAATCCAGAAGGAACAAGACCCACTAACAAAATTGGGTTCCTTGGTCTTTGTGGCGAAAAAGTAGACAGCATAAATCACTACTCTGAGAAGATTAATGAATTGATCCCAAAACTGGAGGCTGAACAAAAAGCCACTCTCAGAGAGAAGCAGGAAAATGCTGCTCTAGTTTTTTTTACCAATAGGGTGACTGCAGTTTCTGCAGCTCAGACTCTACATGCTCAAATAGTTGACACATGGACAGTTGTCGCCGCTTCTGAGCCTCGTCAAGTTCTTTGGCCTAATCTTAAAATCAAGTTCTTTCAGACGCAAGTTAGGCAGTATGTTGTGTACATCATTGTGGCTCTGACCGTTGTGTTTTATATGGTTCCAATTGTGTTTATCTCTGCCTTCACAACGCTGGAGAATCTGAAGAAGCTTCTCCCTTTTCTAAAGTCAGTTTTGGATATAGCTGCGGTTAGGACAGGGCTGGAGGCTTATCTACCTCAAATCGCGCTTATCATCTTTCTTGCTATGTTGCCAAAGTTCCTCTTGTTCTTGTCTAAGGCTGAGGGAATCCCTTCTCAGAGCCATGCAATTAGAGCTGCTTCTGGGAAATATTTCTACTTCATTATCTTCAATGTCTTTCTTGGAGTTACATTAGGTGGAACCCTATTCAGTACATTCAAGACCATCGAGAAGCATCCTAACTCTATTGTTGACTTGCTCGCAAGGAGCCTCCCGGGAAATGCAACTTTTTTCCTCACCTTTGTGGCTCTCAAGTAACTAACAGTTTATGCTATCTGCCATGATGAGCATCCATTTTCAATTGTCTATGCTAATTTTCATTATTTCCATTGATGACAGGTTTTTCGTTGGATATGGTCTTGAACTGTCCCGATTAGTTCCTCTGATAATTTTCCATATTAAAAGAAAGTATCTTTGTAAGACCGAAGATGAGGTGAAAGCAGCTTGGCTTCCTAGTGATCTTGGTTATGGGACTAGATTGCCCGGTGACATGCTCATCATCACAATTGTCCTCTGCTACTCAGTTATTGCTCCATTGATCCTTCCGTTTGGTGTTCTCTATTTTGGCATGGGATGGCTTGTCCTTCGGAATCAGGTATATCCTCAGTCTTTCTAGGCCCTGTGGGTGTTTTTGACAGACAACTAAATCTTGTTGTTTATATGAGCAGGCACTCAAAGTTTATGTTCCAGCATACGAAAGTTATGGAAGGATGTGGCCACACATTCATGTTCGAGTTCTTGCAGCTCTGGTGTTGTACCAAGTTACCATGATTGGTTACTTTGGGGTGAAAAAATTCTACTTTACACCATTATTGATTCTCCTTCCCATCCTATCTGTGTTCTTTGGTTTCGTCTGCAACAAGAAATTCTACCGGTCTTTCCAAGACACTGCTGTTGAAGTTGCTGCTCATGAACTGAAGGAAATTCCCAACATGGAGCAAGTTTACAGAGCTTTCATCCCACCAAGCCTAAGCTCTGAGAAGATTGACGATGATCAATTCGAAGATGCTCAATCTCATGTTTCAAGAGCAGGATCATTTGCCTAGAATGTATGATAGAGTTTGTGTAGTTAGAAGTGATTTAGTTTGATTTTAGTGAAACTAGTTTGGATTTGAATGGATGAAGCATTTCGTCATTTGTTTGTAACATATGATTACATTTGGATTGTTGGTAGCATCTTGGATATATATATTCCTTGTAATGTTTGTGTGGTTGGAAATTATTTGTTTATTATTCATGTTTGGTTGATTCTGTTTTGCACTAGCATTAGAGATGATTCATCTCACCCTTTGGTTGTTTCCTCTCATTTACACTAGGCAAATTATATGATGGATATCGGTATGTTATTATTATATTTATGATGAATTACGTGGTTTTCACAAGTTGCTTCATTAATTGAAAAAAAATAATTAATAAACTTATAATGGTCTATAATTTGGTGTAGCGATACGTTGGTGAATTGCAGAATTTCCCGTAGTTTTAATAAATCTAACTTTATTATTGTGTACAATATTAACATTAAGTTCGTGTCATAAATTTCAAATTAGAATCTATTTAAAAGGATGAGATTAATCCTAATTGAATTCAAAAAGGTTAAAATTATTTTTATACCCACGCTTGATCACAAATAACGCTCAAATGGTCTCGAACCTACATATTTATTAATTGAACACCAGGTGATCAAGAATCACTTGCGTAACCCATCGTTAGCCCCTTTTAAAGTTCATACTTCATAGTGGCGCCTCGAAGTCTCAGGACCAAAAACCCCAAACGCCAAGATTTGAACTTTCAAGTCCACAACATCAAAATTTGTCTGAAACTCCAAAACCCACATAAAACCCTCTGAAGCCCAATCAATGGCTTCCGCTTCACCGCCGACACCACCGGACATGGTAGTCCACAACCGCTTCTTAGGGTTCCTCATATGGCAATCCATTCCCTCCACTATCATCTTCTTGCTCTTCAAAACCTTCTCATCCACCTTCTCTTCTACTTCTCACTCCACTTCCAATCCCCCATTCCCGTTTGCTCCACCAATTTTTGCCCTTTTTGCATTTTTGACCTTCCACCTTTCACAGCTCCTTTTCTCATTTTCACTCTCCCTCATCTCCTCGCCCTACCCCCACCGCCCAGCCTCTCTTCTTCAGCTCGTTCTCGGGCTAATTCGCTTCCTTTTAGTTCCGGGCGCCTCTGATTTGTCGGAGTCGCCCGATTCTCGGATTCAGGCTAAGTTATCCGTCGGGTTCCTGCTGTTTTTGGCGGCGGTGGCGGTGTCCGGGTTCATTTCAGTGGTTTCGGTGTGTGGGGCGTTTGGAGATGGGGTTTGGGCTATTGGGAGAGTAGGTATTAGGGGTTTAGTGATGGGTTTGCTTTATGGATTGTATTATGTGTATAAACGCAGATGGGTGTTGGAATTTCCCATTATTCAGGTCAGTTGTTAGCTACTTGTATATATCTTTTGAATGTCTCTTTGTCTTTTGGTGCTATATTGTGTTATAGTATTTGGTGCTATATTGTGTTATAGTATTTGGTGCTATATTGTGTTATAGGATTTGGTGCTATAGTGTGTTTGGTTGCTGGGAAAGCTAGAAGTAGCAAAAGAAAATGCTTTGCCAAGCTGTGTAAATGTTTTATGTTATATTGTATTTATTGATGGAAAGAGCACCTGGGTTTGGACAAAATGCTATAGATTACTATGATTAGATTCTAAAGTTCCCCACTCAATTTATTGGAAGTGCATTTTATTTTCTAATTGCACACACAAGGAACCATATTTCGAGAATTTATTTTCATACCTTAGATGTCTAGATTGATTCCAGTAGTTAGACCTTTCACATGTAGAGCTCAAGTAGGGGGAAAAACAAAACTAAGAAACAATCAAGTTTTTGGGACTTGCCAACTCATTTTATAATGCATTTTGAAATATGATATGAGTTTCTATCTATCATTGGTCCTTTAAGCAATAAGGTTTCTCCATTTCCATTTATAGTACATATAGTGTGAGTAGGTCTGCGTGGATGTATGAAACTCATTTTTTTTCTTTCAAAATTTTCTTACTTTCTTTTTATGAACTTGCAATCTGTTGCGTGGGAAAGCATGCTCAATTTTCTAGTTGAGAATTGAGACTGCCATTTTCAATTGCACAGGTTTTACTAAGTTTTCAGTCATAATTGATTCATAGCCTGTTTAAAATATCCTTCTGTTGCCTTTTACT
This sequence comes from Oemleria cerasiformis, assembly GCA_037349345.1. Lineage (NCBI taxonomy): Eukaryota > Viridiplantae > Streptophyta > Magnoliopsida > Rosales > Rosaceae > Oemleria > Oemleria cerasiformis. The sequence continues at coordinate 111,016 of JAZGTL010000015.1, read as the reverse complement.
TCCTCCTTAGACAAGTCATGGCTCTTACTCTAATTGCTTATGTCAACAGCGTCCTCCTTATTTCAGCTTCAAGATGGGGATTCCCTCGGCTATCACACGATCCTTGAAGTTCTCCTGTGTGGCATACCTATTTTCAGCTGCTCTGTTGGTGTTTCTACCCCGCCAACTTCAGAACCAAGCTACAATTGGAAAGTTCATTGCTGATCAGCTTAAATTTTATATTGGGAGTTTCTTAGTATTTCTCTGCTGGGAGCTCAGTCACCATTTGCATCAGGTTTGGTTCTTCATACATATTAACATGGTGTTGATTGTCATTATCCTTAATACTAGGCAGTTGTCTGAAGCATTGCAGTGGCAGATAAACTAAAATATCTATCTAATGTTCATTTGCAGATTCTTGTTTTTTTGTTTCAAATACTCATTATTTTTCATTAATAGTGGTGTATGATTCTTTGACTATAAAAGTGCGGGGTATATGACACATTCTTGCATGTTGTATTAACCCCTTCCCACACTCTTCATTGGTTCTCCTCCCTGCATAAATGGCAGTTATAAAAATGAAAGTGACATAAAAGTAACAGAGGTCACTACTGCAATTAGCTAGAGTACTAATGGTGGCCCATTTTTGTTTACTTCTTATCTGTTATTTATTTATTTTTCATTTTTTCTTTCTGATATCATGTTATGGAATAAAGCCATATTTTACATTTTCAAGTAAATCATTGTTGGATAAACAATATTAAGCCTTTTGTCTTGTCGCCAATTTGGATGCTTAATTAAGTACCATGGAGAATAAGCACTTGCAATGTTGTGCTACTTTAAGACAACTGCTTCTATATAAACAGGACCTTGTCGGTCTGGTGTTGGTGTTGAACATTCGTACTTTATTCTCCTCGGACATGTATCCTACATTCTGAGCTCTTTCTTCTTTCATTAATTATATATGATTTTGAATATTTTCTGACACTTCTACATTCTCTAATACTTCTTAGGACTCTTAACTCCTAATTGTCATTCTCCATGCTTTGCAGTTGTGTTGACTTCTGTAATAATTTCTTTAGTGCGATTAAGAAATGGTCTTTTTAGTACCTAGTATAAATCAGTTTAATAGGTATATCCTTGTTAATTCCTAATGCTATAACCATTCAAATGAACTTCATTTCTAATTAAATGTAATTTAGCAATTATGTTTTGTTAGTAGCTTTTGATGGTATTTTAATATGAACTTGGGTACCTTTTCTTTTCTAGGATGTCAATTAGCAGCTTAATGACACTAGAATACTTACATCTTGGTCATATACCGCCCTATTGACCAGCCGAGGAGCATCCTTACAAAAGAGTGAATGGGCCATGCTATGAGAATGAATGGGCCATGCTATGTGGTTTTCTTTATAAATCATACAGCTTGATCTCTTGTACTTTCGATTCTTTTTTTGGTTAAAGATTCTTTGTGGGTGGTGCTATTAGAAATGTTCTGGATCAATTTAGTCAGCAGTTTTCATGCTCATTCCTTTGATAGTCAACCATGGTTGTCTTCTAATATTAATTTATAATTGTGTGAAATCGTGTTTAAATCTAGGTGCTTCATACAAAGAGGTTCACATTTGCACCACCTAAAGGATCAGCAGCAGCAGAAACAAATCCAAGTGAGCATCTCCTTGCAGCTCTGGAGGAGAGCAGTCCTAATTCTCTTCTTCAATATCTTGCATATCTGGATCTCAATATGGTTTGTGAGAATAACGTTGATTCTTGGCGACGAGCTGCCTTTTTTGAAGAAACTGGTGATACTTACAAAAGAGTTCTATCTGTATGCCTGAGGCCTCTGGAACAGCTTGCATCAAAGTTGGGTGAAGGTTTGGAAAGTTCTGTCGAAAAAAGCTCCCAAATATCCAGTCAGTTACTGTCTCCAACTGACCAGCGACTAGACTCAAAATACTCTGAGCTCTTGAACAACTTCCAGGTAAACAGATCTTTCTTGATTATGTGTGCATAGTATCTTTTTCAGTGTAGGTCTACTTCATTTACTTGAACTCTGAACTAAGATCATGTATGGAGAAAACAATATTATATACTTAATATGTCTACTTCGTTTTATAATCTATTGCCCAGGAGACCAGGAAATTTAATCAGTCATCATACCATCAAGTAGTGTCTTAAGCTCAGCGTTTGTTCATGTATGGTACTTAGTATATAATATTGCTTCCCCATAAAAGATGTATGTAGTTATTAGTTATATCATTGTTACAGTCACTTCGCCACCTTTTTCCTTTTGGGAATTGTTAATTGTTATTAATAAGAGTCATTTCTGCACACAAGTGTCGCCATTATGCTCATTGGCAGGTCGCAGCAACTTGTGGTTAAGCATGTGAAGAACAATGGTCTAATCATCTGCAGTCTTTGTCATGAGACTTCAAATAATGTTGTTGAGAATTTGGAATATGTTCAATTTTTTTTTGCTAGGTATTAGTAGATATGTGGAGATCCATGGAACTCTAGGGCTCAAGTCTAATAGTTTCTTCGTAAATTTAAATGCAGCTATATGCATGGTGTGCCTGGACAGCTGCCTCGCTCACTGCATGTTCTCACAAAGAGGACAGATCTGGCATTGCCCAGATCTCCGGAAGTAATGCTGCTGTGATCTCAACCCTAATTTCTTGCCTTCTTGCGGTTGAAACCTACATGGGGAAGAAGACCAACTTGCAATCTGAAAATCAATTTATGGGATCAGCTGGTTTTAAATTGAGAAACTCAAGTGCGGGAAATATTGGCATGGGTAAAAGGAGAGCAGGCCCGCTTTATTCAAAAACATATGCGATTGCTGATGTCTTGAGGACTTCAATCTATCACATTGTCTCTACCTTCCACGATCAGATGGCGAGCAGTGCTAAGAAGTGCCTCCTTGAGAAGGATTGGATCACTAGTGAGAAGCCGCCTTTTGGAACGTGCGAGCTTCTTGTGCAGAAACTGCATAATTTCCTGGACTTTCGAGCTAGCTGATTTCCTGGTAATTTACCTTATTATACTGGTGCTAGTTGGATTAAGAAATTAGTGTATGGCCTGGATCAAATTTGTTATCCTTTGAATATTCTAGCGCTGATTACTTGGATCATGAGTTGAGGAAATAGAATATTGACAAAATGGGAAGACTTTTTTCTTTCCTTGTTTTGCTTGTTTGGTTTTGCTGGTATGTATTGGTGGAATGAAGAACCAAAAAAAGGTTAGGTATTAGCTGAAAGCTTTCTGGTTGCCTCTTTTGCCATGAACTGAGGCTTATTGTTATTGTGATTATAAAATTGCACATGTGGGACATCACGTTGACTAGAATGATTGTGTTTCCCTTTATACACTGGATTTCAATTACATCCAAATAGGATTCCGATGCTTCAAGTATCATAATAAATCTTAATTGTCACTGAGGATGAAAAATAGAAAAATTGAACATAAATTTGATTGTAATTATATCCGAAATTTGTTAAACTTACTTCAATCATATTTATTTCCTCGAAATCTCTTAAAAGATATTAAATTGCACTTACTAGTCACAGTGCAATAGTGATGTTGATAAATTATTTGTATCTTTATGCATCAACAATATGGTTGATTCAAGGATATGATTTAGAAATAGTGTGAAAGGAGACGATCGATTCGATGACTACGATGACTACGTGTTGAAAGTCAAAAGATTTATACATACATTTTCTCATGCGTATTTTCTTCTATTTGTTTATACGTTGCCCCTTTCTTGAAAGTTGACATGGTTTGCCTATGCATTGCCCTCATTGTTTCAAGATATTAAATGCCACTGTAGCTTTTCAAAGTGGTATTCTTGGTAATTTACTCAAAGAACAAGGTCAAAGTTCAAAGAGGTTAGGTGGGTTTGCTGAGTAAACTGGTATTTTCCCATGTGACCCTGTCCACAACCACAAGAACAAGTCCAAAATAATACAAGTAGTCCATTAAACATTAAAATATTTGATCTCTCTAATCTCATTTCCCTCTATAAATTGATCCCTCTTCTCCCCATTCTCTCATTTCCAAACTTCCTTTCATCCTAATAATCTAATTACTCGAAGTTCATAATAGAGCACTTAATTCTGCATCTGTCACAAAACTTTTGAATCAAGAAATTTGAGCGTGAAGTATCAACAACACAACAATGGCATTCTCAACTATGATGTACACCCATCTTCCGGCCACTCATGCCGCCTCCGGTGTGCGCTTTTCGGTAGTTCGAGCCAACCATCATCAAGAAGCTGTGGTTGATCACCCACAAACCAAGTCATCGAGCAAAGCCAACCGTCTAGCTGAATCACTAGCCAACCTTCTTCACCTTCACATAGACACCCCTCCAAGAACCAACACTCATCAATCCAATTGGAATTTGTTCACTGAGGAGAAAATTTCAACTCCCACAACTTCCCCCAAAGACTTCATATCCGAAAAATGGCGCGAAATTCATGGGGCGAACGATTGGGAGGGTCTTTTGGATCCTCTCGACCCTTGGCTAAGAAGAGAGATTGTCAAATATGGTGAATTTGCTCAAGCAACATATGATGCCTTTGACTTTGACTCATTCTCAGAGTTTTGTGGGAGCTGCAGGTACAATAGTAAGAAGCTTTTTGATGTGTTGGGCCTAAGCAAAAATGGATACAAAGTCAGTAAGTACATTTATGCCATGTCACACATTGATATGCCACGTTGGCTAGAGCGGTCGCATTTAACTGAGACATGGAGCAAACACTCCAATTGGATGGGGTTTGTTGCTGTGAGTGATGATGAGGAGACAAGGAGGATTGGGAGGAGGGACATTGTGGTGGCGTGGCGTGGGACCGTTTCGCCGTCAGAGTGGTACGAGGATTTGCAGAGGAAGTTGGAGCCAATTGGGGAAGGAGAGGCCAAAGTGGAACATGGGTTCCATGGAATTTACACTGCCAAGAGTGACACAACAAGGTACAACAAGTCTAGTGCATCAGAGCAAGTCATGAAGGAAGTGACACGCTTAGTGGAGTTGTACAAAGCAAAAGGTGAAGAAGTGAGCCTCACAATCACAGGGCACAGTTTGGGTGGGGCATTGGCTTTGCTCAATGCCTATGAAGCTGCACAAAAAATTCCAGGCCTTCCCATTAGTGTAATTTCCTTCGGCGCGCCGCGAGTTGGGAACATTGCCTTCAAGGAAGAGCTACATCAAACGGGGGTGAAGACGTTAAGGGTTGTTGTTAAACAAGACATGGTCCCGAAAATGCCGGGGCTTGTTTTGAATGAGGGCTTACAAAAATTTGATGACATAACGGGGACATTGGATTGGGTCTACACACATGTGGGAGCTGAGTTGAGGCTTGAGGTTGGTTCGTCGCCCTATCTCAAGCGCGGCGGGCTCAATTTGCTGGGGTTTCACAGCCTTGAGACGTACCTTCATCTTGTGGATGGTTTTTTAAGTGGAGAGACTGGTTTTAGGTCAAATGCTAGGAGGGATGTTGCCTTGGTGAACAAGGGATGTGACATGTTGGTGGATGATCTTAGAATCCCACAATGTTGGTACCAATTGCCACACAAGGGACTTGTTTGCAATGCTCATGGGAGATGGGTTAAACCCAAAAGAGACCCTGAGGACATTCCTTCACCTACAACAGAAGCACAAGCACAAGCTCAAGCTCATGCTATTCAAGTAGAGATGCAACTATCAGATGATTATGAACTTAAATATTTACGTAGCTTTTAAATATGAAAATTAATATAAAATTTTGACAGTTAATTAGAAACTTGAATTGTCTCCTAATTTTATATAGGTGGTCTGATCGATATTTTGTTCCCTTGTAGCACATAGAGAATGAAATTTAGGAGTAGGGGTGGGCTGAATTTCTATTTTGGACAATATTAGGCTTATTTTTCTTTGTATATCTTTACTTATATAAAAACCAAAGTTTTTCGTTTCTCTAAATGTGGGATGGGAGGGCTAACCCAGCTCCATCTTTAGATGTAATTAATAACACTACTAGAAAACTGGCTAACAACCAAAATTTATGGGGCACCGCAAAGAAACTCGTGCTTCTTCAATTTTATTAAGCACAAATATGCATTAATTTTGCCCAGTATAAACTAGACACAAATTTTCATGTCCTGGAAAAAAAAAGTGAATAATAAATTTGTGCTCCCATGATTTTCGTCACGAAGAATGTGGCCAATGCTAGGCCAATCATGTACAGTTAACGCATGTGGGGATGAGGGGATCTCTTTCAAAACAGATCGAATATTCTAACTGTCGTGCTCTTTATTTTATATTTTTGTAACATATATCTATCATCTTTTTTAATGAGTCAGAAAATTCGAATAATAATAAAAGTTTCAATTCCTTTTAGGATTAGGACTTTAGGTAGGATTCCAAGTTCTTTTAGGATTAGGTAGGATTCCAAGCTTTGCCTAGTGTTTGTAATTCTCAGACTTGCTTATTATCAATAAAACTGGAGTGTTTTCTCCAAATTTAATTTCGGCCTTCAGTGCAAGGTTGACGCAGCGGAAACCAAGAACAAGAACACAAGAACAGTACTGAAACCAGTAATTGAGTTTAGGGTTTAGGGTTTAGCACCTCACCTTGTGGTTAGCATCCGCACTCTCCATACGGTCCTAGTATTCCTCCTGCACTTGGGAAGCCCAAGAGAGCCGCCTCTCAGAAAACTTTTTGTAGCCCTAAGCTTAAGCAACATATGTATTGAGAATGATTGTATTGATCAATTCAATAAAAATGGGTAGCGAGAGCAATCTGAAGACATGGGTATCCGATATGTTGATGTCGTTGCTCGAATATTCACAGGGCACTCTTGTTCAGTACATGATTGGAATAACTAAACAAGCACCGGCTGATGCGACAAGCAAAATCACCGGCTGATGTGGTGGGTAAGCTTGTGGAAGTTGGGTTGTCCTAATCTACTGAAACAAGTGCATTTGCTGAAGATCTCTTCGCAAGAGTGCCCCGAAAAGCATCTGGTGCGAACCTATATATATCAGAAACAAGAGAGGGAAGCTGCAATGACGACATATGCTCTCATGGAAGCCGATGACGATGATGATGGAGAATAGATCTTTCGTCCAGGTTGTTTCTGAACCTGGGAAAGAAGATTTCCATAAGAAGCGGTTCAGGAAGAAGGCTTCAAGTCAAGAAGATGAAGATGATGAGGTGATTGCACAAGAGGAAGATGCGAGACGGGTTAAAAGACGAACTTCCCCAGATGAAGATGATGGTTCAGAGTCGGAAGAAGAAAGATTGCGTGATCAAAGAGAGAGGGAGCAATTAGAGAAGAATATAGCAAGGTTGTTCTGATCCACTTTTGGGTATTGTAAATTATTTCCAGGGCTTGGTAGTTGGAGTTCGGATGTGTGGTAGTTTGTGGTTTTAGCTGGACTGTTTGGTTTTTTATTTGTGTTCCTTCGTCTGACAGGTGGAAGCCGATTTTGACCCGTTACAGGGGAGATTCTACTGAATTTTCGGTAGAATTCTCGTAAGGTTTGGTTGGTAGTATGAGGGCATTTCGGGAAAGTTTTGGAATTTTACCGGGGTTGTCATACGGGAGTAGGGCTTCTCATGGGTTTCGAGGGGAAATTCGGGAGGGGTTCTGTCAAAAATAATCGAGACAAATCGAATATATGATTGAGATGGCTAAGATCGAGGTTTATGCCGACTTAACTTGAGAGTCAGTGTTGTAGTAGGACGGCCGAGGCATGCCGACCTAGTATATGTGTCGTGTGTCAGGTCGAGTCTTGTTGAGTTATTGTCAGTGTCGAGTCATGGTATACGTATATGGTGGTCACTGGTGTCGTACCCGTCTGTAGGCCACATACCAGTCTTCCACGTGATCATTCACATGCGCTCGCTTTATACTAGTTAAACAGCGCCAGTCTTGTCCCCGAGTCCTTATGCGTATATGTGGTCTCATGACTCCTAGGGGGACTCGTGGTGATGGTGCTTGTACCCAGTACTTCACGTGGTTGTGGTATGAGCAAAGACACCCAGTCCTGTCATGTACGCGTGGCTCGTGCGTCTACAGTGCCATTTGGATACCTGAGATGATTGAGTCATGATATGATAGCCGAGGATTTATGCCGGCTTATGTGGTATGATATTCATGCTGGCTTATGTGATATGATAGCCGAGGATTTATGCCGGCTTATGTGACATGATAGCTGATGATTTATGTCGACTTATGTGACATGATGGCCGAGGATTTATGCCGGCTTATGTGATATGATAGCTGATGATTCATGCCGGCTTATGTGATATGATAGCCGAGGGATATGCCGGCTCATATGATATGATGATAGCCGGGGGATGTGCCGGTTGATATGATTTGATGACGATTGTCACGGGCTTTGATCAGAATTCGAAGTAATCATGAGGTATTACTCGTCATTGCGATAAGGGGGAATGGTGAGGGCGGTGACCCGGATAGACGAGTTATGTTTGGTTCGCACGAGTGCAGCATTGGAGTTAACCAATACTGTCTTAGAGAGACGACGATACTGATGTTTTACTTGTTGAGAAGGTCCTTCAGCGACAGTTCTGATTTCACTCAGCGAGGTGAAAAAGGTTGAAATCGATTTTAGCTTCTAGGGCTTCATTTATGATCATCAATTGTACTGTTTATGCTCATAATTAATGATTCTAAATTGGCTTTTGTCACCGAGACTAACCGATATTGTCAAGACCTTTTCTAAATTTCCCCTCCAAAACCCGGAAAGAACCCTGCTCCCGACTGACAACCTAAAGAAATCCCCAAAACACCCTTAAGTCCTTACAACTAATTATGAGAACTTTTCCAAAATTTCGGTAAAGTCTCCCCTTAAGGACTGGTTAACCGTCTTCCACATGTCAGACAAGGGATCAGATAGCACTCCAAATTCCAACAACCATCAACCATCAACCATCCAACGATGAAATCGAAAATTTTCAATCAGTCCAAAAGGAGTTATCCGAAAACCACCGAAAATTTTCATTTGTTGTTAAAACACTTGTTGGACCCACAAAAATCCGTGATAATGAAAATCATACCGTGGTCCACAATTCTGCTTTGAAAACCCTCCTCAAAGGAGTTTAAATCATGGAAACCGACCTGGACACAAAATATAACAAAACATATCCTACTGTTCCCAAAATAAAATCTCGAGTCGTAGCACAAAACCTTCCACACACCCGATAGACCTCGAGTTGTGCAAAATCCTGTACTATGCATAGACAGCCTCAACGACCCGGTGGAGAAAATACCCCTCGACACTAGCGTCGGAGAACCCTCAACGATATGACGGAGAAAAATCCCTCGATGCCAGTCGGAGAAAGCCTTGATCCTTGGGGACAGTAAAACAGTGAAACCAAAATCCATGTTTTGAAATTCTTGTTTCCTGGCCAAAGCCAAATTCATTGAAAAATCGGGTTTATGGCCAAATCCACTAAAATCACAAATACGGGTCGAAACCCAAAATCATGGACCCAAAATTTATCACGTCAAAACGATATAAAAACAGAGTCCAAAAATCCAGGCCACATCCCAAAATATCAGTTTCATTGAAATATTTAAAACCCGTGTCTAGTAGTAATTTATTAGCACAATTTCTAAATTCCAAAAATTTACCAAACAGTACGTAACAATACGTAATAAGTAATTATATAAAAAATACCTTTATGCATGCATTATATTGTACAAAACCAAAGTCCACTCACCACACGTCCAAGCAAGCTCAATCTCGAGCCGTACGCTCCTCCGAAGTTCCCGGAGCAGTATCGCCTGTCAAAAGTAATAATCGGGATTACCAACTAATATTAAAAACCCTACATTCCAACTCCTTAAACCCCGGGAGGTCCTCTCGCGTCACACTAAAAAGTAGCAACTTTGGACGCCCAAAACTACCCATAAACGTCGTTCGATCAACCATGCACCGACGGAAGGCCGTACCATGCGCCGGCCATGCGCCTGCTACAGTGAACCACGCGCTGCTACAGTGTCCACGCATAAACTCGGTCTGACTCGGCACTGACTCGGTGCTGACTCAGTGCTGACTCGGTCGCCATGTGGCACCCACGTGGCTGCCATGAGGCTCCACGTGGCATGCCATGTCAACATCATCGGACCGACCTAGTCGCCGGAGTCTAGCCGGAAAAGACGACAGCATCGCCGTCGCCAGAGTCTCGCTGAAGAAGCTGATTGTGCAGCCGTGTGCCTTCTCCGGAGAACCCCATTTCCTGCCGACCTTGAAGTTTTCCTAACTTTCTCAAAACTTAACCGTTTTTCACAAATTTTACGTCTAAATCTATTTACTCGAATCCAGGAACTCAAAAATGACCTCTAATCACGAAACCCATACATGTGTTGGCCGAAAAATCAATCAGAAAGTTTCGATTTTCCTTTCCTCGATGCGGTGTCTCCCGCGGCTGCCTCCTTCGATGGTTGGTACGTCTGTGATCACGGGAAGGAGGGGAACTCGATTAGTTGAACAGAAATGGAAGCTCTTGCCTCGAATTGAAGTTCGAATTTTGGGTTCAATGTACACGGGTTGGGTGTGAGTTCACGAAGAGAGAGAGTGAAACGATGAAGATAGGATCTGATTGGGTTAAATATCTATCCAAGCCCAAATTACCAAAATGCCGCTGAACATTCTAGACCCGCACCTCTCGCACAAGAACTCCATTTTCTGCATGCCGCCTTTCTACGAACTCGTGAATTCGAGACCTACGCAACGGTACTCGAAACACAGCCAAAAGTATCTCGAAACAAAAATTAACTTTCACGCCCCTTAACAACCAAGGGTAATTTCATCTTTTTGCAAAAATAATTTACGAAAATTCAATAATTAAATTTCCGGGTCATTACAGATACCATCTTAGAGAGACGACGATACTAATGTTTTAATTGCTTAGAAGGTCCTTCAGCGGCAATTCTGATTTCTCCCGACGAGGTGAAAAAGTTTGAAATCGGTTTTAGCCTCTAGGGCTTCATTTATGATCATCAATTGTAATATTTATGCTCATAATTAATGATTCTAAATTGGCTTTCGTCATCGAGACTAAGCGTCTAGGTATCGGTCAGCACCTGTGATTGCCGGTATCTAGATGGATATTCGGGTCGGGGTGTAACACCAATTATATAATTTTTTATTTAAATTAATTATCTCATGCATTTAATTCTAATATTTAGTAAATTACCAAAAAATCAGCTAGCTCAAAAGTAAAGAAAATTACGCAATTTCCGTACAAGAACCAAAACAAAAGAAAAATGTATCTAAATAATTATCACTAGTTGTCACTTAGTTTTAAGGTCTACTATTGATATTTCTATCAATATGTTATGTGGGAGGTTGGTCTCACATTCAAGCTAGTTGATTTCCTGGTAATTTACTAAATATTATAATTAAATACATAAGACAATTAATTTAAATAAAAAATTATACAAATGGTGTAATGTTATTGGTCAAAATAAAAAAGTAAGGATATACCATCATTACTAGTAAGGACTCAAGTATTATCCTTAATGTGTGTGTAACGGCCCGGAAATTCAATTAGTGAATTTTCGTAAATTAATTTGGGAAAGGATGAGTTTACCCTTGGTTTTATAAGGGGCTCGGAAATCACCTTTTGTTTGGAGACACATTTGGCAATGTTTTAGGGAGCGTTGCGTAGGTCTCGAACTCACGAGTTCGTAGACAGGCGGCATGCGGAAACCAGAGTTTGTATGAAAAAGTTGTGGGTCTAGAATGTTCAGGGGCATTTTGGTAATTTGTCATGGGTAGATATTTTTAACCCAGACAGTTTCAGATTCTCCTCATTTCTCTCTCTTTTCCCGATCCTCATCTAATCTGTGTGACCGAACCCAAAAACCCAAGATTGTGAACTTTGATTCGAGGCAACCTCGTCTGATTTGGTTCCACCCATCGGAATCTCCTCCTCCCTACGATTAAGGACGTACCGACTGTCGAAGGAAACAGTCGCAGGAGACACCAAACTGAGGAAAGGAAAAATCGAACCTTTCGATCGATTTTTCAGCCAACACAGATATGGGTTTCGTGTTTAGACTTCAGTTTCTAGGCTTGAGTAGATGAATTTAGACTATTAATTCGTGAAAAACGGTTGAGATTTAAGGAAGTTAGGAAAATTTCAAGGTCGACCGTCAATGGCGATGTCCGGGGACAACGCATGGCGGAGCGGTCGTCTTCTTCGGCGACTGGTTCGGTTAGAGGGGCTGACGTGGCATGCTATATGGCAGCCACGTGGAGCCACATGGCGGCTAAGTCAGCGCCAAGTCAGCGCACGTGCAGGCGTGTGAGGTACTGTAGCAGGCGTGTGAGGTATTGTAGCCGGCGCGTAGCCAAGCTGTCGGCCTTCCGTCGGTGCGTGGCGGCGCGTGGGAACAGTCCTTGGGTCACAGCGATGCAAGTCGACATGTTTTCGACGTTCCGGACCTTTTGGCATAGGTTTCGGGTTAATCGGACATCGTTTAGGGGTAGTTTTAGGCTTCCGAAGTGGCTGCATTTTTAGTGAGACGCGTGCGGACCTCCCGGGGTTTAGGGAGTCTGAATGTAGAGTTTTTAATTATCGTTGGTAACCCCGATTGTTACTTTTGACAGGTGATACTGCTCTGGGAACTTCAGAGGAGCGTACGACTCGAGATTGAGCTTAATTGACGTTCGGTGAGTGGACTTTGGTTTTGTAAATTATAATGTATGCATAAAGGTATATTTGAAATAATTAATTGTTACGTATTATTTTTGGCATATTTCTAGAATTTAGAAATTATTCTATTAAATTATTACTAGACACGGGAATGTTGTTTTGGGCTGTGGCCTGGTTTTTGGACTCTTTGACCTTAGATTTTGGGTTTCGGTTAAGTCCATGATTTTTGTGTAACGACCCGGACCAGAAATTAAATTATTTTTAGAATTGGACAATTTTACCCTCAGTTTTGGATGGGTTCGGGAGTCACTTTTTGACTGGCAGTACTTTTGGGGATTTTTCTTGGGTTGTTGCGTAGGTCTCGAACTCACGAGTTCGTAGACATGCGGCACGCGGAAAACGGAGACCCAATGAGTTCGTTACGGGTCTAGAAGCTTCAGGGGCAATTTGGTAATTTTGGAAAAATTGGAATTATATAGATGATATTTTTCTCTCTCCTCGGGAGATTGGCCCGTGCAATCTCACTCCACCCGAAGACACCCCCGTGTGAACATCGAAGACCCATTTTCATCGGATGAGTTTCGATCCGATTCGAACAAAACCAAGGTCGGGAGGATCTTCCCCGCGACCCCACGAGTCTTTTGGTGTAATCATCGGAGTGGGAGCACCTCCGTGGGCGACGGACGGAGGAGGGAGGTGAACCGAACCTTCTCGGCCGTTTTCCGGCCAAACCAGGTACGATCTCGGAACTTTGACCTCATATTTGGATTCCTGGTGAAAAGTAGATGAATTTACATGTGTAGATCGTGAAAAACGGTTAAGAAATGAAGAAGTTAGAAAACCTTGAAGTTCGGCCGGAAATGGGGGATTCCGGCGAACCAGACGGCGGCGGAGGTGGCGGTCCGGTCATCTTCTCCGGCCAGCCTCCGGCAACGGCGAGGGCCGTCCGGTCGTCTTCTCCGGCGAGTCACCGGTAACCGGTCGAGTCGAGTGAACCGGTCGAGTTGGATCGGGTCAGGTCGAGCCGGACCGGGTTGGACCGGTCCAGGCGCGTGAACACTGTAGCAGGCGCGTGACCGGCGCGTGGGCACGCTCTGACCTTCCGGTGGCGCGTGGCGGCGCGTGGGACTATTCCCGAAGTCACGGCGGCGCGTGACTGAGGTTTTGGGACGTTCCAGATCAGATTTTGTTGGTTTAGAGGCCATAGGAGTTCATTTAGAGCTCGGTTGGGCAATCCCAGCGGTAAGGATTGACCGTGGAGAGGGTTTTGAGTTTGGAAAGTCAAGGTAGTTGGGTCATTATGGTATAGATGTTCTGAGGCTAGAGCGTACATGAATTTTGGGTTGGATGGTGATGGTAAGCGGACTTTGATTTCTAAATTGTAATGTATGTATAAATATCTTCGATTTCATCACTGTTGTGTATGGTTGTATTTATAAATTGTGATGCATGTATTAATATCCTCGATTTAATTACTGTTGTGTATGGTGGTAATTATAAATTGTAACGCATGTATTAATATCCTCGATTTAAAAATGTTGTGTATGGGTGCAATGATGGCTGGATAATTGTTGTTCCAATATTTCAGTGGAAGTGCGTTGCGAGAAACGATATGGTTGTTGGATTCGGTTTTGATAGTGTTTGGACGTGGTAATTATTTGGGTCTATGATTTTGAGTTGAAACCGTACTTGTGACTATAAAATAATTGATTTTGGATCCAATACCGTTTTGAGGGGGGCCAGGATCCGGGCTAGGATCCGCTGAGACGGTGAACCCGGTGAACCTCCAAAATAAACAATACCGATTTGAGGGGGCCAGGATCCGGGCTAGGATCCGCTGAGACGGTGAACCTCCAATATAAAAGGTGATTTTGCAGAGATTGTGGTCGAGTCCAAGTAGTACATATTCTAGCACACCCCAAGGGATACCCTGGTGGCTAGGGATATGATAATCGAGAGATATGCCGACTGATGTGATATGATAGCCGAATGTTATACCGGCTGATGATGCGATATGATAGCTGAGGATATTTCCGGCTCTAATATGAACCAGACGGCAATTGTCATGGGCTTAATCAACCTATGGAAATACTTCGTTATCCGGGTCAGTGGGTTGGTGTGGGCGGTGACCCAGAGGGACGAATTATTATTGGTTCACTAGTATCTGACTAGTTTGTTGTCTTGTGGTTTTCCAGTAGAGATGTCAGCAATGTCTGACTACTGACATTTGATATCAGAGAGTATTTCTATTTGAACCACCACTATTCCGAGGTTTTGGGTTTGACCGGTATTTTTATCCTGCGTCTGACAGTAGGAGTGATCAGTAAGTACGGAGATTCTGTTGGGAACCATGTAAAGTTTAATAAAAATTATTTAAGAATAAAGGGTATTTCTGGTACTTAAATTTTGAGGTAAAAGAGCTGTCAGACGGGATAAGGGTTCTTTCCGGGTTTCGAGGAAAAATTCGGGAAGGGTCCTTACATTTTGGGTTTAGACCCAGATTTGTGATTTTATTGGATTTGGGCATAAACCCGGTTTTTCAATGAATTTGGCTTAGGCCAAGAAACAAGGATGTCAAAACATGGATTTTGGGTTTTCACTGAATTACTGTCCCCGATGGTCAAGGTTTTCTTCGACTGGCGTTGAATGGTATTTTCCGCCAGATCGTTGAGGGTTCTCCAACGATGGTGTCGAAGGGTATTTCTCCACCAGGTCATTGAGGCTGTCTACGCGTAGTACATGGTTCTGCACAACTCAAGGTATATCGGGTGTGTGGAGGGTTGGACCCTGGTCAGTCAACTTGGATATCGCGCTACGACACGGGATTCTATTCGGGGATCAGTGGAATATGTTTATGATATTTTGTGTCCAGGTCTGTTCATATGATTTTTAAACTCCTTTGAGGAGGGTTTTCAAAGCAGGGTTGTGGACCACGGGATGTTTTCATTATTCGGATTTTCGTGGGTCCCACCGAGAGTTTTAACTAAAAATAGACTTTCCGGTAAGTTTTCGGCTTATCTTTATGGATTTTTTTGAAAAGGAATTTTATATTATGCATGCATTGCTTTACTCATGGAGGGGGAAAAATGTATGTTTTCCTCGGAAATTGTTTTAAACGATTATTTTGTCCACTCACACTTTTCGTGTTTTAAATCCCCTCCAGGTCGTTGAGTTGATGAGAGCACATCTAAAGGCGGAGGCATTAAATCTAAGCTGCGCCTTTACCTAGACCATTGAGTAGGATTTATATTAATGTATTTATCTTTCTTACCTAGATGCTCCGATAAGCTTTTGGACTTACTGTAAATTGTGACTACGTCGATGGTTGTTGGGTGATGTTAGGATTTGAAGTGTTATTTGATCATTCGTCTGACAGGTAGAAGACAGTTAACCAGTCCTTAAGGGGAGATTCTGCCGGATTTTTGGCAGAATTCTCGTAACTAATTGCAAGGGCTTAAGGGTATTCTGAAAATTTTATTAAGTTGTCAGACGGGAGCAGGGCTTTTTTCGATTTTCGAGGGGGAATTCGGGAAGGGTCATGTTAACTTGGTATCAAAGCACTAGGTTTAAATTCATGTAGACCGTACACCTAGTGTACATCTGATTGTGGTATTGATGATTTATGGTTCTTTTCAGCGTAATGCCTCCGAGATGCGAGCCCCGTCAGCGACCTGGAAATGGTGATGAAGCTAATAACGTTAGGATTACACATGATCCCGTAGTAGAGCCTGATTTGAGACAGACCTTGGATCAATTGGGTCAGGCTTTGATGACTGTACTTCAGGGTAGAGCTACTTCTGAAGTTTCTGACATTGAGCGAGCCCAAAGGCTGGGGGCGATAATGTTTACGGGTGAGTTAGGCCCAAATGATGCTTATGAGTGGATTACTCGTTTGGAATGAGTGTTTGCTGTTATGAGGTGCCATTCGGAGGATAGGGTGCGACTAGCCACATTTCTTCTAGGTGGATATGTGTACCGTTAGTGGCATGCTTTGCAGTTAATAGGCTGGGATGTCTGTACTTTTACTTGGGAAGCTTGCCGGGAGCGCTTCCTCGAGCAGTTTTATCCTCGCTTATACCGAGATGCTAGAGAGGCTGAGTTCTTGCAGCTATAGCAGGGGGACATGACGGTGGCACATTATGAGTAGAAATTTCTTGAGTTGTCACGATTTGTATCGGCTCTCGTGGCGACTGAGATGGATAAGTGCTGAAGGTTTGAGTATGAACTGAGAAATGAGGTTCGAGTAGCAGTAACTGCTATGACACATACGTCTTTGAGGGCTTTGTCAGACGCTACTGCTAGAGTAGAGATGATTTTGCCAGCTCAACAACAGTTTAGTGGTTCCAGGCGACGCCGGGATGACCTGAGTTTCGGGGCCTCTAGTGAAGGACCATCTAAGAGAGGTAATTTCAGTTCTGGATCTTCTGGGGTTGCAGGATCCAGATCAGGCAATGACGGAGTCGATCAGGGACATCATTCATCATCTCAATCTAGTAGGGCTTCAGTGCAGTCGACCGGGAGACAGTGGCAGACCCGCACGGATGGGTGACACTGGTTGTTACTTTTGTGGGGAGACTGGTAATTTTAAGGGAGATTATCTACAACGTCGTCCGGGCAGTAGTTCTTTGGGTCGAGATGTTGCTGAACCGAGTAAGAGAGTATCATAGACATCTGGTACTGCAGTAAAGAGCCAGACCCATTCCAGTGGGGCCAACATGGCTAGAGGGAGACATGGGGGTCGTGGTCGGTCTTCTAGTACATAGGCCCGAGTTTTTTTGTAAGGACCCTTCCCGAATTTTCCCTCGAAACCAGGAAAGAACCCTTATCCCATATGACAGCTCTTTACTTCAAAATTTCAACACCAGAAATACCCTTTGTTCTGGAATAATTTTTATTAAACCTTACAGAGTTCCCGACAGAACCTCTGTACTTATTGACCACTCATACCTGTCAGACGCAGGATAGTATACTGGTCAAAACCAAAACCTCGGAATAGTGGTGGTCCAAATAGGAATACCCTATGTCATCAAACGTTAGTAGGTCAGACACTGCTGACATCTCTACTGGAATACCACAAGACAACAGACTAGTCAAATACTTGTGAACCAACCATAATTCGTCCCTCTGGGTCACCGCCCACACCTACACACTGACCCGGCTGACGAAGTATTTTCATAGGTTGATTAAGCCCATGACCATTGTCGTCTGTTTCATATTAGAGCCGGATATATCCTCGGCTATCATATCGTATCATCAGCCGGTATAACCTTCGGCTACCATAACATATCAGTCGGCATAACTCTCGACTATCCTGTTCCTAGCCACCAGGGTATCCCTTGGGGTGTGCTAGTCATGTATCATATCATATCAGTCGGCATATATCTCGACTATCAAATCATATCAGTCGGCATCTCTCGACTATCATAACATATCAGTCGGCATCTCTCGACTATCATATCATATCAGTCGGCATATCTCGACTATCATATCATATCAGTCGGCATATCTCGACTATCATATCATATCAGTCGGCATATCTCGACTATCATATCATATCAGTCGGCATCTCTCGACTATCATATCATATCAGTCGGCATCTCTCGACTATCATATCATATCAGTCGGCATATCTCGACTATCATATCATATCAGTCGGCATATCTCGACTATCATATCATATCAGTCGGCATATCTCGACTATCATATCATATCAGTCGGCATATCTCGACTATCATATCATATCAGTCGGCATCTCTCGACTATCATATCATATCAGTCGGCATCTCTCGACTATCATATCATATCAGTCGGCATATCTCGACTATCATATCATATCAGTCGGCATCTATCGACTATCATATCATATCAGTCGGCATCTCTCGACTATCATATCATATCAGTCGGCATATCTCGACTATCATATCATATCAGTCGGCATATCTCGACTATCATATCATATCAGTCGGCATATCTCGACTATCATATCATATCAGTCGGCATATCTCGACTATCATATCATATCAGTCGGCATATCTCGACTATCATATCATATCAGTCGGCATATCTCGACTATCATATCATATCAGTCGGCATCTCTCGACTATCATATCATATCAGTCGGCATCTCTCGACTATCATATCATATCAGTCGGCATCTCTCGACTATCATATCATATCAGTCGGCATCTCTCGACTATCATATCATATCAGTCGGCATCTCTCGACTATCATATCATATCAGTCGGCATATCTCGACTATCATATCATATCAGTCGGCATATCTCGACTATCATATCATATCAGTCGGCATATCTCGACTATCATATCATATCAGTCGGCATATCTCGACTATCATATCATATCAGTCGGCATATCTCGACTATCATATCATATCAGTCGGCATCTCTCGACTATCATATCATATCAGTCGGCATATCTCGACTATCATATCATATCAGTCGGCATATCTCGACTATCTTATCATATCAGTCGGCATATCTCGACTATCATATCATATCAGTCGGCATATCTCGACTATCATATCATATCAGTCGGCATCTCTCGACTATCATATCATATCAGTCGGCATCTCTCGACTATCATATCATATCAGTCGGCATCTCTCAACTATCATATCATATCAGTCGGCATATCTCGACTATCATATCATATCAGTCGGCATATCTCGACTATCATATCATATCAGTCGGCATCTCTCGACTATCATATCATATCAGTCGGCATCTCTCGACTATCATATCATATCAGTCGGCATATCTCGACTATCATATCATATCAGTCGGCATATCTCGACTATCATATCATATCAGTCGGCATATCTCGACTATCATATCATATCAGTCGGCATATCTCGACTATCATATCATATCAGTCGGCATATCTCGACTATCATATCATATCAGTCGGCATATCTCGACTATCATATCATATCAGTCGGCATATCTCGACTATCATATCATATCAGTCGGCATATCTCGACTATCATATTATATCAGTCGGCATATCTCGACTATCATATCATATCAGTCGGCATATCTCAACTATCATATCATATCAGTCGGCATATCTCGACTATCATATCATATCAGTCGGCATATCTTGACTATCATATCATATCAGTCGGCATCTCTCGACTATCATATCATATCAGTCGGCATATCTCGACTATCATATCATATCAGTCGGCATCTCTCGACTATCATATCATATCAGTCGGCATCTCTCGACTATCATATCATATCAGTCGGCATATCTCGACTATCATATCATATCAGTCGGCATATCTCGACTATCATATCATATCAGTCGGCATATCTCGACTATCATATCATATCAGTCGGCATATCTCGACTATCATATCATATCAGTCGGCATCTCTCGACTATCATATCATATCAGTCGGCATATCTCGACTATCATATCATATCAGTCGGCATCTCTCGACTATCATATCATATCAGTCGGCATCTCTCGACTATCATATCATATCAGTCGGCATATCTCGACTATCATATCATATCAGTCGGCATCTCTCGACTATCATATCATATCAGTCGGTATATCTCGACTATCATATCATATCAGTCGGCATATCTCGACTATCATATCATATCAGTCGGCATATCTCGACTATCATATCATATCAGTCGGCATATCTCGACTATCATATCATATCAGTCGGCATCTCTCGACTATCATATCATATCAGTCGGCATCTCTCGACTATCATATCATATCAGTCGGCATCTCTCGACTATCATATCATATCAGTCGGCATCTCTCGACTATCATATCATATCAGTCGGCATATCTCGACTATCATATCATATCAGTCGGCATCTCTCGACTATCATATCATATCAGTCGGCATATCTCGACTATCATATCATATCAGTCGGCATATCTCGACTATCATATCATATCAGTCGGCATATCTCGACTATCATATCATATCAGTCGGCATATCTCGACTATCATATCATATCAGTCGGCATATCTCGACTATCATATCATATCAGTCGGCATATCTCGACTATCATATCATATCAGTCGGCATATCTCGACTATCATATCATATCAGTCGGCATATCTCGACTATCATATCATATCAGTCGGCATATCTCGACTATCATATCATATCAGTCGGCATATCTCGACTATCATATCATATCAGTCGGCATATCTCGACTATCATATCATATCAGTCGGCATCTCTCGACTATCATATCATATCAGTCGGCATCTCTCGACTATCATATCATATCAGTCGGCATCTCTCGACTATCATATCATATCAGTCGGCATCTCTCGACTATCATATCATATCAGTCGGCATCTCTCGACTATCATATCATATCAGTCGGCATCTATCGACTATCATATCATATCAGTCGGCATCTCTCGACTATCATATCATATCAGTCGGCATATCTCGACTATCATATCATATCGTCGGCATATCTCGACTATCATATCATATCAGTCGGCATATCTCGACTATCATATCATATCAGTCGGCATATCTCGACTATCATATCATATCAGTCGGCATATCTCGACTATCATATCATATCAGTCGGCATATCTCGACTATCATATCATATCAGTCGGCATATCTCGACTATCATATCATATCAGTCGGCATCTCTCGACTATCATATCATATCAGTCGGCATATCTCGACTATCATATCATATCAGTCGGCATCTCTCAACTATCATATCATATCAGTCGGCATATCTCGACTATCATATCATATCAGTCGGCATATCTCGACTATCATATCATATCAGTCGGCATCTCTCGACTATCATATCATATCAGTCGGCATATCTCGACTATCATATCATATCAGTCGGCATATCTCGACTATCATATCATATCAGTCGGCATATCTCGACTATCATATCATATCAGTCGGCATATCTCGACTATCATATCATATCAGTCGGCATATCTCGACTATCATATCATATCAGTCGGCATATCTCGACTATCATATCATATCAGTCGGCATATCTCGACTATCATATCATATCAGTCGGCATATCTCGACTATCATATCATATCAGTCGGCATATCTCGACTATCATATCATATCAGTCGGCATATCTCGACTATCATATCATATCAGTCGGCATATCTCGACTATCATATCATATCAGTCGGCATATCTCGACTATCATATCATATCAGTCGGCATCTCTCGACTATCATATCATATCAGTCGGCATCTCTCGACTATCATATCATATCAGTCGGCATCTCTCGACTATCATATCATATCAGTCGGCATCTCTCGACTATCATATCATATCAGTCGGCATATCTCGACTATCATATCATATCAGTCGGCATATCTCGACTATCATATCATATCAGTCGGCATCTCTCGACTATCATATCATATCAGTCGGCATATCTCGACTATCATATCATATCAGTCGGCATCTCTCGACTATCATATCATATCAGTCGGCATCTCTCGACTATCATATCATATCAGTCGGCATATCTCGACTATCATATCATATCAGTCGGCATCTCTCGACTATCATATCATATCAGTCGGCATATCTCGACTATCATATCATATCAGTCGGCATATCTCGACTATCATATCATATCAGTCGGCATATCTCGACTATCATATCATATCAGTCGGCATATCTCGACTATCATATCATATCAGTCGGCATATCTCGACTATCATATCATATCAGTCGGCATATCTCGACTATCATATCATATCAGTCGGCATCTCTCGACTATCATATCATATCAGTCGGCATATCTCGAGTATCATATCATATCAGTCGGCATATCTCGACTATCATATCATATCAGTCGGCATCTCTCGACTATCATATCATATCATATCATAATTCCAGGAATCATTGCAACAATACATAACAATATGTAAACAAAGATACATTGATGCATGCATTACAGTTTATAAACAATAGTCCACTAATATACATCAACCAACCCTTAATTCATAGACGCTCTAGCCCAAGCAACACATGTACAATAATGTCCCAACTACCTGGACTTCCCGAGCTCAAAACCCGCTAATACGGTCAACTATTACCGCTGGGATTGCCCAAAACAATCTCTAAACGACGTCTGATCAACCTCAAACCTGTACCAACAGATTCGGAACGTCGAAAACTAGTTCCCACGCGTCGCCGTGACCTCAGTCTCGGCCCCACGCGCCGCCACGCGCCGCCGGAAGGTCGGCTCACGCACCCACGCGCGCTCACGCGCCGGTCACGCGCTACTACAGTGTTCACGCGCCTGGACCGGTCCAACCCGGTCCGGCTCAACCTGACCCGGTCCAACTCGACCCGACCGGTTCACTCAACCCGACCGGTTCAACTCGACCCGACCGGTCACCGGTGACTCGCCGGAGAAGACGACCGGACGCCGTCACAGTCGTCGGAGGCTGGCCGGAGAAGATGACCGGACCGCCACCTCCGCCGCCGTCTGGTTCGCCGGAATCCCCCATTTCCGGCCGAAACTACCAATTTTCTAACTTCTTCATTTCTTAACCGTTTTTCACGATCTATACATGGAAATTTATCTACTCTCCACCAGGAATCCAAATATGAGGTCAAAGTTCCGAGATCGTACCTAGTTTGGCCGGAAAACGGCCGAGAAGTTTCGGTTCACCTCCCTCCTCCGTCCGTCGCCTACGGCGGTGCTCCCGCTCCAATATCTACCCCAAAATGCTCGTGGGGTCCCGGGGATGATCCTCCCGACCTTGGTTTCACTCAACTCGGATCGAAATCCGTCCGATGAAAATCAAGCTTTGTGTTCACACGGGGGGGGGGGGGGGGGGGGGGGGGGGGGGGTTTTCGGGTAGGAGAGAGAGGGACTATACTGACCAATCTGCCGAGGAGAGAGAAAATATCTATTATATAGTTCCAACTTCTCCAAAATTACCAAACTGCCCCTGAAGCTTCTAGACCCGTAACGAACTCACCGGGTCTCCGTTTTCCGCGTGCCGCCTGTCTACGAACTCGTGAGTTCGAGACCTACGCAACGACTTTAGAAAATTTCCCAAAAGTCTTGCCAGTCAAAAAGTGACTCCCGAACCCGTCCAAAACTGAGGGTAAAATTGTCCAATCCTCAAAATAGTTTAATTTCTGGTCCGGGTCGTTACAATCTACCCTCCTTAAGAAATTTCATCCCCGAAATTCATTCCTAACCATGAAACAATGAGGATATTGTGCCCGCATTAGTTCCGCGATTTCCCACGTGGCCTGCTCCACGTTATAATTCCTCCACTCTCATCGAAGTATTCCGAGCATCTATCACATGAGCCAAGTAACCCTCACAACCTTTTCTCAACAATCTTTCAGCTGTTAACGCTGATATCACTCCATAGGGTAATACCCTACGATCTCCCCAAAATGTAAGTTCAGGGAATCCTGGACTCCGAAAAACTACTGTCTTATCGTAACAGTCTATGGAGGCATGGTGCATGGACAACCAATCCATCCCCAGAATCATATCAAACTCAAAGATATCTAAGGGGATTAAATCTACCTTCAAACCATGGCCTTCAACCATCACCGGACAACTGCGAATCACTAGGTTCGCCACTAACATATCTCCGGTAGGAGTACTAATACCCATGTCCCAACCAATTGGAGACAATTCTCTATCCGTGACCACCTCCGGTGCTACTCGAGTCTCCTGTACCCACTGTACTGCTGTGGCATTGAGAAACCCAAACACAACTCTACTCGAGCTGCAGCATCAGCCAAAGTCCTTAACGAAGTGTGGTCCATAGACGTAACTGCTGACCGAATTTCACTCCGCAGTCCACTCTCAAATCTGTGGCACTTGTCTGACTCGGTCGCTACCAACGTCGGTGCAAAGCGACTCAGCGCTATGAATCTTTGTTCATACTGGGCCACCGTCATGTCTCCTTGCTGTAAATGCAAGAACTCGGCCTCCTTAATGTTCCGGTGTGAGCGAGGGTAAAACTGCTCCAAGAAGCGTTCCCGGAAAGTCTGCCAAGTAAGCGTATGGACATTCCAACCTGACACCTCCAATGAGTGCCACCAGTGGTAAGCAGAACCACCTAGTAAAAATGTGGCCAGTAGAACTCTCTCTTCTAGAGGACACCTCATAATCAAGAACACCCGCTCCATGCGAGTAATCCACTCATCAGCCTCATCTGGGCTAGAGTCACCCATGAATATCGTCTCCCCTAGTCTCTGGGCTCTCTCGACATCAGAGACTTCATGAGAAGTTTTATCCTGGAGTACAGAAGCTAAAGTCTGACCCAGCTGTTCCAGTGTCTGCCTCAAATCAGGCTCCACTGTAGGTTCATGGTTATCTCCACCATTCCCCGACCGTTGACGAAACTCACGTCTCGGAGGCATCTTGTTAACCGAAATCCATAAATAATTTGCACACAAGTGTGCAGTCTGTAGGAAGTTAACCTAGAGCTTTGATACCACTTGTAAGGACCCTTCCCGAATTTTCCCTCGAAACCCGGAAAGAACCCTTATCCCATCTGACAGCTCTTTACTTCAAAATTTCAACACCAGAAATACCCTTTGTTCTGGAATAATTTTTATTAAACCTTACAGAGTTCCCGACAGAACCTCTGTACTTATTGACCACTCATACCTGTCAGACGCAGGATAGTATACTGGTCAAAACCAAAACCTCGGAATAGTGGTGGTCCAAATAGGAATACCCTATGTCATCAAACGTTAGTAGGTCAGACACTGCTGACATCTCTACTGGAATACCACAAGACAACAGACTAGTCAAATACTTGTGAACCAACCATAATTCGTCCCTCTGGGTCACCGCCCACACCTACCCACTGACCCGGCTGACGAAGTATTTTCATAGGTTGATTAAGCCCATGACCATTGTCGTCTGTTTCATATTAGAGCCGGATATATCCTCGGCTATCATATCGTATCATCAGCCGGTATAACCTTCGGCTACCATAACATATCAGTCGGCATAACTCTCGACTATCCTGTCCCTAGCCACCAGGGTATCCCTTGGGGTGTGCTAGTCATGTATAATATCATATCAGTCGGTATATATCTCGACTATCATATCATATCAGTCGGCATCTCTCGACTATCATAACATATCAGTCGGCATCTCTCGACTATCATATCATATCAGTCGGCATATCTCGACTATCATATCATATCAGTCGGCATATCTCGACTATCATATCATATCAGTCGGCATATCTCGACTATCATATCATATCAGTCGGCATCTCTCGACTATCATATCATATCAGTCGGCATCTCTCGACTATCATATCATATCAGTCGGCATATCTCGACTATCATATCATATCAGTCGGCATATCTCGACTATCATATCATATCAGTCGGCATATCTCGACTATCATATCATATCAGTCGGCATATCTCGACTATCATATCATATCAGTCGGCATCTCTCGACTATCATATCATATCAGTCGGCATATCTCGACTATCATATCATATCAGTCGGCATATCTCGACTATCATATCATATCAGTCGGCATCTCTCGACTATCATATCATATCAGTCGGCATATCTCGACTATCATATCATATCAGTCGGCATATCTCGACTATCATATCATATCAGTCGGCATATCTCGACTATCATATCATATCAGTCGGCATATCTCGACTATCATATCATATCAGTCGGCATATCTCGACTATCATATCATATCAGTCGGCATATCTCGACTATCATATCATATCAGTCGGCATATCTCGACTATCATATCATATCAGTCGGCATATCTCGACTATCATATCATATCAGTCGGCATCTCTCGACTATCATATCATATCAGTCGGCATATCTCGACTATCATATCATATCAGTCGGCATCTCTCGACTATCATATCATATCAGTCGGCATATCTCGACTATCATATCATATCAGTCGGCATCTCTCGACTATCATATCATATCAGTCGGCATCTCTCGACTATCATATCATATCAGTCGGCATATCTCGACTATCATATCATATCAGTCGGCATATCTCGACTATCATATCATATCAGTCGGCATATCTCGACTATCATATCATATCAGTCGGCATCTCTCGACTATCATATCATATCAGTCGGCATCTCTCGACTATCATATCATATCAGTCGGCATATCTCGACTATCATATCATATCAGTCGGCATATCTCGACTATCATATCATATCAGTCGGCATATCTCGACTATCATATCATATCAGTCGGCATATCTCGACTATCATATCATATCAGTCGGCATCTCTCGACTATCATATCATATCAGTCGGCATATCTCGACTATCATATCATATCAGTCGGCATCTCTCGACTATCATATCATATCAGTCGGCATATCTCGACTATCATATCATATCAGTCGGCATATCTCGACTATCATATCATATCAGTCGGTATATCTCGACTATCATATCATATCAGTCGGCATCTCTCGACTATCATATCATATCAGTCGGCATCTCTCGACTATCATATCATATCAGTCGGCATATCTCGACTATCATATCATATCAGTCGGCATATCTCGACTATCATATCATATCAGTCAGCATATCTCGACTATCATATCATATCAGTCGGCATATCTCGACTATCATATCATATCAGTCGGCATATCTCGACTATCATATCATATCAGTCGGCATATCTCGACTATCATATCATATCAGTCGGCATATCTCGACTATCATATCATATCAGTCGGCATATCTCGACTATCATATCATATCAGTCGGCATATCTCGACTATCATATCATATCAGTCGGCATATCTCGACTATCATATCATATCAGTCGGCATCTCTCGACTATCATATCATATCAGTCGGCATCTCTCGACTATCATATCATATCAGTCGGCATCTCTCGACTATCATATCATATCAGTCGGCATATCTCGACTATCATATCATATCAGTCGGCATCTCTCGACTATCATATCATATCTGTCGGCATATCTCGACTATCATATCATATCAGTCGGCATCTCTCGACTATCATATCATATCAGTCGGCATCTCTCGACTATCATATCATATCAGTCGGCATCTCTCGACTATCATATCATATCAGTCGGCATATCTCGACTATCATATCATATCAGTCGGCATCTCTCGACTATCATATCATATCAGTCGGCATATCTCGACTATCATATCATATCAGTCGTCATATCTCGACTATCATATCATATCAGTCGGCATATCTCGACTATCATATCATATCAGTCGGCATATCTCGACTATCATATCATATCAGTCGGCATATCTCGACTATCATATCATATCAGTCGGCATATCTCGACTATCATATCATATCAGTCGGCATATCTCGACTATCATATCATATCAGTCGGCATATCTCGACTATCATATCATATCAGTCGGCATCTCTCGACTATCATATCATATCAGTCGGCATATCTCGACTATCATATCATATCAGTCGGCATATCTCGACTATCATATCATATCAGTCGGCATCTCTCGACTATCATATCATATCATATCATAATTCCAGGAATCATTGCAACAATACATAACAATATGTAAACAAAGATACATTGATGCATGCATTACAGTTTATAAACAATAGTCCACTAATATACATCAACCAACCCTTAATTCATAGACGCTCTAGCCCAAGCAACACATGTACAATAATGTCCCAACTACCTGGACTTCCCGAGCTCAAAACCCGCTAATACGGTCAACTATTACCGCTGGGATTGCCCAAAACAATCTCTAAACGACGTCTGATCAACCTCAAACCTGTACCAACAGATTCGGAACGTCGAAAACTAGTTCCCACGCGCCGCCGTGACCTCAGTCTCGGCCCCACGCGCCGCCACGCGCAGCCGGAAGGTCGGCTCACGCACCCACGCGCGCTCACGCGCCGGTCACGCGCTACTACAGTGTTCACGCGCCTGGACCGGTCCAACCCGGTCCGGCTCAACCTGACCCGGTCCAACTCAACCCGACCGGTTCACTCAACCCGACCGGTTCAACTCGACCCGACCGGTCACCGGTGACTCGCCGGAGAAAACGACCGGACGCCGTCACAGTCGTCGGAGGCTGGCCGGAGAAGATGACCGGACCGCCACCTCCGCCGCCGTCTGGTTCGCCGGAATCCCCCATTTTCGGTCGAAACTACCAATTTTCTAACTTCTTCATTTCTTAACCGTTTTTCACGATCTATACATGGAAATTTATCTACTCTCCACCAGAAATCCAAATATGAGGTCAAAGTTCCGAGATCGTACCTGGTTTGGCCGGAAAACGGCCGAGAAGTTTCGGTTCACCTCCCTCCTCCGTCCGTCGCCTACGGCGGTGCTCCCGCTCCAATATCTACCCCAAAATGCTCGTGGGGTCCCGGGGATGATCCTCCCGACCTTGGTTTCACTCAACTCGGATCGAAATCCGTCCGATGAAAATCAAGCTTTGTGTTCACACGGGGGGGGGGGGGGGGGGGGTTTTCGGGTAGGAGAGAGAGGGACCATACTGACCAATCTGCCGAGGAGAGAGAAAATATCTATTATATAGTTCCAACTTCTCCAAAATTACCAAACTGCCCCTGAAGCTTCTAGACCCGTAACGAACTCACCGGGTCTCCATTTTCCGCGTGCCGCCTGTCTACGAACTCGTGAGTTCGATACCTACGCAACGACTTTAGAAAATTTCCCAAAAGTCTTGCCAGTCAAAAAGTGACTCCCGAACCCGTCCAAAACTGAGGGTAAAATTGTCCAATCCTCAAAATAGTTTAATTTCTGGTCCGGGTCGTTACATTTTTCTATGACCCACCCAGCAAGAGGCTCGAGCGGCACCAGAGGTGGTTACTGGTATGTTGTCTATTTTTAATCATGATGCTCGAGTTTTGATAGATCCTAAGGCTACACATTTTTTTATTTCTCGGGATTTTACACTTTTTGCTAATAGAGAATTG
The DNA here is from genome assembly GCA_037349345.1 of Oemleria cerasiformis. Lineage (NCBI taxonomy): Eukaryota > Viridiplantae > Streptophyta > Magnoliopsida > Rosales > Rosaceae > Oemleria > Oemleria cerasiformis. Next base: position 81,360 of record JAZGTL010000015.1, on the reverse strand, counting down.
TCCCCGATTGGTTGGGACATGGGCATTAGCACCCCTACCGGAGATATGTTAGTGGTGAACCTAGTGATATGCAGTTGTCCGGTGGTAGTGGGAGGTTATGAGTTAAAGGCAGATCATGATTTTTATGTGATTCTTGGGATGGATTGGTTAACCATGCATCATGCCTCCATTAAATGTTTCGACATGTTTCGACAAGAGGGTGGTCTTCCAGAGTCTAGGTTTCCCGGAACTTACGTTTCAAGGTGATCGTAGGGTGCTTCCCTCGGGATTAATATCGACCTTGACGACTGAGAAATTATTGAGGAAAGGTTGTGAGAGCTATTTAGCTCACGTGATCGATTCTCGGGATTCTCCGGTGATAATAGAGGATATTCCTGTGGTGAATGAGTTTGTAGATGTGTTTATAGAGGATCTTCCGGGATTGCCACCTCACCGGGAGATTGAGTTCACCATAGAGCTTCTTCCGGGTACTCAACCTATATCACAGGCACCATACATAATGACACCGACGGAATTGAGGGAATTGAAGACTCAATTGTAGGACTTGGTGGATATGGGATTTATTCGACCGAGTGTATCACCTTGGGGTATGCCGGTATTATTTGTAAGGAAGAAAGATGGTGGTTTGAGGCTATGTATCGACTACCAGCAGTTAAACAAGGTTACGGTGCATAATAAGTATCATTTGCCACAAATTGATGATTTGTTTGACCAATTAAAAGGGGCAAGGTATTTCTCTAAAATTGACCTTAGATCCGGGTACCATCAGTTAAGGATCAGGGAATGGGACGTTCCCAAAACGGCTTTCAGGACACGCTATGGGCATTATAAGTTCCTGGTGATGCCCTTTGATCTTACTAATGCATCGGCGGCATTTATGGATTTGATGAATAGGGTGTTCCGACGATATTTGGATCGATTTATAATTGTGTTTATTGATGATATCTTAGTATATTCAAAGAGTGCTAAGGCACATGAGAAGCACTAAAGGTTGATGTTGAATATGCTGAGGAAAAAACAACTATTCGCCAAGTTCAGTAAATGTCAGTTTTGGTTGACCAATGTGGGATTCTTAGGTCATGTGATTTTTGCTGAGGGTATCAGCGTGGATCCCCGAAAAATTGAGACAGTGGCAAATTGGGAGCAACCAAGGACAATGTCAGAGGTAAGAAATTTTTTGGGTTTAGTAGGATATTATAGGCGATTCGTAGAAGGATTCTCTACGATAGCCACCTCGTTAACTCGGTTGACGAGGAAAAGAGTCAAGTTTGATTGGGGTGATGAGTGTGAACAGAGTTTTCAAGAGCTTAAGAGGAGGTTGACCTCTACCCTAGTGTTAACCCTTCCATATGATAATAGAGGATTTGAGGTGTACAGTAATGCATCATTACGAGGTATAGGTTGCGTGCTGATGCAACATGAGAAGGTGATAGCATATGCTTCCAAGCAACTTAAACCTCATGAGTTGAACTACCCCACACATGATTTAGAGTTAGATGCAGTGGTGCATGCACTGAAGATTTGGAGACACTATTTATATGGGGAAACGTGCTGGATCTTTACCGAACATTAGAGTCTGAAATACTTCTTCACCTAGAAAGATCTGAACTTGAGACAGAGAAGGTGGCTTGAGCTGATAAAGGATTATGACTGTACCATAGAGTATCACCCAAGAAAAGCCAATGTAGTGGCGGATGCATTGAGCAGAAAGTCCATGGGTTCCTTGGCCTATTTGCACACCGTTTACTTACCGTTGGTGGTGGAACTCCGAAGAGCAGGAATTATACTTGGCATGGATAGTCAGGGGGCTATGTTAGCTAGCTTCCATGTGAGACATGTCTTGACTGACCGAATTATTGAAACTCAGCTCCAGGATCCTACATTGTGTGTTATTAGGACAGAGTTAGAGGCTGGGAATAGGCATGATTATGTCATTAGGGATGATGGGGCCTTGGTTAAGGATGGCCGGATGTGCGTACCTATTGATCCAGAGTTGAAAAGAGAAATTCTTGAGGAAGCACATAGTTCTGCCTATGCTATGCATCTAGGAGGCACCAAGATGTATCATACTCTTAAGGATCACTATTGGTGGACTGGGATGAAAATGAAAATAGTAAAGTTTGTGAGTAGATGCCTGATGTGTCAACAAGTAAAACCAAAGAGGTAGAAACCATATGGGGCACTACAACCCTTACCTATTCTGGAATGGAAGTGGGATCACATTACTATGGATTTTGTTTATAAACTTCCTAGGACTCAAAAAGGACATGATGGAATCTGGGTAATTATTGATAGACTCACGAAGTCAGCACATTTCTTGCTAGTACGTGAAGATTACAGGATGGACCAGTACGTTAAATTGTTTGTGGATGAGATCATACGGTTACATGGGACTCCAGAGTCGATTGTGTTAGATAGGGATCCTAGGTTTAACTCGAGGTTTTGGCGGAGTTTGCAGAAAGCCTTTGGAACTACATTGCATTTCAGTATAACTTTTCATCCTCAGACTGATGGTCAGTCTGAGAGGACAATTCAGATTCTGGAAGATATGATGAGGGCTTGTGTACTGCAATTTAAAGGGAAATGGGACTCACACTTGGCCTTAATGAAATTCATACCAAAACAACTATCAATCTAGTATAGGGATGTCTGCTTTCGAGGCACTATATGGGAGATAGTGCAGGACACCGAAATGGTGGACTGAGGTAGGTGAGAGAATACTATTGACACCAGAGATAGTGGAAATGACAGAGGAGAAGATTAGAATCATCAAGGAAAGGTTGAAGGCAGCTTAGGACCGCCAGAAAAGCTATGCAGATCGACGGATCATAGATCTTGAGTTTGAGGTCGGAGATTGGGTTTTCTTGAAATTATCCCCCTGGAAAGGTGTTGTACGTTTTGGTAGACGAGGAAAGCTGATGCCTCACTATATTGGGCCTTATGAGATTATTGAGAGGACAGGGCCAGTGGCTTACATACTTGCTTTACCCCCAGAATTGTCAAAGGTTCATGATGTATTCCATGTGTACATGCTTTAGAAGTATTTATTCGATGAATCTCATGTATTGGAGGCGCATCATATTGAGTTGAGAGATGATTTGAGCTTTGAGGAGCAACCAGTGCAACTTCTAGATTGGAAGGATAAATTATTACGCAGAAACTATTCCTCTGGTTAAAGTTCTGTGGAGGAATCATAACGTGGATGAGGCCACGTGGGAAACCGAGACACTGATGCGGGTGCAACATCCACAATTATTCTAGTGATAGGTATGGATTTCAAGGATGAAATTTCTTTAAGGGGGGTGAATTGTAATGACCCAGAAATTCAATTAGTGAATTTTCGTAAATTAATTTGGGAAATGACGAGTTTACCCTTGGTTTTGTAAGGGGCTTAGAAATCACCTTTTGTGTGGAGACACATTTGGCAGTTTTTCAGGGACTGTTGCATAGGTCTTGAACTCACGAGTTCGTAGACAAGCGGCACGCGGGAATAGGAGTTCGTATGAAAAAGTTGTGGGTCTAGAATGTTCAGGGGCATTTTGGTAATTTTCCCTGGGTAGATATTTTTAACCCAGACAGTTTCAGATTCTCCTCATTTCTCTCTCTCTTCCCGATCATCATCCGATCCATGCGACCGAACCCAAAAACCCAAGATTGTGAACTTTGATTCGAGGCAACCTCGTCCGATTTGGTTCCACCCATCGGAATCACCTTCTCCTCGCGATTAAGGACGTACCGGCTGTTGAAGGAAACAGCCGCGGGAGACACCGAATTGAGGAAAGGAAAAACCGAACCTTTCGATCGATTTTTCGGCCAACACATGTATGGGTTTCGTGTTTAGACTTCAGTTTCGAGTTCCTGGGCCTGAGTAGATGGATTTAGACTATTAATTCATGAAAAACGGTTGAGATTTGAGGAAGTTAGGAAGATTTCAAGGTCGGCTGGCAATGGTGTTGTTCGGCGAAGGCGGACAGCGGCGCACAGTGGAGTGGTCGACTTCTCCGATGACTGGTTTGGTCAGAGGGGTTGACGTGGCATGCCACCTGGCAGCCACATAGAGGCCACCTAGCAGCCACGTGGAGCGACCTGGCGGCTGAGTCAGCGTCGAGTCAGCGCGCGTGCAGGTGCGTGAGGTACTGTAGTAGGCGCATGAGGTAATGTAGCCGGTGCGTGGTAGCACGTGGGACGGGTCCTTAGGTGACGACGATGCGTGTCTACATGTTTTCGATGTTTCGGACCTTTTGGCGCAGGTTTCGGGTTAATCAGACATCATTTATGGGTAGTTTTGGGAGTCCGAAGTGGATGCATTTTTAGTGAGACGCGTGCGGACCTCCCGGGGTTTAGGGTGTCTGAATGTAGGGTTTTTAATTATCGTTAGTAATCCCGATTGTTACTTTTGATAAACGATACTGCTCCGGGAACTTCAGAGGAGCGTATGACTCGCAATTGAGCTTAATTGGACGTTCGGTGAGTGGACTTTGGTTTTGTAAATTATAATGCATGAATAAAGGTATATTTGAAATAATTTTTGGTTATGTATTGTTTTTGGCATATTTCTAGAATTTTGAAATTATTCTATTAAATTATTACTGTACATGGGAATTATGTTTTGGGCTTTGGCCTGGTTTATGGACTCTGTTTTTATGTCGTTTTGACATTAGATTTTGGGTTTCGGTTGAGTTCATGATTTTTGGGTTTAGACCCGGATTTGTGATTTTACTGGATTTGGGCATAAACCCGGTTTTCAATGAATTTGGCTTAGGCCAAGAAACAAGGATGTCAAAACATGGATTTTGGGTTTTCACTGAATTACTGTCTCCGAGAGTCAAGGTTTTCTCTGACTGGCATTGAAGGGTATTTCTTCACCAGATCGTTGAGGGTTCTCCGACGCTGGTGTCGATGGGTATTTCTCCACCAGGTCGTTGAGGCTGTCTACGCGTAGTACAGGGTTCTGCACAACTCAAGGTATATCGGGTGTGTGGAGGGTTGGACTTGGGTCAGTCAGCTTGAATATCGAACTACGACACGGGATTCCATTCGGGGATAGGTGGGATATGTTTATCATATTTTGTGTCCAGGTTTGTTCACATAGTTTTTAAACTCCTTTGAGGAGGGTTTTCAAAGCAAGGTTGTGGACCACGAGATGTTTTCAATATTCGGATTTTCGTGGGTCCCACCAAGGGTTTTAACTAAAAATGGACTTTCCGGTAAGTTTTCGGCTTATCTTTATGGATTTGTTTGAAAATGAATTTTATATTATGCATGCATTGTTTTATTCATGGTGGGGGAAAAATGTATGTTTTCCTCGGAAATTGTGTTAAACGATTATTTTGTCCACTCACACTTTTCGTGTTTTAAATCCCCTCCAGGCCGTTGAGTTGACGATGACACATCCAGTGGTGGAGGTATTAAATCTCAGCTGCGCCTTTACCTAGACCATCGAGTAGGATTTATATTTATGTATTTACCTTTCTTACCTAGATGCTCTAATAAGCTTTTGGACTTATTGTAAATTATGACTACGTCGATGGTTGTTGAGTGATGTTGGGATTTGGAGTGTTATTTGATCATTCGTCTGACAGGTGGAAGATGGTTAATCAGTCCTTAAGGGGAGATTCTGTCGAATTTTTGGCAGAATTCTCGTAACTAACTGCAAGGGCTTAAGGGTATTCTGGGAATTTTATTAAGTTGTCAGACGGGAGCAGGGCTTTTCTCGGTTTCTGAGGGGGAATTCAGAAAGGGTCTTGTCAGTATGGCCTTTTCTCTCTCGCAAGTCCGTTCGTCCCTAGGGTTTTCTTCATCTTCTTCATAAATCATATGTTTTAATTGAGTTTATCTCTTGATTTTGCAAAATCTCTTGAGATTGGGTGGCTGTAGGGTTAGGATTTTTTTTGTTTTTCAAGGGGGGATGATAGGGTGGCTTTAGTAGTAGTAGGGGTAAAGTTGGAAATAATGCAAAATAATTTTGAAAGGGGGGTGATAATTGAAAGGTGGTAATAAAATCACTTACATAAAATAAGGGCTATTCATTGATGAGATCCTAAAAATATCAATATTTATTCAAAAATTCACTAACCATATTTTTGAAACTTTCAAATATCTGATTACCATAATAATTACTCAAACAATGAAATTGACCTTTTAAAGTTTTTAATCCTTATAATATTCACTAGTTTTTTTTCCTTTCTATTTTATGAAAATATTACTCCCATTTATAATATGTTTTCTTTTTCACTTGTTCATTTTAAGGAGTAATGTAAGGACAATCAAACTTAAAACAAGACAATTAAGAGCAAGAATTCTTCAAAAATACTTTTAAACTTCAAATTTGAAAAATCTTTATTATCTGATATCAAAAGATTAGGTTAATCGCTTATAGTTTAGGGTTTAGTTATGGATTTTGGGCTCTGCCTCTAAGAATTAAACCCTAAGTCATAAACTCTTCCACCATTTCCCTTACCTAAACAACCCCTGCCCCCTCCCTAAAACTTTCTATACCCTACCGTTAAACCCCATACAACACGGATTTCATTATTGGTTTCAAAGAAAAAAAATCAATTGTAATATATAAGTTATTTAATTATAAAAGTGTTCTAAGTTTAATTATAAAATAGATATTAGAATTCTAATCCTACATTGTACAAGAAGATGACAATAAACATGCATAACTAAAAAATAGTGGAGGGTCCTAGGACTAAAAAATTATCATATCCCAACTTTTAAGTAAATACAATCTTGTCAAGGATTAGTTAGTAGTTTGTCCATAAAATAATGACATAAAAAATGTCGATGTTCTTTAATTAAAATATTCGAAGTCTGGAAAAAAAAATTAAAATATTCAAAGTTATAAAGTTTTAATCCAAAAATTTGATTCACGAGGGAGATGATACTAAATTTAAAGGTCAATGATTTAAACCGTCCCTAAATTTTACCATAATTTTAATAATTTTCCCTATACTCCAATATTAGTGTATTTCGTCCCTAACCTTTACTCAATTATTTCCGTTAGTCTCTTCATTTATTTTCCAAATGATTTCTATTAAAAACAAGGGTAAATATGTCAATCCAGATTTTGGGAAAAAAAAATTTATCTTCCCAAAAGGCTAAATGGTTGCTAACGCCTCTGAATTTTACCTAGATTTTATCAACCGTCCTTAAACTTCAATATTAGAGTTTATCGTCCCTGAATTTTATCCAAATGTGCAACAATGGTCCTTCTATAAATATTTTGAATGTTTTCCGTTAAAAAACATCACATGACACTCACATGGGCTAAATTTTAAGGGCTAAAGAGACATTTTGCCTTGAGTCTTCTCTTCTTCTTCCTTACCCTTCTTCTTCGCTGAAAGAGTGCTCAAATTAGACATAATCTTTGGACCACAAAAAAAAAAGAACAAGACATAATACAAACAAATCGGACTCCAAGGAAATTAGCCATTATTTTCTCCTTGGGTTTTCGTCATGGCGTGGAGAGGGAGATGGGATATTAGAGAGAAAACGAAACTAGCTTCACAATGAAAGTTTAAAAGCCGTCTCTGTTTTGAATCTCTCTCTCTCTCTCTCTCTCTCTCTCTCTCTCTCTCTCTCTCTCTCTCTCTCTCTCTCCCTCTCTCTCTCTTTGTGTTCACTAAGAAAAAAAATTAAAATGAATATTAAAAAGGATTGGCAAAAAGAATAAAAGGAAAGCTTCTTCTTCCTTTCATTTTCTTGTTCTTGTTTTTGTACAAAAAGATAGAAAAATTTAGTGCGTGATTATATCTTCTTCTACTATGAGACTGTTGCAACCCAGACCAACATCTACATGGTCCTTAAAGAAATAATTAGTTTATTAATTTTTTTCTTTTTAATCTTATTAACTTATTTATATTATAAAGATTTAAGTTGAATTGTCAAATTTACCCTTGAATTTAACAGAAAGTTAGATGGAGTTAACGAAAACGAGCATTAGTACAAATATAATATACTTGGAGGACCATAATAACTAATTTTGAAGTTCATGGACGAATGATAAAATTATGGTATAATTCAGGACGATAGTGTCATTCATTATGGATTGAGATTTATCACTGGTAAGAGAATTTATTAATATTCAGCATTAAGGTTGATCCTTATTTCTACTCGTATCCCGATATAAATAGGAATTAATGTTGTGAAAACCATATATAACCAAAGTGTGTCTACAACACTAGTGAGTCATCACATGTCACAATTCATCAATTAGGTTGAGATGACAAGGATATTAATTTTTTTTTTTTGGACTAGCTTGAAGAAGGACATAAAATTTAGGAATGTGAAACCATGTACATATGTGAGACGGTGAGAGATGCTATTGTCACAATGAAACACAGTTTTCATGAGCACGACAGGCACATGCAGTATGCACTATGCTGTTTATTTTCTTGGTTACAATTGCCAGAGCCATCACATCTCATCTAGATTAAATTTGATCAAATTAATAGTGCCTGCCCAAGTGCCCAGTGATGAAGGGCTGGTGAGGTTACATTACATACTTAGTTAACCACAAAATATGGTGTACTTACCAATTTGCGGATGTTTAACTAGCAGAGATTCGAAATTCGTTGGGAGCTAACACTTTGTAGTCAGGGGCAAGCTGCATCCCAAGTGAATGTTAGACCCAACCTTCAAGTATAGGAACATAATGAACCAAATCGGAATCCAAGAAAATTAGCCAGTATTTTCTCTGTAGGTTTTTGTCATGGTGTGGAAGGGGAGATGGGATGTTAGAGAGAAAATGAAGCCAGCTTCATAATGAAAGCTTAAAAACCTTCTATGTTTTTGAATGATTCCCTCTCTCTCTCTCTCTCTTTGTTCTCTAAGAAAATAAATTTAAATGATCATTAAAAAGGAAAGCTTCTTCTTCCTCTGATTTTTTTGTTCTTGTTTTTGTAAAAAAAGATAGAAAAATTTAGTGGGTGATGATATCTTCTTCTACTATGAGACGGTTGTAATCCATACCAACATCTACACAGTCCTGAAGAATAATTAGTTTATTACTTATTTTCTTTTTAATTTTATTAATTTTGCTATATTATAAAGATTTACGTTGAATTATCAAATTTATCCTTGAGTTTAACTGAAAATTAGATGGAGTTAACGAAAAGGAGCATTAGTACAAATATAATATAATTGGAGGACCATAGTAACTAATTTTGAAGTTCATGGACGAATGATAAAATTATGCTATAATTTAGGGACGATAGTGCGCCATTCATTGTGGATTGACATATTTACCCATGTTTTAAACAAAAATCGTTTGGTAAATAGATGGAATGACTAGCGGAAACATTTGGGTAAAGTTTAGAGACGGCAGACACTAATGTTGAAGTATAAAAACGACTGCTAAAATTATGATAAAATTCAGGGATTATTTAAACCATTTAACCTAAATTTAATATCATCATAGTCTAAGATATTCCTTATTTATTATATATATGTAAGTGAAGATGGATACTTATAGGATTTTCAGTGGAATATCATCAACTCATCAACTCTTCATATAGCTATATAGTTGAGTATATATACTTTCAGTTCAAATCCAAATGGGTACGTAGCTTCTAATTCAAGAATTCGCATGAAAACACTAGTCTTCTCCCCACACCATCCCTAGACCTCTAGATCCAGAGGAATTCAGGAGGCAAGGCCACATGGTGATAGGCTTCATTGCAGATTATATTACAAAACTATGGAGAAATCAATATTACCTGGTTCGAGGGTCGATTCAGTACAAAAAAAGGGGATCAAATACGAGGTATGATAAGTTAGGTGGTTCTCAGTACGTTGGAGTATACTTAATCGGTACAGAATTTTGAGTCACAATTTAATTTTTTATCAAAGATTAATTTAATATGAACTTAATAATTAGTTTATACTAAATTTCTCCATCATCGGGCATCATGCTTGAAACAAAAGACAATGTAAATCAAAAATCTGTAACCACCTTTCAAGTTTCAACCAAATCAAATCTACATCATTTTTTTTTGGAAGACGGTGACATTTTCCGCAGAAGAGGGTCAGATTTGCTCTGCGTCAAAAGCAAAGTTTACTACACTAATTTTATGTAAATAAGGCAATTTATTAATAAAACATGACGACCAAATCAAAATAGACCAAACAAATTCCATTAAAAATTAACAAATGCCAAATCAAATCCATAACAAAACAAATAACTAACAAAACTACAGAACAATAAAGCACCCAAAAATAATCCATAACAAAACTAACAATTTTTTTTCCTTTTTATTTTTTTAGAAAATTGAAAAGGGTGCTTAAAGTGGCATCGTTAAAATCTTATCGATCGGAGTTCTGAACCCGATCTAAAGAAAAAAAGTACTACACACCATGTATTGCTTATTTTTTTCTAGCTTGTCGAAGTTGTCCTTGAGCCCTCATTAGTTCTTGTAGAAGTATACAGAGAAGGATTGTCTAATTGTCTCTATCGCAAATCTTTCAATCTCTCACCAAAGTCATTTATATATACTTGTTGATTCTGGTTCAACATCCCATATTTTATAGGGCCCCTCTTTGTAGCTTTCAGTGAAATGTGACAAGACACGAATATTGGAATGAATAAACACTGATTTTTCAGCTTATTGGAATGAATTAATAAACACCGATTTTTCAGCTTTTTCAGAATTCAACCTGTTTCTCTTGACACTGTGAATGAATGAATATGTACTCCAATTTCTTTTGGCTGATGAACTTGTAATTGGTTGAACCAATTAATACCTAAGATACATAAGTTAGTCATTAATCTGAATAATAAAAAAATATATATATATAAAAACAACAAACACCTGAATGCAAGTTAGTCATAAATATCATATAAAAGAAAATATATATTAAGTTAGTAATGAAATTAAATTCATACCTTTTTAGCCACCTCCGCTATAGTCCCTCCTAGTTTAGGTTAGGGTTTGGCTGCTAGGGTTTGGCCGTTCGAGGCGTTGTGAGTTAGTTTACTCTTTTGACTGGACGGGGCATGCGAGTTTCTTTGTGCCTAGCGTGTATATGGAATTAGATGAAATTTTATATTCTTGACATGTCTCCTCATATGTGTGTGACATTGACACAATTTGTGGATACAAATATTAGGCTAAATTGAGCGATATGAAATAAATGTAATTAATATTAGGTTAAATTGTGGATAATATATATATATATATATATATTAATATTACCGATTCTCAAAAGCTCCCGAGCTATATAAACGCATACTACGTACGTCCAACTACAAGAAATCCATTTTGATTTCAATCTCTTCTATTCTATGTCCTAGAAGGTTAATTTGTTTCATTATTACTTTTGATATATCCAAATTAGTAGTCTCAAATTCGACTCTTCAGAACTAAACAACTCCTCCCAATTACAGTACGTAGTTTCAAAATTGTAGATAATCATCAAACTTGTCACCTCTCCTCATAATATCCTTTATTTCCCCCAACATGCTATCCATCTTATCTCCACTTTTTGAAGAACAACAGTAATAGCTAATGCTTCCCTCGAATCGAGAATTCTCTTCAACAATATATAATATACAAACCTTGTTTTAGCTACTTTAAGTAATTCCAACTTTGATTAAGTTCAAAAGATAGTCAAAGCATGTGTGTGGTTCATAAAATATTTAACAATGATTTTTCCAACTGAATAAGTATTACTAAACCACTCAAACTTCTTTGCAAGATACTTAAAAATAAGATTTAAAGTAAGAACAACACATGGAGACCAAAAAATATGTTTGTGTGCCTTCTCAACTTCTATCCCAATTAACAAGCTTACAATTTGACGCATTGTCAGTCACTACTTGTAAGACGTTGGATGGTCCTACTTCTTTAACTGCTTCAAGTAGATATTGAGAAATTTGTAGACCAGTTTTTTCTCTTCCTAAAAAGTCATCAGTTTAGAGAAATATAACTTCTCGACTATTTACAGCGATAATATTGATGAAAGGATTATGCTTAACATTCGACCACATATCTGATACAATAGACACACCATGAGAGTACCAAATATGTTTAACTGGAATCAAATCTTTTTCAACATGCCTTTTGCATTCATCTAGTAAAGTAACTCTCGCCTTTTCAAAAGATGGAAGCTTGTAACCCTTGGGTCCATTATTTATAGCTGAAACCATCTCATGAAATTGAGGACTTCTTAACACATTAAATGGAATACCATTAGCACATGTGTATCTGCACCTAATCTCGTTGAACGTCTCATTCTAAACTCAGCCAGTAATTCCACCACTCCTATAAATAAAGCCTTGCCAACAACCATTTTCAATCTCACTACTCATCAAGTGTTCTTCATCATCTGGTTGAGTATACTTTCAGTTGAAATCCAAATCCAAATGAGTAGCCTCAATTTCGATGATGCAGCACAAAACAACTTCCCCCACACCATCCCTAACCCTCTAGATCCTGAGGAATTCAGGAGGCAAGGCCACATGGTGATAGACTTCATTGCAGACTATTACAAAACCATAGAGAATTATCCAGTTCTAAGCCAAGTCCAACCCGGTTATCTCCGAAAATGCTTGCCAGATTCTGCCCCATATAACCCTGAACCCATCGAAACCATCCTCAAAGATGTTCATGACCACATTGTCCCTGGTATCACACATTGGCAAAGCCCTAGCTACTTTGCCTACTTCTCTTCAACTGGCAGCATTGCCGGCTTCCTCGGCGAAATGCTTAGCAATGGATTCAACGTTGTGGGGTTCAATTGGATGTCATCACCAGCTGCAACTGAGCTTGAAAGCATTGTCATGGATTGGCTTGGAGTCATGCTTAAACTCCCCAAATCTTTCCTTTTCTCCGGGAATGGTGGCGGTGTGTTGCATGGGACTACTTGTGAGGCCATTGTTTGTACATTGGTAGCTGCTAGGGATCAAAAGCTTACCCAAATTGGTAAGCAAAATATTGGGAAGCTGGTTGTGTATGGATCCGATCAAACCCATTCTCTGCACTTCAAAAAGCTTGCCAGATCGTGGGAATCAACCCTAAGAATATTCGTGCTATTGAGACTGCAAGATCAAGATCGTTTGCACTCTCACCTGAGTTGCTAAGAATGAGTATTTGTTCAGACATAGATGATGGGCTTGTCCCATTGTTTCTTTGTGCCACAGTGGGAACAACTTCAACCACAGCTGTTGATCCCGTGGGGCCACTTTGCGATGTGGCAAAAGATTATGACATGTGGGTTCATGTGGACGCTGCATATGCTGGGAGCGCTTCCATTTGTCCTGAGTTTCGATATTTCATTGATGGAGTAGAAGGTGCAAATTCGTTCAGTTTCAATGCGCATAAATGGTTCTTTACCACTCTCGACTGTTGTTGTCTCTGGGTGAAGAACCCAACTGTGTTAGTAAGCTCACTGTCTACGAATCCGGAATTCTTAAGGAACAAGCCAACGAATTCAAAGCAAGTGGTGGACTACAAAGACTGGCAGATTGCCCTAAGCCGGAAATTTCGGGCCATGAAATTATGGCTCGTGATTAGAAGCTATGGGGTGGCAAATCTTAGAAACTTCATAAGAAGCCATGTGAAGATGGCCAAGACGTTTGAAGGGCTTGTGGGGATGGACAAAAGGTTTGAGATTGTGGTGCCTAGGAACTTCGCTTTGGTGTGTTTTAGGGTTTCACCAACAGCAATTAGCAATAATTATGATGCTAATGCGACCCTAATCGCCGACAATCGGGTGATTAATGAGGTGAATTCTAAGTTGCTGGAGGCGATCAATGGTTCGGGTGGTGTGTTCATGACTCATGCTGTTGTTGGAGGAATGTACGTGTTAAGGTGTGCTATTGGTGCAACTCTCACTCAGGAAAAGCATGTACTCAAGGCTTGGAAGCTCGTGCAAGAGCATGCCGATGAAATCCTTGCTATGTATATTTGATCCGCTTCTGAAGTAGAGCAGTAAGTTACAAATTAATAAATTAATGTATAGAAGTATTAAAATAAAATTATAATAATTAATAGCATCATATGCTAGTGTTTCAGGTGGTATGTATGTTTGATACGATTTTTTATATCATCATTAAGCTTATGGTTTTCTGTTTCTTCGATTTTTACCTCTTGTATAGTTGATTATTTGCATAATTTATCTACTATTTTGTTATTTTAATATTTCACTTCATATGGTTCAAGGTTCATTAAAGATTTGCTTGGTATAAAATTAAATTTTCTTATAATCCATTTTCTTCTCCAAATAAAATATGGTTACAACAAAAAAGTTTTTTCTTCGCAAATAATATATTTCTTTTAATAATTTGGGATGCGGAGATTTTAATTAACACCTCTTTCAAAATTGAAAAAATTAAGAAGTATTTGTACATAGCCCTTACTAGATCATAACTACTTCTTGGTGTTTTCTCCGATGATACACCTACACCGACGAGGACATTCACCCATAAAATGAATGCTAAATACAAATAATTGGTGATATGGTCACTAATTGGTGATATAACCACAAAATAAACACTAGACCACACAAATAATTGGATGAGATTTCTCGATCCACAACATTGGAGAATTGACGTACCATTAATTCACCAACCAAACAAACCAAAAATCCAAATCTTCCTGCCTTCGATTTGGTCATTGAGAGAATTCATACTACACTACAACTAAGAATTAGGCCACACCCAATTTCAATGTAAGAACCACTAAACTTAAAAACCAATTTAAAAAAGAAATGGTGAAACTTTATATGGAGGCTTGGGATTCTATATATATGGAATTAGATGAAATTTTATATTCTAATTGACATGTCTCCTCGTATGTGTGTGACATTGACAAAACTTGTGGATACAAATATTAGGCTAAATTGAGCGATATGAAATAAATGTAACTAATATTAGGTTAAATTGTGGATAATATATATATATATATATATATATATATATATATTAATATTACCGATTCTCAAAAGCTCCCGAGCTATATAAACGCATACTACGTACGTACAACTACAATAAATCCATTTTGATTCAATCTCTTCTATTTTATGTCCTAGAAGGTTTGTTTCATTATTACTTTTGATATATCCAAATTAGTAGTCTCAAATTCGACTCCTCAGAACTAAACAACCCTCCGACCTAGCCCTCTTGACCCTGAGGAATTCAGAAGGCAAGGCCACATGGTCATAAACTTCATTGCAGATTATTACAAACACATAGAAAAATACCCAGTTCTAAGCCAAGTTCAACCCAATTATCTCCATAAACGCTTTCCAGATTCTTCCCCATTCAGCGCCGAACCAATTGAAGCCATCCTCTGAGATGTTGACGATCATATCATCCCCGGCATAACATATTGGCAAAGCCCTAGCCACTTTGCCTACTTCCCTGCCACCATTAGCACCGCAGGGTTTCTCGGCGAAATGCTCACCACTTGTTTCAACGTTGTAGGCTTCAATTGGACGGCATCACCGGCTGCAACTGAGCTCGAAACCCTAGTCATGGATTGGCTCGGAGACATGCTCAAACTTCCCAAGTCTTTCCTTTTCTCAGGCAAAGGCGGCGGCGTGTTGCATGGGAGCACTAATGAGTCTGTTCTTTGTTCCATGGCGCGCAGCTGCCCGCGACCAAACCCTAACTCGAATTGGCAATGACAACATTAGGAAGCTAGTTGTATATGGATCGGATCAAACACATAGTGCATTTCAAAAAGTGTCCCAAATTGTTGGAATCCATTCGAACAATTTTCGAGCCATTGAGACTTCAAGATCATCATCATTTGCAGTACTATCACCAAAATCCCTACATTTGGCTATTTGTTCAGACATAGAAGCCGGGCTAGTACCTTTTTATTTATGTGCCACCGTAGGGACCACCGCGACAACGGCCGTTGACCCATTGGGCCCACTCTGTGAAGTAGCGAAAGATTATGACATGTGGGTTCACGTGCACGCAGCATATGCTGGGAGCGCTTGCATCTGCCCTGAGGTTCGGCGTTTCATTAAGGAAATCGAGAGTGCAAATTCATTCAGTCTTAAAGCGCAAAAATGGTTCTTCACTGGTCTCGACTGCTGCTGCCTTTGGGTTAAGAATCCAAGTTCATTGACAAGCACAATGTCGACGTATCTCGAGGTGCTGAGGAACAAGGCTACAGACTCAAAGCAAGTGGTGGACTGCCAAGACTGGCAACTAGCCCTAACCCGGAGGTTTAGGGCCTTGAAGCTATGGCTTGTGCGGCATAGAAGCTATATATGGGGTGGCTAACCTTACAAAATTTCTTAGATGCCATGTGAATAGATAGCCAAGATGTTTGAAGGGTATGTGGGGATGGACAAAAGGTTTGAGATTGTGGTGCCTAGGAACTTCTCTTTGGTGTGTTTTAGGGTTTCACCATCAGCTATTAGTAAAAAGGCTCCAAATCAAAGTGATGAGAATTATGATGAGAAATGTGTGGTTAATGAGGTGAATTCTAAGTTTCTGGAGGGCATCAATGGGTCAGGTCATGTGTACATGACTCATGCTGTGGTTGGAGGAATGTATGTGTTAAGTACGTGTGTGCCATTGGTGCAACTTTGACGGAGGAAACGACTATCCATCTTAAATTCCTAGTATATATATTTAGGAATTAGGATATTCACAATAAATAAACAAATATCTCTGTCATTAACGTCGCCCAAATTTTTTTTTTTTGGAGGTTGGACTATGAAAGACCAAACTTCATCTTTTATAGTAATACTGTAATATTTTTTGTGGACATTTCTCAAATTACATAAATATTCATTTTAAAGTTGATTGTTAAATGTTAATCCTCCCAAACTTCAGAGTCGGCCCTTGCCTCTACTTGTGTGTACTACACCCACGTATTTAACTTTCATACTTATTAAACTGATTTAATTGTAATATTACTTCCATCAAACACTTCCAATCAAGAATTGTTTGAACACCCAAATATATCGAGCAATTAACTATATCATATAATTAATCGAGATAAACATATACAATGAAGCTAGTAATTATATCATAAAACGGTACTATAATCACATGATATAATTAACCAAACCACGTGTTTTCTAGTCTTGCACACAATGGAACCAATTAACTATTCATGATATGTGCAAAAGGGGAAGAAATCACACAATGTTACCTTAACTATTAATTCTTGAAGTTTAAATGATTAACAGAAATATTGGATTGTCTTAGGTTTCCAAGGAAGAAAGTCTTTTGCTCAACGATTGGCATATATATTCAAGTTTTACATTTCAATGGCATTACCAAAGAGAGTCGTTCATAAGCTTACACTTTCATATCTTCATCAAATCTCATACATGGATGATTTCATGACTTTCAGTATGTATTGATCTTCATCTGTGTGCTGGACTTACAAATAAAACTGCAAAAAAATGGAGGAAGCGGAAGAAATAAGTACAGCAAGAAACAATAAATTGACAATTCATTTCATGTATTGAAAGCATTATTAATTACATGTATATATATTGCAATTAGAACATCCATATGATCAGATTAATTATTCGAACAGTTACACACACAGTACGTTCTCCATTTTCTCAAAGGGTATGCATCCTTTGTACGTATCTACAAGATTTTCTTTGATCATTCCGAATTTAATGTGTGTTATGAACGTATTTACAAGATTTTTGTTTACCCTCAGAAATCCCAATATACCTACTACTATATTCGCTCAAACTCGCTTAATTTTGAAGGTCTGATGAGATAGTGTATGTAAGTTGGTATCATCGCATCAGAACTACAAAATAAAGCGAATTTGGACAAATGTAATAATAAGATGGGTGAGCTCTCCCAAATTTACAACGTAGATCAGCCTCAAAACTGAGGGCCATCGATATACCCTACAATCTTTGAGAGACAAGAAACATTAGCAAATAGCTAGATACGTACCAACTTTGGAGGTTTCAAACCTCATACTACAGAGAGCAAATTATGGGCCTCACCAGTTCTACCAACACCTTGGGGGCTATTTACAAGAAATTCTCATTGAACTTTCCTCGATTTCTATGCTAGTTACTAGAACTGTTCATGTATATGCCTAGGAGAAGATCATAGGAATAATTCGTTATTTCTAATTTATTAACCAAAGAACTTAATTTAGATTTACATGTGGTAAATATATTGGTACTAGTTTTAATAATTTGATGGTTTGGAACTTATTAAAGTTGTTTGATTCTTCTCCATGCCTTGGTGAGAACTTTCACAAGACAAAACTTGAGAGCCCGAGTATCAAGCCTTTAAAATATGCATCTATGGGAAAGTAAATTGAGAGCATCTAGATATTATGACTTTTGAGCTTGTGAGAAACTTGAGATAAACAAAATAATCAAGGTGTGGGTGATTTATGTGTTTCGTACTTTTCTTTTTAAATACAGAAAAAATATTGGAAAGGAGGATTAATATGCATATTGAATAGACATGCTCGCTCTCTATAAGAGCCGAATCTAATAATCATTTTCCAATGCATATTGAAATGAGTAAAAATGACTTATGATTTGTGGGTTCCGAATGAGAATAACTTTATGTCGCAATGAAACATAAAAACTATAGTACTATTCATCAATAAACTTCATGTGAAAATTGGAAGTCCAACATTGGAAAGTCGAAAAACAAACTACGGTTATAGAAAAAGAAATCCCTTGAATGGATGTGAAATTAAGGAGCAAAACCTAAACACATTAAAGCCAAGTGATTGATCAAATTAATGATCATGATAACTGCAAGGAAAGCCCTTCAGAAGCTTAGCTACTTTCAGATCCCTTGTTCTAAATTAGAAGTCAACCCCTCACATATTTTGGCACGCAATTGCTTCACAAAAATATAATATACACGTTACACTAAACGGTACAAATATTAATTAAAATAACATTTAATGTTACACGACTAATTTAAATATAATATTATCGAAGAAGCTTTACCTATTAATTCAAAAAAAGAAGTTTTACCTAAGAACTTCTACTTCCCCCAACAAGTCGATCATACAGAATTATGTATATATATATTAAGTATTAATTTGTGGCTGCTGGTTGATCATGAACAATGTAACTTTCAAAACTTAAACCTAATTAAGATACTAAGTAGAAAGTCTTGAAAAAATAAGAATGCAAAATGATCAACGCAAGAAGTAAAAACAAGAACAAAAACCCTAAGGAGAACAAGATACCA
The DNA here is from genome assembly GCA_037349345.1 of Oemleria cerasiformis. Taxonomy (NCBI): domain Eukaryota; kingdom Viridiplantae; phylum Streptophyta; class Magnoliopsida; order Rosales; family Rosaceae; genus Oemleria; species Oemleria cerasiformis. Next base: position 62,192 of record JAZGTL010000015.1, on the reverse strand, counting down.
TATTTTTTCATGAGAAAGGCAGAAAGCAGCCTATATATCAATTCTATGAGTGCTCCATATAATTTTATTAAAATCTTATCGGAGATTCCAATCGATAGAATATGAAAATAAAAGCAGCATATATATATATAAACATCAAAAAGGAAAACCAGTACATAAACAAAGGAAAGTGTATTACATACCAACGATGGGAAATCCTTTATTGAGAAAGGCAGGCCGGAGAAGGTGATCAACTCTCCTAGCCGTCGGATTTGTGCTGCAATTGCATGAGCTGAGCCTGAAGTTGGAAATCAATAGAGTTCTGTTGTGCAGCTTCTTGTTGAATATTATGGCCATAAGGGTTATCAAAGCTGCTACCCAAACCCAATGATGAACCACCAGCTGACACCAATCCATTGGCACCACCACCACCACCACCGCCGCCACCTGAATTAGGCATCTGATGATGAAACCCATTTCCAGTAACTGAACTCGCCACCACGGCATCCATCCCATTAATGTTAAACCTCACAAGCTCCTGCTGATGAGCCTCAAACAGTTGTTGCTGCTGTTGTTGATGCTGCTGGTGAATCACCAGCTGCTGCTGTCCTCCACTGGAGGAACCCTGCGGTGGAGGACCAGAAGACACCCCCAACATAGGCATAGACGTAGCGTTTACATCTTGTTGGTGATGGAAAACTGGGATCATCACTGTCTGAGGGCCCACGTAGGTAGACAGGTCCTTCTTGGCATTGTACAAATCAGTCTGGACTTGCTTGAGCCGGTTTTGGAGAATTGAGATGAAACCAACACAGCCGTACACGGGGTCCCGGAGGCGGGCCTCCGCCTCATAGGCCAAGGAGGTCACAGCATCTTCGCGGTTGACGGTGTTTAGCTCATTCAGGATCTTGGCCACGTTGCTTGCCCCGTACACCCGATGGACGTTTGCAAATTTCTGAGGCTGGTCCGGCGGGAAATAAGGGGCAAACACACATTCCTGCGTGCATTTCCGCCGGAGGAACTTGCACGCAGCGCAGGGGGAGTGAGTGTTTGATGACATTTTTTTTTTCACCACAAACTGCGAAAATTAAAAAAAAATGACAAAAATCAGGCATCGTTCTTCATACAGAAATGATCAGAGGAAAAAAAATGAATCGAACCCCTAAACAACCGTTCATTTAATTTGTTATTGATCTAAATTTTTTTACCACACGATGAGAATAGTGATAGTTGTAAAAGAAAACCCTAACCCTAGCCAGCTAGATGATATATAAAAGATGGAGCGAGGAATAATGGAAGAAATAAATATACCGAGAGAGATATGGCCGGAACGATCAGAAGCGCGGTGCCTCCACCGTATGAAAGTCGCCGCTGTGCGGTGCTGGTCTCTGCCGGTCTTGGCCGGCTGGGATGAGAGATGGGGGAAATCAAAATATATTTGAAGGAAGTGTTTAAAGAGAGTGAAGAGGGCAAGCCAGGAAAGACAGAACGTGTATTTTTATTTCATTTTGTGCCTGTTACTTAGGAAAAATAAAATAAGGGGGATTTATCTTTAAGGTAAGTTGTTGCTCGTAAAAAATTAAAAAGTTGGTGAGTTAATTAGCCTCCTTTAAGAAGACATAAAAAAATTACAAAAAATAAAAAAATTAGAGGAAGTAACTACTTAACTCACTTTTTCCACTAAAATTTTAATTCATTAAATTTTTAATTAAAAATATTTAGTTTTACTCTTTTGTCCATGTAAATTGTCTTTTTTTAGAACTTTTATTAATTAAAGGTATTTTTCGTCTAAAATATATTAGTGAAATTTTGAAACACCAGACCTATGCTCTTGATTGCCCTTTGGTATTATGGTTTAGTAGTATTCATCTCCACTTGTTACGTGAGAGGTCTCGAGCTCGATTCTTATCGAGTGAGGTCGATATCCAATATTTATATAATACAATTTTCCTCCCCTAATATCCTTGTATAAAAAAACAATTATCCTCTTTTCTCTTGATTTTATCATAATAGAAATAATTATATTATTTTTGTAAGACATGCCAAATGTTTATGTTCAACGTTCTACGTATATAAAGGTCTGCATGTTCCGAGTACATTGAAAAATCTCTCTGCTCTTGGTCTTACTTCACTTCAAAAGGCACACTTGTGATTTGGGGCTATCGATTTTTTATTACCCGCGCGCCTTCTTGTTTGTCTTCTTCTTTTCGTCATAACATGAATTGTTACTTGCCTTCGTACCTTTCATATTTTTTGGTGTTTCCTCCGTTTATTCAATAAAGGTAAATCTCTCCAGTCTTACACTGTTTAATTTAAAAAATGTAAATAAAGTAGTAAATTAGTGATATCATCCATAGAAAATTACGTTGGACATGGAATTCTATTCCCTTTTCTTTTATGAATTATTTACTTTTATGTATATATCCATCTAACATGAAATATCTGTGTTTTGAATAGTTTTTTCAACCATGAAATTGTGAGTTATTTAAAAATTCAACAATTTATGTCTTTTGGAAGATACACATCGTTTAATTGACATATATATAACTCAAAAAACTCTAACAGAAAGATGTTAAGGACTAATCCGAGGAGTTTGTACCAGATTAACAAAACCTTAACCACTGAATTAACAAGTTCATTAACAACAATATATGATAATAAGATTATCTTATTTCCATCAAAACACTCTTAATTTCCGATAAGTTTACTAATGTGGCATAATAAGATCAAATCCTTTGTTGTCATGTGTATTAGCTTAAAAGTAAAGCTTAAATACAGAATTATAAAAACAAATTTTAAATAATGAAAAAAAAAAAACTCTATAGCCACCACCAATTAGACAGCGATTATGCGGAATTAGAGAGGCAGCAAAGCTGGTCGGAAGAAAATGAGGAGGTCGTCGTCGTAGGTGGAGAGAGATTATGGAGAAGAGGTCTTGGTGGGGAAGTTGGTATTTGAGAAATAGAGGCGTGGGAAAAGAGAGAGAGTGGCTATGAGATGGGGACGGCGAGGGAAGAGATCTAAACAAATACTGGGTCTGATTATCAACTGGGTTTGATTAAAATCTTAATACTCACTCATATGCTCCATATTCGCCTAGATCTACAAATCTCATCTTCAGCGCCGCCATTCGAAAAGGTAATAGACGAAAATTGAGAGAATTGGTTCTCTTATCTCCCAATCCGATGGGAGCGAGGAGATGATAGGCTTCCTCTTATTCTATTATTTCCTTCCTTACTAACAAAAAGGACGAAGGGTCGTTGACCAAAACAAATCCACCTTTCCTCTTTACTTGTGTTTATTGTTTTTTTCACTGTTTCCTCTTTAAATTTTGTATTTATGCTTTAATTAGGGTTTACTTTTAGGCTAATACACATGACAACAAAAGAAATGATCTTATTATGTCACATCACCAAATTTAATGGAACTTGACGGAAGTTATAATGTTTTGACGGAAATGGAGTAACATAGCTAACGAAAGCTATGTTCACGGGGTAAAGTGAGATACAATTTAGTTCAAAGGAGAAATTGAGATTGAATAGTAAGTTCAAGAGATATTTGAAGTAAAAAGCCAAGAGACTTTGAAATGATGGATCTTTAAATGATGAGAATTTACAAATTAACTTGTTTGGCTAATCTATTAAAGTAGAGAGATTTGATGATGCGATTTCTTATAAATATGAAATTTTTTATCATTTTCATTTAAAAATTATTCATTGGTCACGAAAATCATCCTTATAAATTCAAAAAATTATTTATTATTCACAAAAATCATCCTTATCAATTCATTATTCACAAAAATCATCCTTAACAATTAAAAAATAATCCATTATTCTTAAAATAATCATTAAAATTTCAAAAACTATCCATTATAACCAAGTATTATCCTAATCAACTCAAAAAAGATCCTTAACATGTACTAAAACAAATAGTACATCAAATTCCACATTTATCACAACTAAAATAAAATTGTCTCATAATAATAAATTTATCTTAAAACATTTTTGAAAAAAAAACTACAAACGTAATTGATAACAACTATGGGAGATTTGTTACAACCCGCTCCGGAATTTCAAAGTCGAAATTGTTAGATTACCAAATTACCCTTCTACTTTAGTTACCGAATTTATGTGAATTTGATCAAACTTAGTGAAGGAGACTACTTCAGGAGTTGTACTTCGAAGTTTATTCCTTTACCACAAAGATTTATTACAAAGTCTTCGAAACGGAATTCGAAACGAGGAAACCAAACTCATTAGAAATTTCGTTATAATTGAATATTAAGACATTTAGATGTTAGAAAAAAATTTCCTAATTATATACTATTTTTTTTTATTATCCTTTTAAATTATTTATTGAATTATTAATTTTGGTTTTATTTCCTCTCTCCCTAAAAATAACCACCAATCATTCTCTCTACCCAATCCCATTTTCTCTCCCCGACATCATCTTCTTCTCCCTTTCCTCTGAGACAACAACACCAACCACCACCGCCACCCTCATTTCCTTCCACGATCGGCCGTACCACCACACCTAAATGTCTCTTCTCGTTAAGACGATCTCGTCCCTGTCATCCATCATCGTTTAAGCCGCCGTAGAAGACGAATCTCAACCGAGAAATCCAGAGACCTCGCCGCCAGCGACGACGTTTCCAGTGGACCCACATGGCGAGACCACTTCCAATCGATTCGTGTAGACAAGGTGATCCTAACCCTGCCCTCCTTTGGCGTCGCCAGTGCCTAAAACATGCGAATTGAGGATCAAAGGCCGACGACGTTCGAAGCTTCTCGGCCATTTTCCGAGAAATCCAGGTATGATCTCTCGAATCTAAGCCCAAATTCAAGTTCCTAGGAGCCCAGAGAAATTAAACCAGATGAGGAACCAAAAATCATAGCAAGAAAAAGATGAGATTACATGTTGCCAATAAATTATTGCAGAAGCGGCGGTGACGAAGTTGCAAAGCGGCAGCGAAGTTGCAAAGCAGGGACAACGTTGCAAAGGGGGATGCGAAGTTGCAGAGATCGCGTCTTCGTGAAAACAAGAAGGCGCAAATAGAGTCTAAGTTCTGCATATAGAGGTGTAACTTCAACTTCGAACTTGGGTATGCCCAAGTTCCACCTAAAAGTTCTTGGAATTCCTAACATTCCACTGTTTTAATTGCCAAATAAGTCATTTGGCCCATTTGAATTTTAAATTCCTCAAAAATCTCAATCCCTCCTTCAAGTTCTCCTTCCAAACACACCCATAGTACAATTATGAAGTTTTGACTAAGGTTTCTTTCAGTTAACCAAAGAAGTCAAGTAAACCTTTAATATTTTGTAATCACAAAGAAAGAATTAAAGAAGCTCAATTTAATAACGGTGATGATAAAAAAAAAAAATTCATGCCACACTTCATATACACTAGTTATAATATAATGCTCGATTGGATTCCTTAATGCATACACCTTTAAAATTTTTAATACTAAGGTAAGCACATTTTTTCCGTTTAGAAAAAATAAACTAAACAATATAAAGAAAGGCAAACACCTTGTTTGTACCTAATATGACCAAGTAACGGACTTAGCAAAAAGACCCGGAAGATTACTTGGTCAAGACCAAACCCATTATCAAGGCCCATCAACAAGGCTCATGCTTAAAGCCCGCCATTGTGGTCCATGACCTAAACCTAGACATTGTCTATAAATAAAGAGTCCCTTCCTCATTCAAAATATCATTTCTCTATCTAAAGAATCTCCTCTTTCTCTAGAGATAACTCTCTCCCTTCCCTCTACATACATTACTATCTTTAAAGCTCATAGCCTAATGTATCATGTACAAAACACATATATTATTAATGAGAGTAGAGCAACACTGTGAACGTAGCCCGATTTGGGTGAACCATGTACTTCGTTATGTCTTGGTGTGAGTGTGTCTTCACAGTTCTATTGATCCATTTTATGCATCAACAGTTGGCGTCGTCTGTGGGAAACGCGACAAAAATCCAAGTTGGTTGCTTCTCAAATTCTCACAAATGTACTGAAACACCCAAGAACACCAACCCAGCCCATATCCCAGATGGATTCTCTGCCAAAAGAATCCCAAAGCGCTCCGACCCAAATGTCTTTTTCTTCTCTTCAGACCACCATAGAGGAAGACCTCCTCCCTCTCTACCAACATCCAAAAATTACATGGCCTCACTTCCACCTTTCACCTCTCTTCCTTATAGAAGAGCAAGCAAAAAAAAAGGAGAGCCTAGCATGTCAGGACCCGTCCCGAATTTCCCCTCGAAACCCGGGAAGAACCCTGATCCCGTCTGACAACCTAAGAAAAGGTTCCCAAAATACCCTTCAATCCTTACAAATTATAATAACAATAATAAATACTTCATCTTGTCAGACAAGGGACTTAAGCACTCAATAATTCCCGTAATTAACGACCAATCAAATACAACATAATATCAGAGCGTCTAAGTAGGATCAAGAGTAAAATTTAGATATCCTACTCAAATATACAACACAGCGCAGTCAAAATCCTAATGCCTCAGCCTCGAGATCAATGTTCGCGTCAACTCTACTCAACTGCCTGAAGGGGGTTTAAACACAAAAGTTGTGAGTGGACAAAAATAATCATTAATAAATTCCTTTTCGAAGAATTACCTTTCTTCCCCTCCATTTATAAAATCATGCATGCATAACATAAAACAATTTATCATATAAAAGCATCATATGTAAATCATCCAAAATTCACATTTATCTTTAAAACCATTTAATTGGACTCACATACAATCTGTATAATAAAATGCCTCGTAATCCACAATTTTGTTTGAAAATCTCTTCAAAGGAGTTTAAAATCATTTGGTTCAATCTGGACACAAATTATCTCAAATTCAAATCATTTCGTTCCAACCGCCACATAATATCTCAAATTCACTGTTCCCGACATATTCATAACACACCAGGGTATCCCTTGAGATGTGTTCAAATCTGTACAACTCTGTGTACCATCTGTACTATCTGTACTCTCTGTACTATGCATAGACAGCTTCGCGACCCGGCGGAGCAAGGCCCCTCAACACCAAGGTCCGAACCCTCAACAACTGGTAGAGCAAGGCCCCTCAACACAAGTCAGAGCAACAATAACCATCGGGACGGGAACCAGTGAATCAAATCCATACTTCGAAATCTTTGTTTCTTGGCCTAAGCCAAATTCTTTGCAATATCATTTTATGGCCAAAATCGGTAAAATCACAATTATGAGTCAAAACCCAAATCACATACTCAAATAGTCACCACGTCAAAACGATATCAAAATCGAGTACAAAAACCAGGCCATTTCTCAAAACATACTTTCACTGAAATATTGTAAAATATGTGTCCAGCATCATTTCTAAAATCCAGAAATTCATTGCACCCATACATAACAGTATTTAAATCAAAGATACATTTATGCATGCATTACAGTTTATAAATCAAAGTCCACTCACAAACCTGTTCAAGCAAGCTCAATCCCGACCTGTACGCTCCCCTGAAGCTCCTGGAGCAGTATCGCCTGTCCAAATTAATAATCGGGATTACCAGCCAATCATAAGAACCTTAAATATAAACCCCCTAAACCCCGGGAGTCTAACTATGCTGGCCTAGAAAACGCAGCAACCTTAAAACGTCCGAAACAGCCCCTAAACGACATCCGATCGACTCGAAACCTGCGCCAACAGGTCCGAAACGTCAAAAACTACTTGTCACGCGCCACCGTGACATCAGACTCAGCCCCACGCGCCGCCACGCGCCGACGGAAGGTCGGAACACGCGCCCACGCGCCGCCACGCGCCCTCACGCACCGGTCACGCGCCTGCTACAGTACCACACGTGCCTGAACCGGTCCAACCCAGTTCGGCTCAACCTGACCAGGTTCAACTCGACCCGACCGGTTCACTCAACCCGACCGGTTCAACTCGACCCGACCGGTCACCGGCGACTCGCCGGAGAAGATGACCGGCTGCCGTCGCCGTCGCCGGAAGTTGGCCGGAGAAGATGACCGGCAGTCGCCGTCGCCGCCGTCTGGTTTCGCCGGAATCCTCCATTTCCGGCCGAAACTCCAAGCTTTCCAACTTCCTCAAAACTCAACCATTTTTCACAAATTTTACGTCTAAATCTATCTACTCGAACCCAAGAATCCAAATATGACCTTAAAACATCAAACACGTACCTGTGCTGGCCGGAAAATCGATCGGAAAGTCCGAAACTTTCTTTACTCGGCTCTACTTCCACCGTGGTCCTCTCCTTCGATGGTTGGTACGGTTGTGATCGCGGGACGGAGTAGAACACGATTAGTTGATCAAGATTGGAAGTTGAAGCCTTGAAATCAAAGTTGACTTTTGGTTTTTCTCTTGGTTTTTCTTCGGTTTCGGGTGTGACTTGGGAGGTTTTGTCACAGAGAGAAAGAAAGAGATGAAGATCAAATGAAGATGAGGATGAAACAAATCAGATAAGTCTGATTTGTTAACAAAAATATCTCCCCTCCATGGAAAATTACCAAAATGCCCTTGCACATCTAGACCCATAACTTCCGTCCACGAACTCCGTTTTCCGCGTGCCGCCTGTCTACGAACTCGTGAGTTCGAGACCTACGCAACGGTACCCAAAACACCACCAAAAGTGTCTCGAAATAAAACTTGATTCCCAAGCCCTTTACCAAACAAGGGTAAAATCGTCATTTTACATAAATAATTTAATGAAATCCAATAATTGAAATTCCGGGTTGTTACATAGCATGGTACCGAGAGTGGACCAAGTCCTTGCCAACATATATTTGTGTCATTATGTATGGTATTGCATCTGCCAAAAAGCAAAAAAAAAAATATTAGATTTTTTTCCATCTTTTTCTTTTCTTAGAGAATTTATGGTGGATTACAAAGGCAAACAAGAAAGTGGACTCATGGATTGGCTCCAGTTAACAACATGAGTGAACAATAAACATGGCAACAGCCACCAAGGAGATCTCCCCTCCATGTGAAAACCACTCAAGATGTCAAGGTCGTCTCCCTCACATCTATCATTGCCACAGAGAAGCGAAAGCAGGAAACGAGAAAAAAAAAATATTGGAGCACTCAACTTCTTGCCGCCGCCGCTCGTCAGCCGCTGACACGCACCACCACCTTCACCGTTGGGATGAGTAAAATGAAATTTACTCATACACTGCCACTTCAACAACAACAACGCGGCGATGCGCGACCACCACCGCCATGGCCTGTCTCTGCCATCTTCTCAAAAGACAACCTTTGACCGTCATCTCCTCAAAACAACGACGATATCGTGTTCAACGACCTCTGATCTACAAAACCCAAGAATTTTGACCATCTCTATCGCCGGTTTCACGCCGTCGTCACTCCGCCACCGTGCTAGTAGCGCTTGGTTCTACCCGCAACCATGCTCTGCCATCGACCATATCACCAGATAAGTCTAAAACCTATTAGACTTTTTATCTATTCCAGTAATAGAGTAATAACTAATTGGGCCTTCATAATTATTAGTCAAGTAAAACAAAAAAAAATTATTTGGACGATTATAATTATATTTGAGGTAATTGGATCATAGAATTAGGTCAAGGGGCATGCCCAATATTCAGTGCATAGGCCTCTATTACATGATTCAGTCCCATAATTTAGGGCTCTATTATTATGTAAGCTCACACATTTAGGCATTCATTTTATTAATGGGCTACATTCATTTTGGAATTTATTATCTTCATGGGCCATGCTCCTTATTGCTTTTTATTGATGGCACCATGGCCCATCATCATCCTACCATGCTAAGATGGCCTCACATTATGTTAGGCATGGATACAAGCCCATACACTCAAATTGTATTATTTAATTATAAATTAGTATAGGTAATTACACATCGAAATTTTTACTCTAACATATTGCTTACACACATTGAGTCTGCCTATTATGCAAATATTTAAGCAATTACATATTCTTATTTGTGTAACACACAAATATATTATTAAATCTTACAGATTTATGGATCGGTAAATTCATTTCTCATTATCAGGAATTACCGAATGACCCGATTATCGACTGATATGATCAATCAATCATCTTTGCCCATCGGCAACATGCTTTATGATGCCCTTCGGTAGCTCCCACTTGCATATCCACGATAATTATTCGGCTCAGGCCGACTTGCCCCGCAACGACCACCTTTCTTGCCGAGCGACATATGTCACTCCTCCAGCAGTCCTGGATAATCACTTTTCTCACTGAGTGACAAGCATCATGACACATAAGTATCATTATCTCCCGACACGTTTTACGCTACATTCGAATTATATATTTTCTTCTGATGCAATATCATTTTATAACATTATAAGTATCATACTCACATATGCATCATCATGCTCACATAATTGCCCATGGCACATGAGCATTATATTAACATCATCGCCTCTCGGCACATACTCACATCATTACCCATGACACATGAGCATCATATTAACATCATTAAACATCATGCACATGTCATGAGCTCACAGACATTCCATGTTACCGTTTGACATGAGCTCGCAGGCATCCTTGCAAAAGGGACGGTCATACGCTTCCCTATTGATCGACAACTGGCCCTACCGATCGACATGAGCTCGCAGGCATTCATTGTTACCGTTTGGCATGAGCTCGCAGTCATCCCTACAAGAGGGACAATCATACACCTCTTTATAGATAAGTATACTCGCAGGCGTTCCCTACTACCGATAGACATGAGCTCGCAGACATTCCCTATTATCGTTTGGCATGAGCTCGCATGCATCCTTGTACGAGGTGGCAAACACACCACCTCGAGTGACACTCGATTGGCCGTGGACATTCCTAGCCGATCAGTCACATAATCATGCGAGGTTCCGCTACTGCGAGCCATACAAGATGACATACACTCATCTTGCAATGGCACTCGATCGACCATGGACATTCCTAGCCGATCGGCCACCTAATCGTGCGAGGTTCCATTCATGCGGACCGTACAAGATGACATATACTCATCTTGCAAGTGGCACTTGATCGACCATGGACATAATCCTAGTCGATCAGTCACATAATCGTGCGAGGTTCCGCTACTGCGGGCTTTACAAGATGACATACACTCATCTTGCAGGTGGAACTCGATTGGCTATGGCCATTCCTAGTCGATCAGCCACCTAATCGTGCGAGGTTCCACTCATGCGGGCCGTACGAAATGATAGACACTCATCTCAAAGTGGCTCTCGATCGGTCAAAACAGGACATTCTCTATGGCCGGTTAGTCATAGTAGCAAACCCACATCAAAGTGGCTCTCTATCGATTAAAATAGGACATTCTCCACAACCGATCAATCACAATGGCAAACCCACATCAAAGTAACTCTCGATCGGTTAAAACAGGACATTCTCTATGGCCGATCAGTTACAGTGGCAAACCCACAGCAAAGTGGCTCTCGATCGGTTAAAACATGATATTCTCCACAACTAATCAATCACAAAGGCAAACCCACATCGAAATGGCTCTCGATCGGTTAAAACAAGACATTCTCCACGACCGATCAGTCACATTACCATGCAAGGTTCCCCCTTCGTGGCTTGTACAAACATGACATACCCATCACTACTTCAAGGTAGCTAAGTGGCACCTGATCGGCCGACGACATCACCTCGACCGACCAACACAACCTTGTAGGCAACACCTCAACTGAAGGCATCACCTGGGGACTACAAGGTTCCCATTACTACCAGGCCAACTTGACATCAACACAAACAGGCCCAGGACACTACAAAGCAGAGCAGTCAGCCTTCTTCACTCTTGCCAATACGGCTATCTTCCCAGTGACATATCAAACACTTATAACAACGACATGCAAATTTCCCTCGATATCCCACCTCAACCGAGGACTTGGGGGACTGGATATAATGCACCGTACAGATTGGTAGACAGAAACAAAGAAGTTGCTCGATCAATGCACTCTTGTTACAAGTCCTCCACCGAGGCAATCCACCTCAGTCAAGAACTTAGGAGACTTCTGTTCGTACCTAATCTGACAAAGCAACGGACCTAGCAAAAAGACCCGAAAGATTACTTGGGTCAAGACCAAACCCATCATCAAGGCTCATCAACAAGGCTCATGCCTAAAACCCACCATTGTGACTCATGACCTAAATCTAGACATTGTCTATAAATAAGGAGCCCCCTCCCTCATTCAAAAGATCCTTTCTCTCTCTAAAGAATTCCCTCTCTCTCTAGAGATAACAATGTTAGAGTATTACTGTTCAGGGTACAGACTAAGGTAAATTGCAGTTCATTGTGCATTTTTATACATAACATGTTCTTGGTGTATTTTAAGTAATAAGTCATTAAATTAAACAATGGAATCAAAGCGACTGTTTAGGTCTTACATTTCTGTCATTTTGACATACAGACCATGTTACATGTCATGATAAACAGGATCCAAGGGTTTACGTTTGATTTGATGAACTGGCTGCTAGCTTACCTGGGCAATTTTGGAAGTTGTAAATCCAGACAAACCAAAGCAACGTGTTGAAACCTGTCACCTTCAGCTTGCCAATGTCAGCTACCTTTGGATTCTGATGATGACAAAATTGGCATGTAAAATGAGTCAGAAGACTCGGTATTAAGAATGGAAAGGAAGAGAAACAAAAAACCAGAAGCATAAACTTTCTGAAACAAAAAGCAAATGAGAATGTAACTAACATCAAGAATATCCTTCTCAAAGACCATACTACACAAACTTTTGCCACCGTTACCTGGCTTATTTATGTCCATTGGCGGAAGGATCTTCAAAACCATTGAACCTCCTCTTCTGAATGAACTGTAAAGGAATCACAACTGTAGAATCAGAGGAGATGTAGAATTCAATTACTTTTTCTTTTTTCGGCTTGATTTCATCTTACAAAAACGGAATCAGGTGACTTCACTCAAATTTGGAATAACAAATTAACACAGCTCATACCAGGTTAGAACCCGAAAGCCGTCAATTTATTTCAAATTCAATCTATCGAATACTGTGGAGTATGTATCAAGTCATGATATAATGCACTCATTGGGTCCACATCATAGAAATCGTAAAATTTGACACCAACCATTCCACAAAGTGAGCAGGTGTAAATCATTCAACCCATCACTATTTCTTGAGTTAAATAACAGTGACACCATTTACCAGTTATATCTTCCAATACTTGACTAATTACAGTAGCATTAATTGAAGAGTAGTTTCAAATCTAGAAAAATACAAGCTGCGCAGAACCATGCTAATAATTACTGTCAACTGTAACTGAAACATCCTGTACACAAACAACAGACGCACGCACTAAGTAGGGGTAGATGATCACCAATATCAAGTGCTGCCATCTATTGTTCTGCTGCCCCTGATTGTGCTTTTATTAGAGTAGGGTAAACAATTGAACCATGGAATTCCTAGATCTGCAATAAAAAGAGTCATATTCTTACCATATCTTGCTGTTCCTTCAACTGCTCAGTTTTCAAGCCGTGAGCAGTATTCAGGTTCCTACCAGCATCACCACTCTTGTCCTTATGACAGTGTTTGCGCTTCTTATGATCTTCATCTTTATCTTTGTGCTTTTTATGCTTCCTCTCCTTATTTTCTAACTCACTTTTTGACTTCAACACTGAGGTACAGATACCCTTCTCTGCCTGCTAACACCACACAAAAATGACTCACAGAATTCACAAAACCAAAATAACCCTCCACCCACCCAAAATGGAAAGAAAAAAAAAGTACTGGTCAAACCAAGCAAACACTACATATGTAGGAAATGTCTTACAGAAGGCAGTTTAACAGGAGTTGTTTCCCTTATTAGGAAAGCTTCATGAAGTATATCCAGATCAAAAGGATGTATGTGCACATTTTTTTCTCTCGTATGAATGTTGTTTTGAAAGAGCTGATCCAATTCCATCCCTTCCCCTTTCCTGACTAATGTGTCTCCCACCACATTACGTAGATAATGAGTCTCTGATATTGACAAAGGCAGTGATCTCTTGCAAAAGAAATCATGATGAGGCCAAAGCTTATACTGATTTATGAGATCAACAGCACCACCAAGTTCCTTTGGACCTGATAAGCACTTAAGGATCAAGAAAGTTCCCTGATTGTTACAAGGATTCACTTTCATACGGAGAGACAAAGAAGAGCTAACGACAGCACACAAAAAAATAGAAAGAGCAATTCATGATTAATCTTCATTTCTTATTACTGAGGTTTGTATCCACATATCACCTCCTCTGGAGAGAGTCTACATGAGCTGCAGGACCTGATTAAAAGGTAACCTCAGGAATGTACAGCAGCCACCAAGACTGTTTCCAAGCAAAAATTCTATCATTATTGCAATTACTGACTATTATGTTGAATAAAAATTTATGTTCATGCTTGGTGAGTACTGGATGTTGACTTTTCATTTCCCTAGATACATCACACGCATGAGCTTCGTTGTAAGCACCTACAAGGTAACAATATGCAGCATACACTTGCATAAGAACTAGATATGGTAATGGGGGAAGCAAGAGGCTAGCTGATGCTTCAAGGACAGAGGAATTTGACCTTAAACTTAATTTCTCCTGTCTCACTAAAGAAGACACTTCATGATGATATGAAATAATGTGATTTTAGACATAACTAATATTCAATCTGAAAGGACGAGTGTTCAAAAGAACTCCCCTAGGAACCAAAAGAAACTTTCTAATCTTTTAATAGGACAAATGTCAATTCAAATATCAGATTAAAAATTGCTGCTGTAGTGTAAGAAATTCCAGTATGATAGACAGTAAGTTACATTTGAAAAGCTCAGGCAGAGGCCTATAATGTTTCACAGCAAGCCTTGAATCATCATATGCACATTTTCAAATAGAAAATCTTTAAAAAAATTAGGAAATAGTTTTCGTATGTTTGAGCGGCCACCCTCCCGAGGACTCTTCCAAATGACCATTTCATGGTCAAAAGGGGTGAATAAAAGCTCTAATTGCTATATCACTGAGTTTAAACTTCACGTGCTTTCAAGACCTGAAGCTCTGAACAGTGAATTCAGAAACACTCTCAAAAAGAACAGACCCAAAGGAATTACAAAATGCAGAAAATATACTCTTTAAACCCTTCAGCATGCAGAAAATGTACTGGAGCTTGGAGAACAATACAAGCTCTACCACAAAAATGAAAGAAAAAAACATACACAAATATAAAAGGTATATATACTTCAGTTACAACTTCAAAGAAAACCAGCATCTTTGTGCGGAAAATCGAAACCCTCCTCATTTAGAAGCAATCAAACACATAAAAAAAAGAAACAATCAGTTAAGCCTCTCATCATTCAAGCTTCTTACCCCTTCCAAACCTTTTGGCTTCAAGATCCATCTGTTTAGTGACACATTAAAGGTCCAATCAACTTCATTTACCATTGATTTGGAAGTCAAAAAAAAAAATTGTAAATTCATGAAACCCATGCATAAATTATAAAACCCATTTTCGAATTACTAAGTATCAATTCATGCTCTTGACAAATCAAGCAAAACTATGATTAACAAGCTTCCATTAATCTAATATGCTTCAACTTCAACTTTCTGTGAAATATTATGTCAACGGAGAAACGAACTTCGCAGAAAGTCAGAGAAAGAGAGATAGAGAGATAGAGAGATAGAGACCTGAGGACGACGCGCCGTAGAGATAGTCGAACGTTGGAGATTGAGATTGGGAGCTATCGCCGGTAATCGTTAATTTTGGATAGAGAGGGAAAGTTTTAGGTTTGAGCTATGAGTTTTTGACCAAGAAAAAACCTCGGGACCTCTGCAGTTAGTCCTCTGGAGGTTGCGTACTGGGCCGCTAAGCTATTACTTTATTGGGGGGATGGGCTGGGCTGGGCTGGGCCGAGTTTATGCCTGATGGGTTGTCGGCGAGAAGCTGGCTATGGAAACTCATATAAGCCTTGACCATAAACCCTAACACTATAGCTTCCGTAACAAAAACGGAACTACAAGTGGATATTTTTTTTTCTTTACAGTGCAAGAAAGATATTCTGCGTCAAACTAAAAGGTAATTCAAACTCCAGTGTACTAGAAGGAGCACTTACCTTTATATAATCAATGTGAATACGTACAACCAAGTTATGATACTTTTCAGTTTTTCACATCCTTATTTTAGTTTCTAATTTGATCGTTGTGAGTTGTAAACAAAAATGCAAATTTTGTTTGTTTTGCATTTCGAATCTTTTTAAGCACATCAATAGTTAACGATGATCAAAGCATACGCCATAATTTTTTTTCCAATTGAAACTTTTTTTTATCAATGTTAATTTTCCAATTGTTAAGTTCAAAGTGGAAAAGGTCTAGTCTGTGGAGACAATTCTGCAAGCAACCCACCAATTTGAGGAGACAAGTGTTTGATGAGGATTGGTAGGATATGTCACTTCTAGTTACCCAACTGGCTGTTGCCCTCGTCGTTTTCATCCACAAGGTGAGCCATCAGTGTCTCTCATTTGTCCACCCTCAATTTGTCTAACCATTCTTGCTAATAAAATCACAACAAAAAAGAGCTCTCAAAGTTTGGTAACAATGGCAAAGATAATGCATGAAAGGAAAATATGTAGTCACTTTTGAATTTTGCAACCTTTTATCATATAATTAATAAAAATAAAATAAAATTATACAATGATATGAGAAAAGGGAATTACATTATATACATTGGGTATCGATCTCGCATACGATAGTCAAACTCAATACCTCTTTTACTCTAACTCTAATCTAAGGAAAGGGGAAATGTTTGATGTCGTGGGGTTCGAATTTGAGACCATCGTCTGTAAGTCAAGGCTCTTTCTCGATTATCGAAACTGTTGTTACACATCGATATCTCTCTATAATCAGTGGCTCGATCTCATAAACTACATCTCGGAATCGGTCCTCGAGATATACCACTATAGTATGAGCTCATGCATATTCTCGTATATTCTAAATTACATAGGGATTTCAACCCTCAACTAGTGTAATCAAGTGATGTCAGGTCCTAAACTCAACCACATCCATAATCTATATAATTTCTACTATCATCACAGTTTCAAAGGAATTACTACCCCCAATCCAGAGTATCTATCACATGTCAGGCCCTACTCTGGCTCGTGGCATCATCTATGGTTAATAACATCATCGATGATACACATAGCCAAACCAACATCCCTAATATCACAATCCAATCTGTAACTACTCTAATCACATCACATTCATCATGCATTCAATCATATAACCAGTACATAATCATAAGGTTAGGGAAAGAAGTCCACTCACTGTATGACGGGGAGAAATCACCCGAAAGTTCCATTGTTGCACGTACTCCGAGGTACTTGCTCCCGGAAGTTCCTACGAGCTCCGTCTCGATCCGTGTGAGCTTTCGTAGTCTCCATTGTCCTTAACACTTGTGGTGGCCGAAAAAGCCCTTGAAAGTCGTGAAAATCCATTTTCGTTCTCGCAGTCGTTTCGCCGTCTACGGGGGTTGTCAGAGTCGATGGTTGGTACGGCTATAATCATAAGGGAGAGACGAAGCGTTTGGTGGTGGTCAGGGAAGCTGGGTCGTCGTCGTGTGACGGCGGTGATGGTGGCTTCCACGAGAAGCCTTTCGTGAGAGGAGGAAAGATAAGGAAGAGAGAGAAAGGGCACGGGCCAATAGGGAGAGGGCGGGGGGGGGGGGGCTGGGAGAAAATATCAATTTATAATTTAATTTTTTCTAAATTTACCAATGCGTCCTGATCGTTTTAGACCCGTAACTTCCTCGTTCAAACTCCGATTTTTTGCATGCCACCTGTATACGTACTCGTGAACTCGAGATCTACGTAATCGTGCAAAGAAAACTCCCCAAAACTTTACTGATCGAAAAGTGACTCACTGGCCCTTTGGTAATTCAGGGAAAAAATAGTCATTTTGCAAACGAAAATTCAATTCACGGCCCACTACACGTTAGGTCTTCCTTACAAGTCCAATGTCAACCTAGTTAAATTCAGTGTTTACCGGTTATTCAATTAATCCATTAATTCAGATTTTTATTTTCCAGAACGGGTCGTAACAATCTTCCCCCCTTATATGAATTTCGTCCCTAAAATTAGCTCATTCTCAAGGATGCACCAGTCTCGACGCTTCTAACCATACTTATACCACTTATCTATCCATTACTTCCATCGTGCTACTATGATTTCCGCACATTCTGACTTACGATACTCCCCATGATTGTAGCAGAAGACAATGGATTATATTTGGTTAATGAAGAACAATTCTTTATTCCAACCGTAGCGTTGTAAATCCATGGTACAGAGGCAACGAGAAATTAACAATCTCTGATACGAAATTTCTTGTTGCCCTCAATGTCACTGCTCCTCGTGTTTCAAGTGTAGGAATTCAACTCTTATCTTGTTGATGTACTCTTTGAGTGACAATTTGCCCTCAACACGTTGTCCAAAAACTTCCCAATTGGTACGATCCTTCACAAGCAATAAATGTTTCTCGATCTTCTACCAAACTTGGGTTACAACCCGAGACAACGATTGTGGCAGTACATTTCCCTTGTGGAGGATTCGTCACTATCAAAAGTCTCTTCAACTGCACCAATCTAGAATTTTGCCTGACTACAGTTCTCGTATTCGTAGAATTCAGTGACGATGCTCCAAATCTCCAAGCCAAAAACGTGCCTTGTAACCCAATTTGCGTGGTTCTTATGCATCAATTATTGCGCAATACCTAACACGAACCTCATAATCATACTTGCTTTTTGTTGTGATTCTACTTTTGTTCACCAACCAGTGGTATCTGTGGAGAGTTGTCGAAATGAACCATTCTATTTTCCGAAAATCAATTTCTCCTTGAACAAGCTCGATGTTGGCAAGCTTAAACATCCATGAAACCCCGAACGCTCCCTTTCAAGTGACAAGCAAATGAAGAAAGTTCACAAAGAGCTTCCTAGAGATGAAAGTTATTTACAAGAGTGTTGAGCTTTGAGCGTGATACTTGGACCTTGGCTTCTTCGTAGTTTGGGCCTTCGAGAGAATGGCTACTAGATTCAAAATCCCACTAATTGTCATTCTATTTCTTCGTCATCCCCATCCTTTGCATTTTTATTTCTCACTATATGATTCATCAACCCGTGAAGCGTTAGGGGAATCACTTTTCACTTTAGATCTCTACTGGGCTTTAGATTTGGCATATGTTCCTGCTTTTTATTGCATTTACCTATGCTCTTTGTCGTTTCATTAATTCCACTCTAAGCTGAGTCAAATCGTTGACCAATTAACTATCGATCGTATGCTACCACAAGACCCCTAGGTTTCCCATCCAAAAGATATTACCACCCCGCATTAGTACTCTATGGTCTATTTCTGAGCTTTCATACATCGAGGTCGTCACTTTCGAACGCAGTCTGATAGAATTGATTACCTCTCGATGATCATGCCTATCCGTTCGTTAGTCATTCCATAACATCAATCATAACACTAGCTCAGCATAGTCCTTGAGCGTAGTCACATCAATAACTCAATTGGGAACATAACTCAAGTACTCACCTTGAATTACTCTCATCCCATACGTAACGTAACCACACCAGGACAAAGGTGTTTCATTATTATTTCAACCGAAGGCAGACTAACCATAACCCTGTGTCAGAAATTCATAATGACGATCAAAATTTATTTCTACAATTCATAGGTATTGTAACCCCATTGGTCCCAATTTTTAAGCTTCGAGTTAGTCGATGACGTAAGAGGAATCTTTTCTTCTGACCAAGAGTAGTTGTTGGTAACTGCTATAAGGCTTAATCCTTTTCTCTAGCTAAACACTTCCGTTGATTCTCTTCATCCTCATCCAATTCCAAGGGAAACCTTACAACTTGTTACTTGTTCCCCTCTTCTAGTGTTTGGTTCTCGTCTTGTTACTTGCCTTTTCGTCTGAGTCATTACATGTTTCTTCGTTCTTAATCAATCTGTAATTTTCTTATGAGGATTCCCAGTCCTCGGGAATACCTCGTTGAGTTCAAAAGGTGTCCATCGTGATACTTCTCTTACTTTTTCTATTTAGTTAAGTACAGTCTCAGTGACCGCTACGATTTTCTAAGTCTCAATGTTGAAGTAAAACTTTTGACTACTAACCACGCTCGGAACTATATCATAGCGCTCACCGTCGAATAACTTGTTCACACCACCCCGACGAGTTTTACTACCCGTTCTCACCGCCCAAACGTGAAATTCGACAGAGATTCCCCAAAGTTACCCCAAACGAAGGGTTAAGGTTACTCAAACGCTTCACCTTTGAATGACAACTAGTTGGGTCCCTACCTTAGTAAGTTAGACTAACTAACTGTTACACACCGCTCCGAAAATTCAACAGGATACCGAATTCACCAGGTGTTGACCGACACTTGGACGCTTAGTCTCATTTATGAGAATAAGTACGTTTAATTAGAAGTGTAAAAATCAGTTACATTATGCAAATAAGTAACATAAGTAGTAATCATATTCATATGTCAATCTCAATGGTGGCCCTTTGTTCCCCAATTCAAGTTTTGGGGTTCAATGATCAAAAAAAGTTTTGGGGTTAAGACATGGATGGTTGATGAAACTTCATCTTACCTTGAGATGTTGATAGTCTTTTTAAGTTTTAACATGTCACTTCACAAATGAAAATGTGACTCCTTGACAGAAGACTTTATATGATATCTCACTTCTCACATAAAAATTTTAATTTTAATTTTCATATTATAAATAAATTGAAATCGAAAATTTTCATAATCCCATTTAATCTTGTAACTATAATTCTTTTTTTATTTATTTATCAAGAACGATATAATTGTATATCATTAAGAAACGATATAGCTATACCATTAAAATCAAGTTATGACAGCAAGACTTACAAGCCAATATGATAATACTAACGCGGACAAAGCCGCAATAACAGATAACAAACCCACATCAATAAAACTATGCAAAATTACAAATCAAGCCCACGAAGGCCAAAACAACCAAAATCCTAATAACACCTATAACCCTAAACAAACTACCTCCACTCAAAGAAACAGCCACCGTCGTCAAACTCATCACATCTGATATTGAAGAACTTGTAGAGCATGGCAGATCTGAGGAAGGCTTGATCTCCAGCGATCCAATTACGCATAAAAGCAAATAAAGGACAAAAAATTCTAATCTAACTATTGTGACCAAAACCAATGGAAGATATTGCGGCAAACTCTTTCAACAGCAAGGTAGAACAATATTTAGGGAAAAAGAATAAATTTAAAGGAAGATTTTGGGTAAGGGGTTGAATTGAAAAAATAGCAAAATAACATGATGGGGAACTCAAATCTGAGCATGGCTCAGATCTTACAGTCACCACAAAGGGACTCTTATTACTAACCCAAAAGAAGAAAGAGTAAAAGCGGTTGAGGGGTGGAGGAGTGGAGGGAAGAAGATGATATTCTCCCTCATCCCCCTTAGTTTGCTTTTTCTTTGGAACTAGGAGGAGAGAAAATTTATGTTATTTACTTTACATATTTCATTATAAGATCGATAATTTATGTTTTAGGTTAAACTCGAATTAATATTAAATTAAAATTTATATATAGAAGAATAGGTATTTCTTGTCTTTGAAGATCTACCAACCTATATTTTTTACCAAACATGGGATTTAGGTCAAGTATTTCAATGCATAAGAGATGGCTTTATCCCCATTGAATTTGTCTTTAAGAACACTTAAATATCCTAAATAAGAACAACCATGTACTATGTCTTTAAGAACACTTAATTATCTTAAATATACATTGGACCAAAAACGATCATATTGAATTGTACATATCAATGTAATGAAAAGATTTGCACAACATATTACCTTTATCATTGTTTAGGATAAATGAAAATTTTATATTTATTTACATTGGTAGAAATTTCGTTCTTTATAAGTGTCGAATTTGATAACTGAAATCTCCCTTCAATAATACCATTATACCAATAGGATTAGTAGTGGGAAATTTCAACTTTAATAATAAAAAAAATTAACATGAATGTAAACAATTAGCTTAAATTTACAATTTTTGCTCGTTCTATATAAATAAAAATATAAAAATATACTTAACAACAAAACATACTCCACTGTGATCATGTTTGGATCATATAGACAAAACAACTTAGCAACTACAATTCACTTTTGGTAATGGTGGTTTAGCAAACGACTACACTATCCATCTCAATTGCATAAAGTCACAAAAAAAAACATTAGATTTGGTCAAAGGCTTAATCACTTTTGATTATATCCCACTAACCACAAGTTGTTAACCCTTGATTATCCCTTCATAACAAGATTAGTACTACTCTAAGCAACAATCTTTGGCAATTAGTACACCCTTGGAAATCCATCTTAGGGTTCAATTTGTAGGCCACACATCACTGCACTTGCAAACCTTTCCCCCTCCAATAAAAATGAAAACCAAGCACGACCCCACACAGTGAAAACCCAATTACTATTCTACACGTGTCAATCGAAACCATGGTGGAAAGATGACAACATGAACAACTTTTTTCTTTTAAGAAAATTTTCATATCCACAATTATTATCAATTCAAATATGTTATAACATGTGCATCTATTTACTTATTCTAACAATATATTGTCTCTTATTATTAGAGTCTAATAGTATTTTTCTTCACACATTATATGGGAGATCTCGAGTTCGATTTTCATAAAATGCGAGGTGGATACTCAATGTATTATTCTCTTTCCCAATATCATTGTATCAAAAAAATATGTTAATATATATTAATCCCGAGGTCAATACTCAATGTATAATTTTCTCCCCCCAATATCATGGTATCAAAAAAATATGTTAAAATATATTAATCCCAAGGTAAAATTTCAGAAAGACTGACGCAAGAACTTAGTGTCATGGTCTCTTAATTTGTGGTTTGATTTTAGTACTTGGAAAACAGGGTTTAGAATATATATACATTGGATATCGACCCCGTCATGGCCTCTTAATTTGTGGTATGATTTTAGTAAATATGATTTTAGCAAACTTTGTGATCTGAATTTAGTAATTGGGAAATAAGGTTTATAATATATATACATTGAGTATCGACCCCACCGTGACATCTTAATTTGTGGTCTGATTTTATTAAATATGATTTTAGTAAATTTTTTTTATACAAATGATATTGGGAAGGGGTTTACAATATATATACATTGGGTATCGACCCAGCCATTTATAAGAGTCGAACTCGAGACCTCCTACATAACATGTGAAAAGTAATACCACTAGGTTATAATACTAAGTGGCAATTTACCGTCATGGTCACTTAATTTTTAGTCTGATTTTATAAAAA
Source organism: Oemleria cerasiformis (assembly GCA_037349345.1). Taxonomy (NCBI): domain Eukaryota; kingdom Viridiplantae; phylum Streptophyta; class Magnoliopsida; order Rosales; family Rosaceae; genus Oemleria; species Oemleria cerasiformis. Next base: position 38,850 of record JAZGTL010000015.1, on the reverse strand, counting down.
GTGAATCCCCGCACTCATATCGAATTCTCTATAAAACTATTTTTTTTTATCTAAAAGGAGATTTCATTGATAATAAATTGGGTTACACTTGGATGGGTGCACAAACGTGCTTGGGGCCTCATTAAAACCCTCACCATAAAATCCAGTTAGCCCGAGAAAATCCAGTGAGGGAAAAATAGTACCTTCCCAAAACAAGAAAAGGAAAAACATCATGAGGCCTCCATATCCCTCTAAAAAAGAAGGTGGAGCCATGGAGGAGCCATGGCCCCCCAAACTTCTTTCACCTGAGTTCTAAGCCCCTTATGAGCTAAGCAATGAGCCACCCGATTAGCAGATTTAGGAACAAAGATCAACTGCTCCAGCGGAAGTTGAATGGCTCCTAAGAGCTCCTCCACCTCGGGGCCAAGCAGCCCCAAAGAGCTCTAATCTTGGTTCGTTGTTCTGATAGTTGAAATGGCTTCCACGGAGTCTGTTTCCACCTCAACCCCACTCAATCCTAGAAATTGCAGCAGAAGTAGACCTACCTTCACTGCTTCTAGCTCTGTAGCCACCACCGAGATCCCAAGAGAGTCAGGCCCAGCGAAACATGCCAGAAACACCCCATTTGAGTCCCGCAAGACACCACCAATCCTTCTCCGTAGCCCTTCCAATGGCACAGCCGAATCACAGCTAATCTTATACCTCAAAATTGCCGGTTTAGACCATTTCACCACTCGCTCATGGCATGCCCCAATTTGAACCTAGTGCAAACCCGAGAATTCTACCTCCGCCGCCAATGTCAAATCTGCAACTTCACTAGCCTCGGGAACATGCAGTTTATGCAAAACTTTATTTCTCCAACTCCAGATCTGCCAACAAATAAAAATGAAATGTTCTATCTGACAATCAAAAAGCTTGGAAAATGCATAATCTAGCAGGTCCATGAACCGCCCAGCAAAGGGGAAAAGATCCATAGGGAGGTTCGTGAGCCTCCAAACCCTCTGGCTCATCTTGCATCTCCAAAGAGCATGAAAAACATCTTCACATTTCTTTCCACAACGACAACAAAGACCCGAGGGGATAATTTTCTTAAGGAACAAATTAATGGACGTGGGGAGATTTTCTAAACTAGCTCTCCAACAAAATAATTTTAGCTTGTTTGGAACTTTTATCTTCCACAAATGTTTCCAAAACAACTATATTTTCCCTACTTATGAACTTTCACACACCGTCCCATTCTCATACGCATGTAGACCCAAAGCCACATAATACCTAGACTTGACAGAGTATTTTCCATTCTTCATATAGTACCAGTACCGGCCATCAACAAAATGAATCCAAAATGGCAACACAATGCTACAAATTGCCTTCACATCTTTTGCACAAAACACACTTTGAAGAAGCTCCAGATTCCAACCCCCATCTGAATTTAATAGAGAGGAAACCATGGAGTCCGGTGCCAACCCCAAATTCATAATAGGCTTGAAGTTCATTGGTTTTGGGATCCAACGATCATGAAAAACACCAATGGGCTCACCTGACCCCACTCTGAAAATCAGCCCCTTCTGAATAACTTCCCGACCCCAAAGGATGGACCGCCACACCAAGGATGGAGCTGACCCCAACTCTACCGACATAAAGTCTCTGTCATTGAAGTACCGGGCTTTAAGTATTTTACATACCAGAGAGTCAGGATTTTCCAGCAATCACCAAGCCTGTTTTGCCACCATTGCCTGAGTAAAAGCTTCAAAATTTTTAAAACCCAACCCTCTTATCTTCTTTGGTCCACAAAGCTTCTGCCAACTTAGCCAGTGGATCCCCCTTCGTCCAGACTTACCCCACCAAAACTGGCCAATCTCAGCAGACAACTCATGGCATAAAGTTTTAGGAAGCTGAAACACACTCATAGCGTAGGTCGGGAGAGCCTGAGCTACAACCTTTACCAGAACCTCTTTCCCCGTAGTCGACAAAAGTTTAGCATTCCATGTATTGAGTTTAGTACGCAACACATCTCGAACCCTTCCTAACATCCTTCTCTTATTTTTGGATGTCACAGTAGGGAGGCCTAAATATTTTTCATGACAATTTACAACACGAATCCCCAAAATATTAGAAATCAACCTCTTTAAGATAGGATCAGTGTTGGGACTGAAACAAGCTGCTGACTTCTCAAAATTGATAAGCTGCCTTGAAACCCTTTCATATTACTTCAACACATATTGCAACTGTTGACATTCGGGGAGCCGGGCATTACAAAAGAGAAGGCTATAGTCTGCAAAAAATAGATGAGAAATACAAGGAGCTCCCGAAGCCACTGAAGCCCCATGAATCTGTCTATTCTTCTGAGCCTTTGATAATAACGCCGAGAAGCCTTCAACACAAATTAGAAAAAGATAAGGTGAGAGAGGGTCACCCTGCCTCAAACCCCTAGTTGGTTTTATATGTCCCGAAACTTGCCCTCGCACATGCACTGAATAACTAACTATAGACACATAATTCATAATTATGGACACCATTCATTCATAAAAGCCCAATCACCTTAACATCCCCTCCAAATAGTACCATTCAACTCTATCATAAGCCTTCGACATATCTAGCTTCAGAACCATCTTTTTCAGTTTACTACCCACACGTCTTCTGATCGCATGAATGCTCTCAAAAGCTGCTATAACATTATCTGTAATCAATCTAGAGGGCACACAAACACTTCGGAATTTCGAGATTAGAGCGGGCATAACCTCCTTCAACCTGTTCACGATAGCTTTGGAAATAATTTTATAAATAACTCTACACAAAGCAATTGGCCTAAAATCCATTACCCGAGTTGGATGATCCACCTTTGGAATGAGGGATATGAGAGTATGATTAATCTCTTGAACACTAGCTCCGTCATTAAGCACTGATAGACAGAAGGACGTAACATCATTACCCACCAAGTCCCAGTATTTCTGATAGAACAAGGCTGGCATCCCATCAACCCCAGGAGCCTTCGTTGGAAACATGCTAAATAAAGCTTTCTCGAGTTCCTCCCTACCAAATGGTTTGCATAAACTCACATTTTCCATCTCCCCCAGAACCGGTTGGACTGCACCAAGCTCAAGCTCCAAGTTGTAGACCCCTGAAGAGCTGAACAAATTGTGAAAATAATTTTCAAACTCCTTTGCAACCTCCAATTCAGATGAGCGCCAAATCCTCTGTGAGTCATACACTCCTGTGATAAAGTTTCGTCGGCCCCTTTCATTCTCAAACTATTGAAAGAAACGAGTATTTCTATCACCTTCTCTCAACCATGAAACCCGAGAACACTGCCTCCACAAAAGCTCCTCCTTGGCTCGCAAGCTGTCTAACTCCAAATCCAATATGCGTTGGGTTTGCAAGTCACGGGTTGACGTATTGGTGGCAACGAAATCATCAAGTTGAGCCTGTATTTGTTTAATTCTTCTCAGGATGTTGCCTACAGATGACCAGTTTCATTGTTTCAAACTTTCTTCCACTCTGGTAATTTTACTTATCACAGCTACCTCATTGGCATTCTCCCAAACCGCTGTAACGGCTTCCTTACACCCCTCCGTAGCTGCCCAAACATCCTCAAAAAAGAATATTCGACGTCGTCGACCACCACCCGAGTTTGGAAGGAGCCGAATCCAAGTCGGGAGATGATCGAAAACCCAAGAATTCATATGATATGTTAGTACCGTTGGGAAAAGTTGTAAAAATGCCTCATTCACTACTGCTCTGTCAAGACGAACCTGCACCAGGCCATCCCTACTCCAACGGTTACTCCAAGTAAATTTGAAGCTTTTGAACAGGACCGTCATCAGTCCGCAATCCTCCAAAGCTCCACATAAATCACGAATTTGGTTGAAAGGTCGGAGTCTCCGCCCCTGTTGCTCACGAGTGCCTTCAATCTCATTAAAATCCCCATTAACCATCCAGGAAGCACCTATATCATAGTTCAATCTGCGAAGCAAGTCCCAAGAAAAATGCCTCATCCTTGCCTCCGGATGACCATAGAAACCAGAAAAACGGAAAGAAAAAACCCCTTCAATTAGAGGGTCAATGTGCCCAACTGAATAAGAACGGATTGTAACATCAACTCCTTGAGCCCATAATAGTGCAAGTCCCCCAGACATCCCCACCCTACCAACACAAAAACCTCATGACACTCCCAACAATTGTTTTATGTAATCCATCTGACAAACAATTTTTTTGTTTCAATCATGAATAATACACCCGGTTGTTTTGCCTTAAAAAAATACTTCAAGGCACGTAACACTCAAGGGCATCCCAGCCAACGAACATTCCAACAAAAGACATTCATTCCTCGTGACAGGTCACCTCCTTGGACCCCATCACGGTTGTGGACAGACCCGCCACCTGTTTTCCAGTAGAGGCACCATAGTTTGAAGAACCAGAGTTCCTTCCTGAATGTCGTCACTTTTGGGGACTCAACTTCAACCGGGTGTCTTCCAATATAAGCCTCGGTGCCTTCCGTTTCCCTGCCTTGTTTTCAAACTAGCCAACACCTCTTCCTCAACGTCCTAAGAACCCCTAAACATCCCTTTCTCACTGCCCATATTACTATCTGAAGGTTCAGTAGCCGCAGGGAGCCCAACCGGCAGCGCTGGGAGAAGGTCCTGCAACCTTGAAGCCACCACGTTGCTAGATACCCCATCCAGCCGCTGCTTTTTCACACCACCCCCTCCCCCAAAGACTGATGTAGCCCTAATACCTCCCTCCACATCGGTTGTACCACCAGGCGGCTCAAAAGCCTCCAGAAAGGTCCTGGATATCCCCTTCCCCCTAGAAACCTGCACTCTATCCACATTTAGCCCTTTCGCCCTTGGAGTTAAGCCAAACGCACACCCCACGAAAGCCATTTTTAGATTGGATGTTATAAACCTCCTTGTCCAACGTCTTCCACCTTCCAAAAGGCTCACCCGCACCATCAACCGCAGCAGGTAGCGAGCAAGCATTGCCAATATGGTCCAGCCTCCCACATATGAGACAAAATAAAGGGAGTCTCTCATATTCAATGTCATACCTCTTAGCCGGCTCATCAGCAAGCAACTTGAGCGCCACGAAACGTGTAAACGACGCTGTGACCAACACCTCCACACAAATGCGCATGAAGCTCCCTAAGTAGTCACCATTGATCCCTCTATCCACTCCGACAAAACGACCCACATGTTTGCCCACCCTCTCCGCCATAGCTGGAGTTAAGAAAATTGGGGGAATCTTCCTAACCTTAATCCAGAAAGCTTGGCAATCAAGGCAAACTTCACTCATATCAATATAGCCATCCGTAATCGCCAACGCAAAAAGCGCCATGTCGAAAGACCATGGGCTCCAGTGAGAACTCTCATGCGATCTCCCTCATTCTAAAAAAAGAACAGAAAACGTCTAGACTCCCCCAAGGCCACTGCCGAGAAATGACCCCTCACATGCCAAGTGCTTCACAAAGTTCCAAGCAAAGCTTCCTTGTTGTACAACTTTGCAGTGAGAAAACGCCCCACCAGTAGATACTTGGTAGTTAGAGACTTCCCCGCCTCAACGCTCAAATCCAATTCCACCGTCTTAGCCTCAGAGATGGCAAGTTGCACCTCCAACTGTCCTGTGATCATATTCATCACCACTGTCCACCCTTTAAATCAGGACTGAATCAGCCTCAAAAAACGCAGCACGACAATGCCCCTACCGTAGTCGTCACACATAGACCACACCGTCAATAATCTTCGTCAAAGCGGCGCAAACCTTAAACCCTAACCGAGAATATCGGAAGAGACTATTTTTAATTTCCGCTATAAAACTATTAACCTACTCAAAATAGAATATATTAATTCTGTTATTTACTTTTGTTATCACGAATTTAATAAAACCGGGTGACGATGTTTCATATTTTTCAATTTTCCGTTGTTTTCACTTCTATCGGAATCGGATGCCCTTCCTTCGACTGTCGGCAATATTTCTCTGCTTACGCATTCAAAAAAAAAAATTTCTCTGCGTAGCTGTCACTCTACACAACGCTCACTCACCTCAACACGTGGCAAGCTCCCAGTGGTCCAAACATATCCCCTGTTATTGCCCTCATGTGTTCGAACCATAACCACAATATAAAACCCCCACATGACACCCTCCGCCTGTCGGCAGAAAACACCGCATCGATCCATGCCGTTGACGTAGATAATTTCCCGAGAAAACAGTTTGAGACATTTTCCCGGTAAAATTGACCGAAATTTCCCAAACAGAAAATGATGAAGCGACGGTCCAATCTCTACGGCAGAGCAAGGGAGACCTCTAATACGCCGCCTTCCTCGACGTCGAGGGACGAGGAAGTTGAGTGGGAAATGCGCCCCGGAGGAATGTTGGTCCAGAAAAGAGGCGAGAAACCGGACGTTCAGGCGCCGAATTTACGGCTCCGGATTGCTTTCGGCGCCCTCCGTTACGAGATCTCGGCCAGCTCTCAATCCACATTCGGTAATTAATAATCTTGATCTAACGTATCCTATTCTGTATTTTGAAACGTCGTTATTAATTACTGTCTGTTTGGCTCCCGGGAAAAATGGAAGTAAAAATTACATTTTCTCGGTAACCAAACAAATTAGTAAGAGTAATCGTAAGGTTCACTAATTTGGCGGGAAACCAATATTTTACTTTGAACTCCAATTAGAGTAATACAATGCTGGTGGCTGAGCGGCGGTGAAATACGAGGGTAAAATGGTAAATTGACTTAGCTGCAATTATACAGGGGAGTTGAAGAAGGTTCTTATGGCGCAGACAGGGTTACAGCCTGGCGATCAGAGGCTAGTGTTCAGAGGGAAGGAGAGAGGAAATGGCGAGTATTTGGACATGTGCGGGGTCAAAGACCGGTCGAAAGTCATACTGAACGAGGACCCAGCGAGCATCGAGAGGAGGGCCAATGAGATGCAGAGGAATGCTAAGATCCAGAGCGCACATCGCGCCATATTGGTCGTGTCCTTGGAGGTTGATAAGCTCGCGGAGCAGGTGAGCAAAACCCAAACCACACTTGGTCATTTTGGTTTAGTTTAGTTTTGTGATGTTTTATTGTACGTTTGGATTGTTTTTTAGCGTGTTTAAACTTAAACAATAAGGGATGGGCTTGGAGTATCCTCAGCCGTTGGATTGGTGTTGTGATGATTGAGTCAAAAGTGGGTGATAGAGGTGTAGAATCTTGACCTTTAATTTGGGGTTTAGTGGTGTCCTTTTGGTTTGGATTGAAACCAAAAGGGGGCTGTTAAATGTTAATCTTGATTATGAGGTGGGACTGCTGGGGCAACAATACATTATATACAATCATAGAGTGCTAGTGGTGATTTTGTGAAAGCCCAGTGTACTTGTCAGTGAGTAATTGGGTGGCATTGTTATTGAATCATGAAATTAACTGCTGGTAGGGTTGGAAGTTTGGATCACTACAGCTGCTGTTGGCAATTGGCATGTGGGAGCTGACAGTTTTATGGGTTGAGCTTTCTTAGATTACAAAACCACTGTGTTATATTCAGTCGTTTATATACATAAGATAGAAATTTTCTAACACATATATTGATTCAGATGATTTGAACACGAGATTCATAATTACATTCATAATTATTTTAATTTACGCATAAATGAGAGATTAACCGTAATATTTTTAATTTAAGCCTTTGAAATTTATTCTGCATGTACATCATAAGATATTAGACTTTCCCACTTCATCGTACATGCTTAAACCCAAGTTCTATAGAAAGGATATAGTTGAGTCCTATATATAGGCTGTAGATTATTATTTGGGATTAATTGATTTGGTGTGAAACTTCTTACAATCATAAAGATCTAATTACTAAACTAATTAGTTGAGCTGTCCATTATGTGGTGGTGCGTCTGCCTAAGCCTTACATGTTTTGCTTGAATCCGGGAAGACATTAGATTCTTCTTTTACTATTTTAAAATTTTGTTAGTTAGGTACTTCAATAGACCAATATCATGGATGTGATTGGAATCTAAATTATTTAATTAGTATATATATGCATGGTATATCATATGACTAATAATTATTTTAATTTTCTATTTCATAGGTGGCTGCAATTGAAAAATCCATCTCAAGTGGAGTGAAAGTTGCAGAAGTTCAGATCACAATCCTAATTGAGATGCTCATGAGACAAGCAATCAAACTGGACAACGTTTCTGCCGAAGGAGATGCTGTTGCCCAAAAAACTTTGCAGGTGATGACAATAAGGACCACGAGCTTTTGTATTTTAATTTAACGCATTTCGATTCATCTCAACTATTACTTTAATTTAATCATTTTAAATAAGACACATCCTCAAAATCTTAGATTAGTTTAAATAATTTCTATTAACATTCTTTTATTATTTTAAAATTTAACTTTATACTTAAATTAAAAAATTAAAAAACGTAATTTTTTTTTTAAAATAGAAAAACTCAATACAAACTCAGTAAGTTAGCAAAAAAAAATACAAACCCAGTAAAACCTAATTTTGCCAAAAAAACCCAGTAAACCTATTACTCTTCGCGCCCCCCCCCCCCCCTGATGCCGCCCCCTATAACCACGCACAATTATCTCTCTAGCTTCTTCCTCCAACCCATCATCCACCCTAAGTCCCAACCTATCTTTCACCATCACCAAATCTGTCTCTTCGTAGTGGGAGGCTTCACATCTAATATGGCTGTTCCCCTCTTCTCGTCTAAATTCTAAACTGATTTCTCGATCCTAATTGATCGAAGAGAGAAAAAGTACCTATATAAACAATAGAGTGGAAGAAAAAGGGAGAAGCATGAATATTACGGTAGTGGAGACCGTCGGTGAGAGGGGAAGAGGATTTTGTACGAACTTTTGTGTTCAAATAATTTTTATTTAGCGAGGTTGTAAGTTTGTGAATGAAATTCATTCATTGTGGGTATTTAATTCTTAAATAATTGTTTAGTTTTGTAATTTTGAAGTGATAAAATAATTGTTAATCAACTAATTAAAAATTAAACTAAAATCTTGATGATGTGTCTAGTTTTAAATGGTTAGATTAAAATAGTGATTGAGATGAGTCGAAATGCAACTAAATACGTGAAAACTAAATATAGAAGTTCGCAGTCCCTTAATAATTCCATGAATTCATGCTTTTCGGAACTTGCTTAAAAGAAATTCTCTTTTTTACTTCGTGACATATTTTTCAAAAAATTGAAGCCTAATTCTTAGAAGTTGGTTTTTTTTTTCTTCTTAGGGCAAGAGGGTGCAGAAGTGTGTTGAAAGTCTTGATGCAATGAAGATATCAAATGCAAGTGTAAAGCCTGTTGTTGTGACGACCAAATGGGAGACATTTGACCCTCCTCCAACCACACCTCAATGGGAATTTTTTGATTAATCTTCCTTCATCACATTCATCAGTGATCACCACCACTTTTTATTTTATTTTGTTTTGTTTCTTAATTTTAATCTTCTTCGGTTTATTGAGTTTTTTATTTTATATAATTAGCTGGGGAGGAATGGAGTGAGCTACCTGTACTTATAGCTCTTCCTCTTCCTCCATGAACTTTGCCAATAACGGTTGGTTTATAATAATTAAGTTACATATAGTTAGATAAATGTAGTTTTTGCCACAACACTTAGATACTACTTTGCCTGAATTTTGAGGACAGATTTGGCCATGAAATCACTCAGTTTCATCCATGTAGGTTTTTTTTTTTTGCCATGTGTAATTTTTAATTCTATGAATTTTGATAACACAATATGTATTATCATTATTTCCAATATTTTTACCCAAAATTTTCCATTAAAATTTCTTCTTTTTTTCCTAAATTTTGTTCTACTTTGCTGTTTGAGGAGTTTGCCATTATATTTCCCATTGGTTTTTGTCACTGTAGTTAGATTAGGACTTTTGGTGATTTATTCGCTTTTATGCACAATTAGATCGCTGGAGATCAAACCTTCTTCAGATCCGTCATGCTCTACATGTTCGTCAAAACCATATGTGATGGATTTGATGACGGTGACTGTTTCTTTTAGTGGAGGTAGCTAGTTTGTTTAGGGTTATTAGTGATGTTAGGGTTTTGGTTATTTTGAGTTTTGTGGGCTTGATTTGTAATTTTGTATAAATTCAGTGATGTGGATATGTTAGCAGTTAGTGCAACTTTGTCTGTGTTAGTATTGCCCTATTGGCTTGTGGGTCTTGTTGTTATAGCTTGATTTTGATGGTATGGTTGTACCCGTTCTTTATGATATACAATGATATCATTCTTGATAAAAAAAAAAAAACATAGCGACCTAACCTAGAGAATATACTCTATTTGAAAACATCGCACCTTTTGCCGGCAAGCCTACCCTCATCCACCTCATCTATTGGTGTCAAATTATGAGTAGAATTGTGAGAGAAGTGTTTAAAGTGACAATAGTTATTAGGTAAATTTTAGGATTTAATTTTTGGATTGATTATTCCATCCAAATTTATAGTTAACAAATGAAATAAGTGTACGAGTCAAAACTATTCTATAACATTAAACTTTGAAGAGAGGAAAAGATAAGAGGGGAAAAAAAAATACTAAACTGCGGTGGATGTTCACCGAATTTGTCTACAAAATTTGGTAACAATGCACTGAATCAGCTCAATTTGATGGCAACCCACCGAGTGCGCGCCCATTCTATATCAGCTCAATCAGATCAACTGTCTCATCTCCTTGTCACCCTTTGTGTCCCACTGTATGATATGATGACATGTGTAAAAGTATTTAACTCAAACTTAACTCCGTTAATTTGGATAAATTGTAAAAGAAAAAAACTTAAAATTTTAAAATAAAAATTAAAAGGAAAATCAACAACCAAGCCCCCTTCAAGTTCCCCAGCTCCAACCCCCACCGCCACCCCTCCAATCGGAACTACGACCCATCTCATAGCTTTAACCCCTTTCCTCGCCTTAAAATTAGAAATCATGGATTTTGAATCCAAACCCAAAGTTGTCAAAATTGAATCAAGCTATATTTTGAACTAGAAATTGCAATGCATAATTAAAACGAAAAAAATCCTTGGCAAATTCGATCGTATAAGATTCACATCAACAAAAAACAAAAAAACTAGGCAATTGTAACGAACAGCTCCCGCCTTCCGTAGGTAACGACCATCGTTAGTGGGTGTCCCCCCCACCTAGATCCCTGGCACAAAGATATTGTTACCTGCCCTCGTTCGAACATCCCTGCAGCCCCCTCACCAACTTTCCCACAAATTCTCCAAAAGTGCATTGCTCTTTTGCAATGTTGTGCATCATCCAACTTGAAATTGCAGCAATCAATGCCTTCTCCATAAGGCATGGTGTCCCTCTCAGCAACCCAGATATGGGCAAACACCTCATCTTCACCCTAGTGTCTCTCTCAGCCCCTATGTCCTATGCCCACCAAATCTTTTCCCAAATCCACAGCCCCAATGTGTTCACATGGAACACCATGATCAAAGCCTATGCTGAGAGTGAGAACCCATCTCCAGTCATTCAATTTTACCACCAAATGCATGTGAGTTCTATGCAATCTGATACATACACTTACCCTTTTCTTCTAAAGGCTTTAGCTAAGTTGATGAATGTTAGAGAGGGTGAAAGGATACATTCCATTGCTCTGAGAAATGGGTTTGAGTCAGTGGTCTTTGTTAAGAATGCATTGCTTCACAAGTGTGCTTGTTGTGGGCATGTGGAGGATGCACACAAGGTGTTTGATTCAATGTCTCAGAGAGACCTTGTGGCTTGGAATTCTGTGATTATTGGGTTTGCTTTAAACGGGAGGCCCAATGAGGCTCTGACTACTTTTAGGAATATGAGTTTGGAGGGTGTTGAGCCAGATGGGTTCACTATGGTTAGCTTATTATCTGCTTGTGCTGAGATTGGAACTTTGGCTTTGGGTAGGGGGATATATGTTGAAGGTGGGTTTGATAGGGAATTCACACGCTATGAATGCGCTTATGGATCTTTATGCAAAATGTGGAAGCATTAGAGAGGCGTAAAAGGTGTTCAAAACATTGGACGAAAAAAGTGTGGTTTCTTGGACTTCTTTAGTTGTTGGGTTGGCTGTGAATGGGTTTGGTGACGAAGCACTTGAGCTATTCAAGGAGTTGAAAAGGGAGGGTTTGGTGCCCTCTGTGATCACATTCGTCGGGGTTTTGTATGCCTGTAGTCATTGCGGGATGGTTGATGAAGGGTTCGACTACTTCATAATCATGAAAGAAGAGTATGGAATGGTGCCAAGAATCGAACACTATCTGTCAGGACCTGTCCCGAATTTCCCCTCGAAACCCGGGAAGAACCCTGATCCCGTCTGACAACCTAAGAAAAGGTTACCAAAATACCCTTCAATCCTTACAAAATATAATAATAACCAAAATACTTTCACTTGTCAGACAAGGGATTGAAGCACTCAATAATTCCCGTAATTAATGACCAATCAAATACAATATAATATCAAAGCGTCTAAGTAGGATCAAGAGTAAAATTTAGATATCCTACTCAAATATAACTACACAGCGCAGTCGAAGTACTAATGCCTCTGCCTCGAGATCAGTGTTCGCGTCAACTCTACTCAACTGCCTGAAGGGGGTTTAAACACAAAAGTTGTGAGTGGACAAAAATAATCATTTATAAATCATTTTTCGAGGAAATATTACATTTTTCCCCCTCCATTTATAAAATCATGCATGCATCACATAAACAATTTATAATATAAAAACATCATATGTAAATCACCAAAATTTTCCCATTTCTCTTTAAAATCACTTAGTTGGTATCACAGAAAATCTGTATAATGAAAATACCTCGTGCTCCACAGTTTGGTCTGACAACTCTCTTCAAAGGAGTTACAATTATTTAATTCAATCTGGACACATAATATCTCAAATTCACTATTCCCGACATATCCACAACACACCATGGTATCCCTTGAGATGTGTTAAAATCTGTACTACTTGGACTCGATTACAATCTCTGCAAAATCACCTTTTATATTGGGGGTTCACCGCCAACAGGGGATCCTAGGCCCGGCTCCTGGGCCCCCTCAAATCGGTTTTGTTTATATTGGGGGTTCACCGGGTTCACCGCCAATAGCGGATCCTAGGCCCGGCTCCTGGGCCCCCTCAAATCGATTTTGTTTATATTGGGGGTTCACCGGGTTCACCGCCAACAGCAGATCCTAGGCCCGGCTCCTGGGCCCCCTCAAAACGATATTGTATCCAAAATCAAGTATATATTTTGTTTATCATTTATCACAAATACGATTTCAACCCAAAATCATAGACCCAAATAATTACCACGTCAAAACAATATCAAACCGAATCCAACAACCATATCATTTCTCACAACACACTTTCACTGAAATATTGGGAAAACAAATGTCCAGCAATCAATTATAAATTCCAGAAATCATTGCACTCATACATAACAGTATTAAAATCAAAGATACATTTATGCATGCATTATAGTGTATAAACCAAAAGTCCACTCACAAACCTGTTGAAGCAAGCTCAATCCCGAACTGTACGCTCCCCTGAAGTTCCTGGAGCAGTATCGCCTGTCCAAATTAATAATCGGGATTACCAGCTAGTAATAAGAACCTTAAATATAAACCCCTTAAACCTCGGGAGTCTAACTATGCTGGCCTAGAAAACACAGCCACTTTAAAACGTCCAAAACAATCCCTAAACGAGGTCCGAGCGATCCAAAACACGTACCAACAGATCCGGAACGTCAAAAACTACTTGTCACGAGCCACCGTGACCTCAGACTCGGCCCCACGTGCCACCGTGACCTCAGACTCGGCCCCACGCGCCGACGGAAGGTCGGAACACGCGCCCACGCGCCCTCACGCGCCTGCTACAGTACCCATGCGCCTGGACCGATCTAATCCGGTCAAACTCGGCCTGACCCGGTCCAACTCGACCTGACCGGTTCACTCGACCCGACCGGTTCACTCGACCCGACCAGTTCACTCGACCCGACCAATCACCTGACCCGACCGGTTTACTCGACCCGATCGGTCACCGGCGACTCGCCGGAGAAGACGACCGGCTGCCGGCGCCGCCGTCTGGTTTCCGCCGGAATCCTCCATTTCCGGCCGAAACTTCAAGCTTTCCTAACTTCCTCAAAACTCAACCATTTTTCACAAATTTTATGTCTAAATCTATCTACTCGAACCCAAAAATCCAAATATGACCTCAAAACCACAAACACGTACCTGTGCTAGCTGGAAAATCGATCCGAAGATCCGAAACTTCCTACACTCGGTTCGGCTTCCCCCGTGGTCCTCTCCTTTGATGGTTGGTACGGTTGTGATCGTGGGAAGGAATAGAATATGATTAGTTGATCAAAACTAGAAGTTGGAGCTTTGAATCAAAAGTTGACTTTGTGGGTTTTGGGTGAGTTTTCGCACACGGGTTTCGGGTGGTTTGTGTTTATGTTTGTCACAGAGAGAGAATGAAGATGAAGATGAAATGAAGTGGATCAGATTAGTCTGATTTGGGGGTTTAAAATATCTACCCCAAGTCAAAAATTACCAAAATACCCCTATCAATCTAGACCCGTAACTTTCGTCCACGAACTCCGTTTCCTGTGTACCGCCTGTCTACGAACTCGTGAGTTCGAGACCTACGCAACGGTATCCAAAACACCACCGAAAATATTTCGAAACGAAATTTGACTTTCACGCCCCTTAACAAGCAAGGGTAAAATCGTCATTTTACAAAAATAATTACGTAAACCCAATAATTACAATTCCGGGTTGTTACACTATCGTTGCATGGTTGATTTGTTATGTAGGCAGGCTTAGTGAAAGAAACTTATGAATACATCAAGAACATGCCGGTGCAACCCAATGTTGTCATTTGGATGACATTGTTAGGAGCATGCACGATACATGGGCATTCTGTTCTTGGGGAGACTGCAAGAGTCCACAATCGAGAGTTAAAGCATGGACATAGCGGGGATTATGTGCTCCTCTCAAATCTCTAGGCAACTGAAAGGCGTTGGTCAGATGTGCAAAAGGTTCGGAGGACAATGCTTAGTGAAGGGGTGAGGAGAACTCCTGGTTACAACATTGTGGAGTTGAGGAACTGTATCTATGAGTTTACAATGGGAGACAGATCTCACCCCCAAAGTGAAGAGATATACGAAATGCTTGCAGAGATCTCACGATTGTTGAAACCGAAAGGTTATGTGCCTCATACAGCAAATGTTCTTCCAGACATTGAGGAGGAGGAGAAAGAAAATGCTTTGTCCTATCATAGTGAAAAAATCGCAATTGCATTTGTGCTCCTAAACTCTGCAGCAGAGACCCCAATTAGGGTTTGGAAGAACTTGAATTTTTACAGATTGCCATCTTGCAATCAAGCTCATTTCGAAGGTTTACGAGCGGGAGATTGTTGTGAGGGATCGCAGTCGATTTCACAATTTTAGAGATGGTTCTTGTTCTTGTAGAGATTACTGGTAACATGTGAAGAAATTTGTTGAACTCAAATGATAATGAGCAAAGAGGTGTGGCATGACAGGTTGATGCTTCTCTCTCCCATGATTGTTGGTAGTAATCATTTGATGCTTCTCCGAAGGCTTAATTACAAAAAAAAAAGGCTTACTCTGATTTTTTTCACGTCATATCTTTATGAACATTTTGCTGGTCCATTATAATTTTCAAAAGCTTTGGAGTTTTCCATGAAAGCTTCAAAGAACTAGGGTGAATTTGGATGAAGAATTTTAAGATTACTAAGAATTTATAAAATGATGGAATTTAAATTGACATAAATTAATTTTCTAGAATTTGTGAAGTTTCTTGCTTGGATAATATAAAAATAAAATTGAATTTAATGTTTATACATAAATTATAATTATAAAGATGAAATTTGTGAAATGACACTTTTTTATATGGAAATTAAAGTGGGTATTCGGGGCATTTAAATTCCTTGTTTCTTATTTTTTGGTATTTACAAATTTCAATTTTTATGAATCCAAACGAGGGAATTGAAACATAAAAATTTTAAAATTCTGACTTTTTATCAAATCCATTGTTATTTTTCCTTATCCAAACACACCATAATAATAATATATTTTTTCCTTGCGAGGGAAAAATTTACAGTCGCGATCTTGAAAACTTGTTTGGGATATTGGGATCCAAATAAGAGGAAATGCATCGTAACTTTACATCATCCAAAGAATAAATCAAATTCGTATATAATTCATTGGGGCTTCCATGGTACGTACAAAAAAGTTTGAAAAACAATTTTAAATAAATTCATGGAATATAAACTAGAGAAAACTTTACACTCGGGTATTCATTTGGAGAAAATTTTATTTTATTGCATGTAACTTTTTGATATCTAATAATGTCCCAAATTACATATGGCGTTTTACTAACTACGGGCCTCAAAAAACGATATTTTTTGCTCAAACAAAAAATTTCATAACAACAAAAAAATAACCATGATGAACTATCTCATTTCATTTTATCTCTTTTAAAGGGTGTAAGTATGGTCTGTTTTTTGAACATAATGTTAATGGAATAAGTTATGGGTTAAAAAAACTGTAACGTGCTTTTAAAAAAAATTATAAATGTGGTATAAGGTTAAAAATTATTTTTTCCAACAGTAGAGAATTTAGCATTGGTTCCTTCTAAAATTTACTAGATTTTTGGCACCAGCTAACACGTGTTAATTTTTTTTTTTTACTAGAAAAAATTAAAATAAAATAAATAATGTTATTTTTTATTTAATTTTTTTAAACAAAAATAAGATGAGTAACTACTTGAGCCCACTACCTTTTTTTACCACCCACTCCTTCCATTAACCATTAATTTTTTTTTTAAATTTATAAATTTAATATTTAATTTTATTATTATATCCTTAACTATTAAATAATTTAAAGGGTATTTTGTTAGAATTTTTTGGTGAAGTCTTTTGACTCTCTTGACTTTACAATAATATAAATATTTTATTTTATTATTATATCCTTAACTATTAAATAATTTAAAGGGTATTTTCGTTAGATTTTTTTGGTGAAGTCTTTTGACCTTCTTGAATTTATAATAATAGTGATTTTTGTTAGAAAAAATTAAAATAAAACAAATAATGTTAATTTTTAATTTTTTTAAAACAAAAATTAGAAGAGTAACTACCTGAGCCAATTGCTTTTTTTTGTTACCACCCACTCCTTCCATTAACAATTAATAATTTTTAATTAATAAATTTAAATTTTGATTTTATTATTATATCCTTAACTATTAAATAATTTACAAGATATTTTGGTCAGAATTTTTTGATGAAGTCTTTTGATCCTCTTGACTTTATAATAATAGAGATATTTGATTTTACTCATATATTCTTAATTATTAAATAATTTACTAAATGATATTTTTATCAGAATTTTTTGATAAAGTCGTTTAAACCTCTTGATTTTATAATAATAGAGATGTATGAAAAATAAATATATAAATATTTGAGTTTGGTGCAAACGAGCCCTAAAATAAAAATTTTGAAAACCCGCCAAAGGGCGAAAAGAGAGGCGCGTGAGTTTGAGCAATTTTGGCGGGTTAAACTTCAAATTCCGAAGCTTCCAAACGAAGCTTTATCTTTAAAATATAAAGAGAGAAATTTGTAGCCAATATCTCCGTCGTCTTCCTCTCCGATCGAAGCAAAGCTGGAAAAGAAAATGGAGACTCCTGCCCACCTCGAGAAAATGGGCAGAGAACTCAAGTGCCCCATCTGGTAACTTTCTCTATACCCAAAATACTCCGATTACTTGTATTTTCTAATTCTTTCAGAGATTGAAAAATAACCGATGTTTGGTTGATGCGAAAATGAGAGAAAACAGAAGAAAAAAACCCCAATTAAATAAAACGAAATCCAGTTTTTTCCACTTTGCTCTCTGATTTTTTTGCTTTATGAGAAATGAAAAAGATCCATCTCAGTAATGCCAAATTGTTGCATCTAAATCTAACAATTTTTTTTAAAATTATAAAACTTTCTCGGCAGCCAAACAGACCCTTAATTCGATTTTGTATGATTTCTCTTGATTCGGCTAATGGGTTAAATTTCCTCTCTTTTGTTTTGCAGTTTGAGTCTACTGAACTCTGCGGCTTCACTTAATTGCAATCATGTCTTCTGCAAGTAATCCCATTATTCATTTCTTTTTGCTTATAAATGTTAGGTCTAGTTTAGGCTTGGAATATCCTTGAATCCGTTTCTATTGTTTGCTTATTGTTTACAGCTCTTGCATTGTGCAATCAATGAAATCCGGCTCCAATTGTCCTGTTTGTAAAATTCCATATCGGCGTAGAGGTACATATCATGCTCTTATTGTGTGATGAAAAGGGGGTTCTTGTGCTATCTACAGTTCTTATCAAATATTTTGTCTTTTGGCAGAGATTCGCCCTGCTCCTCACATGGATAATTTAGTTGGTATTTACAAAAGCATGGAAGTTGCTTCAGGAATTAATATGTTTGTCACTCAGAATGCAGCCTCAACTAAATCATCAGGTATTTTTCTTAACATGCATTTGAGCTGTTAATAGGTATCAAGTGTAGCCTCTATAGTTTCCTGGTTGATGATGCTCGAAAATTTAGAGCAATATACTAAAACAACACAATGCACAAGTTTTTTTGCAATGTTTCCTGTAGATTTTGTATAACCAAAGATTCAAAACCAGAATTTTACTTCGTGTGATTTCTGTTTGAAACAGTCTGTTGTGCATATTTCTGGTATATCAGTCTAGAATTAGTTGATTCGTCTTGGTAATCTTATAATACACCTGAAGTTTGTAAATCTCAAATTATTTAGCACACCATTCTCAACTTAAGCGACATTCAAGTTCTTTTTCCTTCTATATTTTGATGGTTTCTTTCAGCATTCTAGTTTGACTAGTCTTCGGTTTTATTCCATGTGAATCCATTTATTACAGATGGAAAACAGCAAGCTGAAGACAATTGTAGCCATGATGTGCAAGATATGCATGAAATTTGTGAGGATAGAGTTGAGAAAGAGAGAACCTTAAGAGGAAAAGGATTAAGGAAAACAAACTCCAACCAGAAAGAATCTGGTTCTATTTCAGTTAAGCCATCATTTCCAAACAAGAAAAGGGTTCAGGTTCCACAGTGTCCTCAAGAAACTCCTACACGCCCTAAACAGGTAGCAGATGAATTAACAGATGAAAGATCCAAGGAGAGTTTAAAAGCTCTAAAGGAGGGTAAAGTTCTAAATGAAGAGGGAGAACCGGCACTCTCACCTTTCTTTTGGTTGAGAGACAAAGATGTAGAAAATTTGAGTCAGCAAACATATAGTGATCAACTTAGTGATATTCGGTCTCCAAATGTTCTTACTTTCAGTGATATCAAAGATTCGGATGATGAAATATGTGCCCCACTGGTGAGTGTATAACCTGTTTTAGTAAGCTTTGAAATGATTTGTGATAGTGCTTAGTTTACCTTGAGGTTTGGTAAAATTGTTGAGCTGCTTACTTTTTATTCCTTTTTTCAGATAAGGTGCTACCTAGTGCTATGAATAATTGTGAAGTTTTGTTTTCTTTGAAAGATCTTTATGATGCCAAAAAGTTGTTTTAAGCATTGATAATCTCATGCAGGGTGAAGAGCATGGAAAATCTCCTAATGTTACAGACTTATTTGATAGTGAGATGTTTGACTGGACACAAAGACCTTGCTCCCCTGAACTCTTTCCAAGTCCTTCTAAGGTGCTGGTATCAACTCATTTTCACCTCATATGGACTTTTGCCCCGGAAATCATATGGCTTTAATTAAAATAAAACTGAAATGCAGATTGCAGACATCAATGAGAATGGCGGAATTCAAGTGAAGCAACTAATCTCACAAAACAAGAACCTAGACGGAGAATATTCTGCCAAAAGTGAAACGTTTAGAACTTCTGGACAAAGTAGTGGAAATATGTATGGTCTGCTGGATCTTCCCCTTGCTCGAACTGAAGATTCTTATCATCAAGATGTTAGTAATGAATCTAATAAGCAAGGTAGGAAGGTAAGGAATATAACTGAAAGAAAGTGTGCTACAAGTCTTACAGATCCTGGTGTTGGTGTTAGTGCTAATTCAAAGGAATCCGAAGATTTTTGTGAAGGACAAGTACGTAAGAATACTGGTAGTTTGGCTAAGAGTCGCAAGAGGGGTAAAAAGGAACATCCATCTGAGGTTGCAACCGAGCCAACTTCTGAAAATTTTCATGTCCGCTCCACTGGAGCTGAAACTCAAAATAATGGTGATGAGAAGGAGCTAAGTGAATTACCTACTTCATTAGGAAAGAACAAGGGCGGTGATGAACCACCCAGTAAGAAGGCTGGAAAATTGTTGGAGATCAATGCCAAGAAACAGATGGACCGCCCTGTAAGGTTAAGAAAACAAAAGATGGACTTGGTGGCAGACAAAATGCTTGAGGAGGCATCAGAGATACATAAGCAAGCAAATACGGATACTAAATTCGAGTTGTCTCTTACAAAACCGCCAACAGATGGTAGCAAGAAAACCTCTGGATTAAGGAATAAATCCGGAAAACTTCCCAGAGAAGCCAAGTCAAATGACCAAGGATTGAAAAGTAACAAAAAGGCAAAAGTTTCCTCTGATGAGAGCTCAAAAGATGATACTCTGGTTAAGATTAGGGAGGGTAATGGAAATTTTGATGAAAATGGAAATCAACCCACTGAAAAGATCAAAGGGAACTGCAATGTTATAATTGATCAATCACCAGTGCAGAAGCTTCCTTCATTGGCAAGCAGCGTTGTTTTGCAGAGATGTGAGGCTATTCCTAGTAAAAACCAATGTGCTTTCTGTCTTTCATCAGAAGAATCAGAGGTTTTCCTCACTCCCTTTACTATATAGTCTTTCTGATCACTCAGAATTTAGATTCCTCGTCTGCGCACAAATTTATTTTTAGAATTCAAATCTGACACTCATTACATCGTAATCTAATTTACAGGCTTCTGGAGAGATAGTCCACTATTATATTGGCAAGCCACTTGCTGCAGACCACAATGGAGGGATCAAGGTTATATATGCGCACAGCTCCTGCACTGAATGGTATGAGGAAACAAAAATCCTACATTAACCAAAAACATGATTATGTTTATAAGTAAATTCTGTTTAATCATAAGCTCTTTATTAGTTTACTTTTTATTGCACTTTCCTATTAAACTATTTTAAACTGCAGTCAAATGAAGAGAATTGTTTATCCATTTCATGCATGATGATTTTTTGGCCTTGGAAAATGAGATGGGTTTGGATGGACTGAAAATTTTCTCTGGCTTTTCTTTAGATACTTACCTAATAAATGGTAAAAAAAAATATCTGCAGGGCTCCCAATGTCTATTTTGATGATGATGTTGCTGTTAATCTTGAAGCTGAACTGACTAGGAGTCGTAGAATTAAATGTTCTTGCTGTGAAATTAAAGGAGCAGCTCTGGGGTGTTATGAAAAGAGTTGTCGTAAGAGCTTTCATGTCACCTGTGCAAAGCTGATGCCTCAATGTCGATGGGATACTGTATGTGTAAAAAAAAACACTTCAATGTTTTCATTTTATTTGCTTTATTTTAATACTGAACTGTCTTGGATCAGGATAGCTTTGTTATGTTATGCCCCCTTCATGCCTCATCTCAGTTGCCAAATGAAAATTCTAAACCTCAAGCTAGGAAGAAGAAGAGCAAGTATGTAAAATTTCCCTCAAAGATTTATAATTTATCACAACAAACTCAGCGTTTCTTTCTCATCTATGCAGTTTTCTTTCTCCATTATAGGCAATCAAATGTTGAACATCATAAAGTTGCTACTAAACAAGACAGCATTGCCACTCCAGATCAGAATTTTTGTGGATCATCAAAGAAATTGGTTCTTTGTTGTTCATCACTCACAAATGTAGAGAGGGTAAGAGTTAATTGGAGTGCTTGCTTTGTTCCTTTTTTTTGGTTTCTAGGAATTGAGATAGTCTAAAGAATTCCATTATTCCTCATTGGCTTCAACTGCAGGAATCTGTTTCTGGATTTGAAAGATTATCCGGATTTGCAGTTTTAAAGAATTGGGACTCTAGTGTCTCACATGTTATCGCGTCAATAGATGAAAATGGAGCATGCAGAAGAACCCTCAAAGTTTTGATGGGTATCTTGGAGGGCAAGTGGATCCTGAGCATGAAGTGTGAGTATTATTGTCTCTACCTTTTCTTCTCCCTCAGTTCCGTGAACTTTACAGCTGTTATGGAATACAGAAGCCTGAAATGAATGATTATATAAAACTTGCACTTTGCTGATAAATCTCCTCTGTGTTTGTGCAGGGATTAGTGCTTGCACAGAAGCCATGAAACTAGTTAATGAGGAGCCTTATGAAATTAATGTCGATATTTATGGAATCAAGTATGGTCCTCGATTTGGTAGGCTAAGAACTCAGAACAAGGTTAGCTTTTCCTTGAGTTCAACTATCATACTGATTACTTTAGTCGAACTTTGTTATGTAATTTCTAATGAATAGGTTAAATGTCAATCTATCTGTTACCTTTCAGTTTATAAAACCAAACTGTTTAACATGCAGCAACCAAAGATTTTTGAAAGGTTCAAATTTTACTTAATGGGAGACTTCATACCTTCATATAAAGGGTATCTACAAGACCTTGTCATAGCTGCTGGAGGAACCATTCTGCATAGAAAGCCTGTTCCAGATGTCCAGAAAGTCTTGTCAGCCAATTCACCAAAATCTCAAACCTTCATAATTTACAGCCTCGAACAACCTGATCAATCTCATCCAAGCAAGAAATGTAAAATCAACGGTAGGCAAGCTGATGCGAAAGCTTTGGCCAGGTCTTCAGGAGCCACAGTAGTAAGCAATTCATGGGTTTTGAACTCCATTGCTGCCTGCAAGTTACAAAATCTTTCTGAATAGTATATAATACATGTTTATGTGATTATTGAACTCTGTAACATAATTGATATTTATGTAATTTTTTGTAGCTTTTAATCATTTGCAGAAAAGAAAATGGAACAAAATGAAAACAAGAGATTGAGATTCCATAAAGACTCACATTTACATCACTTCATTATCAAGGGTTTGATATCCAGGACGACAACGGAAATGAGAAGAAAAACTTGGAAATTACACAACTTGTTTGAGATTGAGACCTAGACACACACCTGATCTATTCAATTGCACATGAACAACAAGCGTATATATATGCAACATAAACACTAATCTCCTCCCTACTTCTGACACAACACAACTGCTGCTTCCCTCTTCAATTTTAATGCATAAATTCCAAGAATCTTAGTTGTTTTTTCTTTAGGAAACCCAAAAAAGACCTCCAAAATTGCAGAAGTGGAGATATTTCTTCCAATCAGTAATCACCCTTTTTGTTCTCATGCAATGTAATCATCACAGGCTGCTAAATCAAGTTGCATCAACCTCATTGCTCCTCTTATTCTGATCATGCTTAGAGATCTTATTCCTCCAGCTGCCAAACAGACGCACCAACCCTGAAATCTCTTCCTCAATGTCTTTCTCATTACTCGCAGCAAACTTTTCCTTGAGGGCATGGATTCGGACAAGCCATTCCTCCATTGTCGCGTGCATCCCACTGTTCTCCTTCTGTCCTTCCTTAACCTTCCTCTTCAGATATCTACAGGCGTCAAGGGACTTAAGAAGCTGCTCCCAAAGCTCCGTGTTCCGCTCCTGATGTGCAGCTACATTCCCCTGCATCTCAACCTCACCATTTCCTCTGTTCCACACTGGCTTATTATGCTCTGCTGCGCAAGCCTGCAACTTTGACAACAACATCTCATTCTGCGCCCACAGGTCATTCATATGCTCCTCCATCCCACTGAATTCCCGCACCTTTCTTGCCAGCTCAGTCGCGATGATCTCCTTCTCTTTCCCCAAGCTTGAACACATGATCTCCAGGCTCTTTCGCCTTGCTGAGCTCGCGCTGAGCTGCCTCCGGAGCCTCTCTTTCTCATCGATTGGCTCCGGAGGCTTCTTGAGATCCGTCTTGCACCTCCGCAGCTCGGCCCTCCTGATCCCGACAGATTGAGACTTCTGAATTCGGGTTTTGACGTCATCAAGTATCGTCATCATTCCTGCCACCCTCTGCGCCTTCCTGTCATCGTGGTCTTTCGCACAGGCCTCGTTGTGATCTTGGATCAGCTTCAATAATAACTTAACATTTGTCGCAATGCCTGCAACAATAATTACATAATATAATTCATATCTTCATAGAGCCCTGATAGTGCCATGGTTATTAACAAGTTACACTCAATCTTTTTTTATCATTAAAAAATAAACATAATGTGGTACATAGATTACCATCCAAGCTATGATCTTCTGGGCTTTCTTGAGGAATTGTTGGGGTTGTTGGGTTGGAAGGAGCTGGTAAAACTGCAGGGGATGAAAATGCTCTAATCTGGTTCATTTTGGACCCGAAAACAATATCAAAATTTGATGATCGATCTTCAGTCAATGTAAGATGTATGTATGTATCTCTATATATATAGGATCAAACAGACAGATGAGTGATTGAAGGAGGGGATGAAGTTTGCAATAATTCTTTGTCTGATTAATTATTTGAACTAATCATAAACTAGTAATTAAGACATACAAAAAATTATAATAATAATAATAATGTGAGAGATCCAAAAAGAGAGAGTGCTTTGTGCATTCTCTCTCTCCTCTCTCGGTTGTTGTTGTTGGAAACCTTTATGTGTGCTTTTGTGTTGTGGGTGCAAGCAGAAGCAGGGCAGGCAGGGAGGCAGGTTTGTAAATATTATGGATGTGTTTGGTTTTGGGCTGGTTCCTGCTCTTGGTTGTAATTTGTAAATCATGCGCAATTGTTGCTCACACTTTGACATTTTCTTTGCCATTGGATGCTTTGACTTTTGTAATTAGTTCCACCCTTTTTTTTATTTGCCCTTTTTATTTTATCATAAACCTATTCCACTCGAACTCCAACTCTAACACCGGTCGTCTTTAATATTTCATATAAATCAAACATAAAATCTCTTACTTTCAAAAAACTGTAAATGGAATGGAAGAAGTAAAAAAAACTATAATCTTTGACATTCGTATGAATCAAACATAAAATAAGAATCATTTTATTATTATTAATTATTTTTTTTAAAAGAGATCGAGTCAAATAGTACGACGCCAAAAACAATAATATTGTTACCAAAATAGGTCTACATGCAGTTTCATCTCAAAAAAGCATTGGTTTTATTAGGAATAGAACTATTATATATTTAATTTATGTATTTTTCTAACGTGGGATTGTAGTCTTCCTTCATATATACTTTGCATACATTTTCATTATAACCCTTCAAGATTATATTTATTTACGTTTCTTAATTGAGAGTCGAATCTAAGACATCTTATATAACGTATGTAAAAAAATACTATCATATTGTAGTACTAACATGGATGAAAATATCCGCAATATCCATAAAATTTTTGTCGATATATCCATATTTTGAGGTATCGACATTAAAATAGGCGAATAAGAAATATCCGCGATATTTCCGTGAATATACCCATATTTAAGGAGGGGAATAAGAAATATCCGCGATATTTCGGTGAATATACCCGTATTTAAGGGTCTTGGCATAAAAATAAGGGGGAAGAAAAATCTCCCCTCAATTTTCATGATATAGGTATTAGTTTTATATAAATATTATTGGGTTCTTAAGTTTTTCCCAAAATTTCATTCAAAATTTGTACGTTTTGGACTAAATTGCAAACATTTTTTTGTTGAGCGTGAACGATATCGATATTGAAATATTAGTCGATATATCCATAAATTTAACTATCGATATTTCTGTGAAAAATGATATTTTTATCCTTGAGTAATAAGCGACGATTACACCAATATCTTCAATAATATATATGTTCAAACCCGTTTAATTAAGACGTGACAGAGAAAAACCTAGGTATTGGACTGATTTGAATTCAATGACTTCATATTATAAAACTAGTTTTGTTATCCTTTTTCTTACAAGATGAGAGAATTACTCAACCAAAAGAGAGAAAGATAGAGATTCATACACATTATTCTAATAATAATAGAAGACAGCAGTCTTCATGAAGGCATGTTACCCTACCCTTATTGCATATATTTGTATGTTCCTAGTCATTCTTTGTTGACCAATAATGGAATAAGATCTTCAATCACAACTCATATGATCATGTGGGCATTGAGCACCATTAACGCCAAAAACAACCAATATATCCAATACAATACACACTTGTACCTAATCACATATTATTAAAACACAATCATATACCATATTTTATAACAAAAATTCTATACCATATTTCATTCAATAAAACATCCCTATTTTTAAATTTATAATTTTTTTTTTCAATGACCAAAAAGAAAATGTTTTTTTTTTCCTTTCGAAATTTCAATAATTGCCTGCAATTTTCTATGATTTGATAGGTTTAGAGTAGGCATAGCTCATGAGCTCATGTCTCACGCTAGAAAATTTAAGTGTATTTGTGTCAATTCTTATGTGAGAGTAATATATAGATGTTGTTGCGGGCACTAATTACTTTCTCAACTATTTGATCCCAATTGATGTGGCATATGATTTAAGTTATTCAACTATTTTCATTAATCAATCTACAAGAGTGAGAGAAAGGCACTTTCTCATGGTGGAACGCATGCTTGATGAACCACCTGTGTTTCATGAGGACGCCCTAATTAATGATGATATTCAGAACCTGCTTTCAGATGATGTTATCGTGGTGTTTCCTCAGCTGCATAGCAGCAGGGCGAAAGGAAGTGATGCTGACATAAGGAACCAAGATGAGCAGGAAGCTAGTGAGAATGAGCCAGGGTGGATAAGAATGACTCCTAGAGCTGGTGGGGCTCGTGGGAAGGGTCCTCTAATTCGCCCTTTTGGAGGCCGTGGTAGTAGAGGTGCTTTTAGAGATGCCAGTTCTTATAAGGACGCTTTTAGGGGCTAGAGCCCACTGGGGCAGACCAGTGGCCATGGGAAAGCCAAGCAGGTGGTTGTGATTGATTCTTCAGATGGTGATGCTGAAATGGTACGTTTCCACTCTCCCATAGATTTTACTGGTTTTGAATTATTCTCCTACACTTTTCTCAAGTTTAATATTCCAGTGAAATTGCTCCGGTTAACTGCCACCATGAATCTTTGTTTGAGAATTGTTTACTGGTTGACCCGTTGAATTGCACTGGTAGGCTTTGGTCGGTTGTATTAATTAATTAATGTATCTTCAGGATAAGTTTGTTGATGACCAAATTGGGTGGTGGGGGAAATGGTACGGACCCTATTGATGATGGAGCTGAGATTGAGCTTTTAGCTCAGGAGAATGTGAATATGGACATTGGGCGTAGCCCTAGGAAAAGACCAAGGGAAGCAATGGAGGTCTATGGGGAGACCAGTGCTCAGAACTTTTCTCCATGAAGTTATGTTGTTGGAATTGCCGGGGTAGTTTCTGGCAGGGTTTTTGCAAGCAAGCCTACCATTTAACTAGAGTGCTTTCTCTGAATCTGTTTTGTCTGCTTGACACAAGGCTAGCCTTTTTAAAGCAAAAAATCTGCCTTTTGATTGTAATTATGCTATTGCCTCTAGGGGCCAGTGTGGTGGCTTGCTTTTGGTCTGAGAACTACTGAAGTGTTCAATAATGCGGTCTTGGCTAACCTTGGTTGGAAAATCTTTACTGATCATAGCAACTGGTGGGTCAAATTAGTTCGTACTAAATACCTGAGAAACACTAACTTTTGCTTATGTCCAAAAAGAAGCACTAGCTCTAGTGCCTGGAAAGGGATTCTTGATAGTCGAGTTCTCTTATTTAGAGGCATCCGTCAAATTGGTTGTAATGGGAAAACCATTAAGTTCTGGGGTTTCAAATGGGCTTTACCTTACCCTCTTGCAAAGATTGTGGACCAACAACATCTTGAGGAATTAAATTGGTCTCTAACTGTTGATAAATTCATCATGAATGGTAGTCGGAATATTGTTGCTTTGAACACTCTCTTACTTGATAATATTGTTAAGACTATCTAAACTATTCCATTGCCTCTATCTAATGATTTGCAAGAAGATAGATTTGTTTGGGGCCAGAGCCCTAATGGTGCTTTCTTTATAAAGTCAGCTTTAGATTTTCAGGAGCAAAATATTCATGCTCACCCCAACTCTCAATTATTGAGCAAGGTTTGGAAGCTTACTATACCACACAAGGCGAGATTCTTTGCTTGGCTCTTAATTCAGAGATGCCTCAACAACAAAGGAAGATTGCAATGCCATCTAAACATTGATGATCCTAGATGCCCTATGTGCAATCACGATGAGGAATCTGACCAGCATTTGTTTCTAGAGTGCCCATTTGCCCAGCGGGTCTGGAGTTGTGCTAACCTATCTCTTCGCCCCCTCAACATGTGGATATGGTTTCTTGGTTGTCCTGCTCTTCCTAGCGTTGATTGCCAAGATCAACTGGCCCCTCTAGAGCTTTCTTATATGGTGGCAAATTTGGACTGAAAGAAACAATTGAGTGGTTCAACCAAAATACACTATCTCACATTCGTACATTGCTTTCAGCTAATGCCATTGGTCGAAGTTTCCTTTTTTCCAATTGGAGAAATACACACAAAAATTCTTCATATACGCATTAATATAATAACACACATAGAAATCTGCTGAATAATAGTTGGAAAGTTTAATTATAATTAGGCAATAAGTAATAATTTGTGGTTTTGGGAGGGGTTTTGGGGTTTGGGTTTGGGGTTTGGGGTTAGGGTTTGGGGTTTGATGGGTTTGGGGTTTAGGGGTTTGAGTGGGTGTTTGGGGTTTTGGGTTTGATGGGGTTGAGGGTTGAGGGTTGAGGGTTGATGGTGTTATTGGTTGAG